>CM065919.1:18327834-18645334 GCA_033439105.1 Magallana nippona
CAGGAAGTTTGAAATCAATTAGCAAAACCTAAAAAAAAAGCCCCCACCCCCTCCTTCGAATTCCCTGGTAAGGGGCTACTAACAAATGTTCATTTTTTTTTATCAATCCCCTGTTGCGTTCCTACAATCTTTGTGAAAAGAGTCTCAAAAGGATTAGTTATCACCTTTAACCCGAAATCTTTTGCTGAGTAGGTAAAATGCTCAAAGGAGTGCCTTGATTTGTACTACACAGCCATCGGTAAAGTCGTGTTTCATATTTGTTGCTAAATTGATATAGACTTAATAACGTTAAATGCGTAAAATTCTGATCGTGAATTGTATCAGTAGTTGATATTGAATAATGCCGTCCTCAGCTTTATTCTCAATTACTAGGTCATTGACATCTGGCATCCGGTTTTTAGCTCATCTGAGCTGAAATCTCAAGTGATCTTTTCTGATTACATTTTGTCCATCGTTCGTCTGTCTGTATGTAAGCTTTTCACATTTTGAACTTCTTTAAAACCACTTGGCCAATTTCAACCAAATTTTGTAAAAAGCATCCTTATGGGAAAGTGAATATAGATTGCAGAAATAAAATGTCAGTGTATATTCAAAGCGGGGTAAAACATCAAAACTGTAAAAATAATAAAAGTGGTGCATTTTTAATAATCTTCTTCTATAGACCTACTGAGTCAATGTCAACGTAATTTAACATAAATCATCCTTATGGAAAAGAAAATATAGATTGCAAAAATGAAGGGCTAAATCTGTTCCGAATTTGAGCGTATTACGAAAATAAAAATAAAGGGGAGGGGGGGGGATCAGGTTATATGTTCGGGTTCGTTATTCCATATCTCGAAAACGAGACTCTTTTTTTGAAGCAGCCATTTTGGAGGTCAATCTGACGAAGATCAATTCGTTTGTTGTGCAAAAGTTCACGTGCGAAGATAATCTTTGAAACATGCAAGATATATTGTTGCCGACCTTGTGAAGTAAATTGAGATTGACTATATCAATGCGTTATCATTTTCACTTGTGACAGTGGTTTTACCTTGTTTTGATTTTTGTTTAATTTTTATTAACTATGCTTCTTTACTCGGGGAACGCACGTCTGAATTTTGGAATTTTTACGTATCGAATCAAACATTAGATTTTGGAAAATCAGGCAGCTGATTGTTTACCTGAGCAAAATGAGCAAAATCTGATGCATGAACATTAACAACATACTTAAAGACAATTCATTCAATTGGTTATTCGGTATGAAATCTGCGCAATGGTTGGTTAATGCAATGTGTTTTGTTAAGATACTTAGCATGATGCTCATCTGACCATTCTATTGTCATTTTAGAACTAAAGTTTAACCTTTTCGAAATAGGTACGGGGTTTTGGAAATTTAATAATAGTTATTGATATACATGGTTTTTCATTGATAGGGTTAAGGAAACTAAAGACAGAGTAAAGAGTCGGTATGCATACAATGCTGATATTCATACATATTTCAGTAGGGATATAGATGACGGTATATTCCTAGAGGTGCTACTTATGGAAATAATGAGTCTTTCAATTTAATACTCATTATATAAGAAAAAAGGAGAGAGAGAAAGAAGATTGAAATCTCCTTAAGTTAGAGAAATATAACATCCTTAAAATCTCAGGAACACATTAATTTTGAACAAATAGAACAGGAAAAAATCAAATCCTGAAAATTTAAGAAAACATAAACTTCAAGGCCATTTCATATGATTTCGAGCAAGATGGATTGAACAGGAAGGAAAACCAACGAAATATTTTCTAAATATAGAGTCTTGGAATGTTTTTGAACAAAACTATTAAAAACGTTGAACGTGAAGAAGGGGAAATCATAAACAAGCAATCGAACATACATGTATTGAATCATGTCAAAGAGTTTATGAAAAACTATATAATGTGCTGATTCGAATCTATGATATATTAACCTTGAAGAAAATATTAATGGGGATATTCCTGAATTAGAACCAGATATATAGCTCGTCAGAAGCTGAAATCTCTAAAAAAGAAGTCCTTGGGGTTCTTCAAAATATGAAAAATAACAAATCACAGGATTGTGATGGCTTTACGGTTGAATTTTTTAAATTCTTTCGGAATGATCTAACAATTTTCATCTTTAATGCAATCAATTTTGTATTTTGGAAAAAAGGAGTTTCCTATTTCCCAGAGATTGGGAATTATTTCATGTTTACCAAAAAAGTGAAAGACCAAGACAGTATTTGAAAAACTAGAGAACCATCACTCTTCTGAATGTTCTCTATAAGTTAATATCTGAATGTATTAGTAATCGAATTAAGTCTACATTAGATTACATTTTATCTTATACACAAATAAGCTTTCTCAAAGGAAGATATAGTGGAGAAAATACCAGAATTATTTATTATTTAATGTCGTACACTGACAATGAAAATATATCAGATCTTTTAGTTCTCATTGACTTTGAGAAAGCCTTCGATTCTATTGCAAGGTCCTTTATATACAAAGCTTTAGTATACTTTGGATTTGGAAATAATATTAAAAATTGCATAAAGATTCTCATCAAAGATTTTAAGGCTTCTGTTTTACAATGTAGCACCCTGTCAGAACAGTTCAAAATCCAAAGAGGATGTAGACAGGGGTCCAAGCAGCTCCATACTTATTCTTGATATGTGCAGAAATTCTAGCTATTCTCATAAAACAAAACTTTGATATTAGAGGTATAATTGTCAATGACAATGAACATAAAATTTTTCAGCATGCAGATGATACTAGCAGAATTGTGAGATCTGTATCTTGCTAATAATTCTACGACTGACGCTGAAATTTTGGTTGATCATTCGAAATGTCTTACTAAACATTAAATACTTGTACAGAAATATTAAAAGGATGATGTGATATAACTATTTCTGGGCCCCTTATTTGATGGATTATATAAAAGCTACAACAATCTTGATAGTTTTCAAACTAGTAAATAAAACTACGTCTTTTAAACAGTGTTCACAGTTCTGACACAATATAAATATGAGGATATCTGCATTATCGTTGTTTTTAGGAAACTATTGCAGCAGAAAATCTTCTTGGTTTGAAGTTATTTGTTGTTTTTTAATAAAGATGAAAATAATTGGTGGGCCTTAGTACAATAAAGTGTTATACATATCAATACATTGAATAGATCTTTAACATATCACGTGACAAGATTTTCCAGTCGAGTGTTTTCATCAATCAAGTGAGTAAGGTTATAAAACGTCACACGAGTTCACGCCAGGTAAACATCAATCGTTTATAATGAAGACCATTTAAATTTTTGACTGTGGCCTAAGCCACTTTTCCCACAGAGTTTAAACACTGTGTACTTCCAGACTATATGGCGACCCTCTGTCCGTCAGTCTTTATTAACTTTATGATATGAGATAACAGTTGTGAAAATGAAATGTATCCTATTGACATGATATATTCATAGAACTTAGCATCTTAAATAAACACTAAAAAATATTCACTTAGATGTGAATTTTTTTTTTAAATCTTATAAATGCTCAGAAAATGAAAATTACACTAATTTAGGCGAGATTGTCTTTCATAAAAACCAATACACCAATAAAAAAAAACATAGCAGGTAAATGGTAACCACCTTATCCAGTATTTTCATCATATAAACTAGATACATGTATGTATTGCATGACCTCTGAGACAAACATTAATGAAATACAATGTTGACATCCTCTAGTTTTTTAGATTCAACTTTTTCCAATTATGATTGAACGTTATAAGGTAGGCTCACAATGGGTGCTGATTTTTAAACTAATATACATCGTTGAAAATATATGAACATAAAAAAATCAGCCTTTACATTTACCCAAAATTTATGGCCCCTGGTTGTGGGGGATTATTAATTTCTCAATAAATATTTCTTCTGTAAATGCTGTACACTAGGTTTGGTCAAAACAACCCAATTAGTTTCAGAGCAGAAGCTGAAAATATTCAAATATTAACACACGAGAACGGACAAAAAACGGATCACAATAGGTTACTTGAGTGACACAGATGACCAAATGGAATCATCAAAGGTGTTGGCATAAGAGGTTTAAATTGAGTATACAAGAAACACAAGTATGACAACTTGGTCTTGGACAGTGAATTGGTTAACAAATATTGGATAACAAAAATATCAATGACATCAAAGAAAATAGTTGTAAGATGACAAAAAATAACTTTGATAAATATCAATTACATGTGGTGATAACGAACAGTGTTCAAATTCAAAATTCCACAGGAAAATTACAAAACAGGAGCGAGCAAACACGGACCTCTTAAGAAAAAAAATGGAGGTAGGATTAAGTGCCATGGAGGAGTGAGCATCCTCTGTTGACCGGTCACACCCGCCGTGTGTTCTTTGTCGTAATAGGGAAAAACGGAAAAGTCACAATAAAAAAAAGCTTAATACATTGGTATGGACAATTAAAAATAGTTAAGATATTTAAACTTTTCAAAACCATTGATTTGAGAAATAAACAGAACAAAAAACATAAAACCTTTATAAGACAATTCTACACAGTTATTAAATGAAAGAAATTTAATAAAGATTAAATCATTTTCAATTCATTTGAAATCATGAAGTAAACGTTGCAAATGTGAATGAATGAAAATTTGTAAAAAGAAAATGTGAATGGATAACATGTTATTGAGACAATCGTCCAAGAAAGTGAGTCAAAGTTATCTTAAAAACAAATCAAAGAAATTATTTTCAATACAACTTGGCTCCAGCTTATTATACAATTATTAAAATTCAACAAAACGTTGTTCCTAAAACAAGCTTCTACTCGATAAATATCAATTTTTTTTACATTTTATTGTTAAAATAGCTAAAGTTTGCAGTTAAAAAGATCAGAATTAAAATTTAAACGGCATTCATTAACTGAATTAAAAACCAGATAAATATCAATCACCGAGATGCACTTGTCTATCATGTTAACTTAATTTGATTAAATGTCATAATTGCTTATAAAATTTCAAAATTATATCAGTTAAATGAAAATAGTTACTGACTTTTGCACAGCATAATAAACACTTAAGATTGATATAAGATTTTAATTTTCAACAAAAGGCAACTAAATTACTAACATCAATATTTAGTTTTTCACTACAATTACATTTCAAGCATTCGTCTGGAGAAAACATACTGAATTGTCATACATGTAACTGATATGAAGATCGCGGTACTTAAAATTTCCTTGGCTGGATGTAAGACTTCTTTATTATAAACAAACGTACACCGCTAAAACTGTACATACTAATATACGAACAACACTTACCTAGATACTTATAAAATGAAAAACATTTATATATTATACAATGCTTCATATAAAGAGGAGCGTATAAGAAAAAAAAAACAATTGATAAACAGGGGTGCATCATAAAGGATCTAGATCCTTCACATGGCGTCGTAATTTTATACATATCATGGATTGTGTTAAAGATTACGTCAAGCGATGGGCAAAATCTGAAAAAGAAGACCTTGATACCTTGTCAGAGTGGGTTAAGAGCATCAGATGTATCTCAAAATCTCGTATTAAACGACTGAGAGGTCAAATGAAAACCATCTATCCTTCTGTTTTCAATAAAGCAGAAGTGCGAAAAGAAAGAACTAGATAGATTGCACGATCAGTATGTACTGGTCCCTGCTGATAAGGCAAGAAACAACGTTGTCTTTTTTTGTAAGGCACATTATATTAATTGCATTTTCAAAGAACTAGGTTTCGATTCTACACATGGTAATCCTACTTACACCAATAGCAGCTTTCCAAGCAGGAAATACTTCAAAATCATAAATCGGTTATGGATATCTTTAATATCCCCAATAAACAAAATGAATTTGATTTACCTTATTTGTACTGGATTCCAAAGCTTCACAAAAGTCCTCACAAAAAGAGATATATATCAGGTTCTAGTAAATTTTCTACCAAATCTCTCTCTTTACTCCTTACTAAAATTCTTACAGTAGTGAAGGAGAAACTTCAAGAGTACTGTACAACAATATACTCCAGAAGTGGTATGAATCAGATGTGGATACTAAAAAACTCTAAAGAATTATTAGAAACTTTGAGGTCAAAAACTCTTACAAAAATCAATAGCATCAAAACGTACGATTTTTCAACGCTTTATACAACCGTTCCCCATGACAAATTAAAATCTAGGCTTTTTGATATCATCGACAGTTGTTTCTGCAATAAAAATGAAAGTCGTAAAAATGCTTACCTTGTCATTGGGAATCTAAAAAATTATTTTATTAAAAACAATTCTGATTCCACACACAAATACTCTGAAGTTGACATTAAAAAGATGCTTGAGTTTCTGATAGATAACATCTATGTATTTTTTTGGAAATCAAGTCTTCCAATTCCAATGTGTACCAATTGTACCCCATTGTTATCAGACCTATTTTTGTATTCTTATGAAGCAGAATTTATTCAAAAACATGTACGTGAAAAAAATAAATCACTCGCTGTGGCCTTCAACTCAACATTCAGGTATATCGACGACGTAATATCAATTAACAATTGTTATTTCCATACTTACGTCGACTCGATATATCCCAGTGAACTTGGAATAAAAGATACCACAGAGTCTACGTCATCTGTTTCATATTTGGATATTTTACTGGAAATGGACATTGATGGTAACCTAACAACAAAACTTTATGAGAAACGAGATGACTTCCATTTTTCTATAGTCAACTTTCCTTACTTATGTAGCAATATACCTTCATCACCTGCATATGGTGTTTTTGTCTCTCAGTTAATTCGATACGCTAGGGCATGCTCTTCGTATGTACAGTTTATAAGGCATGGCAAGCTACTGACAAACAAGTTGATAAAACAGGACTATCAACAGGCTCGTTTGAAGTCATCTTTTCGTAAGTTCTATGGTCGATACAACGACCTTGTCAGCAAATACAATCATCCACTGGGTCGCATACTGACTGACGTTTTTCATATTAATTGTTAGACCATAATTTATCACCTCAACGGAATTTTCCGTCTTTTCCCAATTACGACAAAGAGCACACGGCGGGTGTGACCGGTCAGCAGAGGATGCCCACTCCTCCTAGGCACCTGATCCTACCTCTATCTTTTTGGAGGTCTGTGTTGCTCTGCTTTGAATTTGTATTTCGTTTTATGGATTTTTGAGATGGTTAACGGTTTGTTATTCTCATTTTTTCAAATACCAAAAAAGTCTAGATCATCCGCAATATATTAAGTTTCTTTTAAAACCAAAGTACTGATAGTACTGAAAAGCGCTAACCTAGCTTGGTTCTAAAGGAAATTTACTTTGTCCAAGCTTAGATAAAAAGAATAGATTTGATTTTTCTACATTTCAGCTTCTGTATAGGCACTATATTTCAACATCCCTGCGTGGCAGCCCCTGCAATGATATACATGTACGTAAGCCCCGCACGTTAGATTAACAATAGCCCGTGCAATTTTGTGCGTAAACCCCTGAAATTGGTTTCCTTACCAGTTTAAATGATGTATATTTCTTCTCATAGGGGCGGTTATTCGATGCACCGGAAGTA
Organism: Magallana nippona; assembly: GCA_033439105.1. Lineage (NCBI taxonomy): Eukaryota > Metazoa > Mollusca > Bivalvia > Ostreida > Ostreidae > Magallana > Magallana nippona. The sequence goes on from CM065919.1 coordinate 18,335,390, forward strand.
GAAGTCTAACGACAATAAAACGCTGAGCTATGCTTAGCGCTTTAAACCATGAAAACAGAAGCTACATTATTATGTGTAAAAAAAAAAAACCCACACATTATATTAATACTATACAAAATTCGAAAGGAGACAAGTGACTAGAAAAAATGTATAAAATTTTGGTAAAAGGTACACAAAGTTTGTCGAAAATAAAATATCAATAATTCTTTCTCGGAAATTCATATTGATAATTCTTTTAGAATTTGTTTAGATTTTTTTGGAAATAAAATAACGATAAATGAGAAAGATAATGAGAACATCATCAATTATGACTTGTTTAATACCCCTTTCCACCGGTTTTTGACATTAATTAAAGAACTAGATAGGACATATATTGACGTAATGCCCCCACTTTTTCTACAAAATAAAGTGCAAGCACATATTCTTTATAAATTGATAACAAGTACTAACTATAAAACCTGTTTGATTTTTTCACATGTGTTGCTAGTATGAAATTAGATGGACGAAATGCATGCCTATTCCTGGAAAATGTCCAGAAAATCAGTATTTTCAACTTTCTTACGTTCTAAAAAATATGAGCGACTAAAAATACCACAACAATATTTCGTCTGTAATAAGCAATATATATGTACTTTCTTTGTTTAAATTTTTTTCGTGGTATTCTTTGTCGCTCATGTTCAAATATCCAAAAATAGGAAAAAAATCGTGTGAAAAATTATAAGAATCAATCTGAATCGATCGGCGTAACTTTTTCCGGAACCAGAAACTTTGTGACGGTGAAGCTGGACTTGCACAAGTTTGGTAAGTGTAAGTTATTTATGTAGTTACATCTGTGGGTTTTCACAAAATTATCAACAATGCTACTTTGTAATATGATTCTATTTAGATCTTCCCCTTTAACAGTGTTTAAAGTATGAATTATAATGTAAACAACACACTATTGTATAACTTTGACAGAGACGTAACGTTCCTATACAGTCTGCTTAAAATTACTACCGATAATATCCTTATAAACAGTTAAAATTCATCAATTTAGAAGAAATATAATTTAAAATATCCATAAGTAATAATACTAGATTGTGTTTCATTATTGGATCATGAGAAAATTCAGTGTACACCAAAACGCATTCGTTTTACAGACGATTGTTGCCTGAGCACGTCGGTAGAAGTATAGTGAAATTGTGCACAAAAGCCATGTAGTACTTACACATGTAGTAGCTCTAAATTTTGTTAAGTACTAGTTGTTTTTTTTTTATCTTTAAAACATTTTTCAATGCTGAATTACGATTGTACTGATGAAAACCCTAATTCATCTTCCAACCCGTCGAAATCTATTTTTATAACACGGGAAACCACAACTTTGTTGACATTACGTAATCAAAGTAATGACAGGACTGGAAGCGGTCAGCAACTTTGTTTGGAATATTTGCATCAAGGTGAAATGCTACAGAAAAAAATATCTTATGGACCTTTACTTGTAAGAGTATCATTTCTGAAATATGATTCATGTTTTTCAAATGCTCTTAATTATACCCGCACTTTCTAAAGAAAGTTCGGGTATATTGTTGTTACCCTGTTCCGTCTGTCCGTCCGTCCGTCCGTCCGTCCGTCCGTCCGTCCGTCCGTCTGTCACGTTTTACTTTCTCAAACTGCTCTTACATCTTATAAACCAGCAAACTGAACTCTTGGAGTATGATTTGGGGTGTCATGTTGTTTTGTAAAAAGGTTTCAAAAATTCTCTGGTAGTCCTGGGGGTCAAATAATTGGTAAAAAATGACGTTTTTTGACAAAAAACCTTCTTCCTCGAACTCCTTTTACATTTTCAACAGTAGACAAATCATCTCCTGGAACATGTTTTGGGGTGTCCTATAGATTCGCAATAAGGTTTCAGAAATTTCAATTTTGTCCTGGGGGTCATTAAATGGCTGAAAAATGACGTTTTTTTTTTTACAAAAAGTCTGGTTTCAAAAAACGTCAATTTCTTTTTGCAGTAGCCTAATGATCTAATAGGATATGCTTCGGGGTGTCATGTTGACATGTAATCATGTTTCAGAATTTTTGTTTTTATCACGGGGGTCTGTGGGCATCAAAAAATGACTTTTTTTGCAAAAAAAAATATGGTTCCCAGAACTCCTCTTACAATTTATGCAGTAGCTATGTCATCTCTTGAGATATGATAGGGACTGTCCTATAGATGTGCAATAAAGTTTTAAAAATTTAAATTTCATCCAGGGAGTCAAATAGAAGCTGAAAATTGACGTTTATCACTCCTGAAAAAACCTACTTCCCAGAACTCCTCTCATGATTTAATGAATAGCCACATTATTTATAGGGATATAACAGAGGCTGAGCTATAGATTTGCAATAAGGTTTTAGAAATATAAATTTGATTCTGAGGGTCAATGCTATCTGCAAAATGATGTTCTGTCCCATAAAAAACCTAATTCCTGGACCTCCTCTTATCTCTTGTGATTGAAATAACGTACCATAAGATGCATAAGGAGGAAGAATATATATGCTTTAGGGGTGGGGATCATTTCTTTCAAGTCATTTTTGATTTTGGGAGGGTGGGGAGGGGTTAGGGTGACCCCCAGATGCCATGACCTACTAATACCAAAAAAAGATTTTCCTTGACATGGTCATGGTTCAAGAAACAAAAATATATATGGTTTAGGAGTGGGGATTTCGATGATTTTGAGGATATTTTAAAAATATTCAACTATTCATGTTTTCTATTTAAGAGGAGGGGGGGTTGTTTAAAAACAACTCCGGGGGTGGGGGAATGACCCAAGGGGCAGGGGCCAATTTGTTTTAAATGTATCTTGACATGATCAGCAGAATTGGACAGAATTATCACTATAGGGCATCTGCAGAGTGGGGCCCTAAATAGTTACAAAATCAATCTACAATAAATATTGATAATATGTTATACATGTATTTAGAAATGTCTTTATTTTCAAAATGATTAAAAAATTAATCATTCAAAATGAGTTATAAATAACCGATTGGCAATTCTGCAATTGATTGCAAGATCCCTAGTATAATATCACATGTATTTTTTTTATATATAATTATACATGTATGTTAACAATCAGGATTAAAATGCACAAATTTTCATGAGTCATAAATCTTGACATACCACATATCTCTTGACAAAAAAGAATAAGCAATTTGAAATAAAAGAAAATTAGTCATTAACTCTTTTTCTATTACTGCATGATGATGGGGTAGGGGGTATAATGGGAAAAAAGCTGCAGCATGCCTTCATTCTCACTAAAAATGTATATCTAATCCACACATCCTGGGGATGGGGAACGATTAAGGCCCCTTCCCCTTCCTTCCTATTATAACTCATATAAAAATGATATTTAATACCCAAATTTAACACAAAATAGGGTCAATATGGAGTCAACTCAATAGTGTAAGTCTGACAAATGAAAAAATAAAAAAATTCTGCAATTAAAATGACAGAAACTGTAGATAAGCTTATTTAAATACAGATGATGATACAGTATGCTGGCAAAGGGAGATCACATTTTAGAAAGTGAAAGTAAAACTTAACTGTTTTGTATACCGGTGTCTCATAATCATGTATTATACTTACCTATATTGGTCAACATCATAATGATAATCCAATTAGCACAATACGAATTCCTTTAGCTGATCACCACAAAAAAACGTTTATTCATGTTAATTAATCCTATTCTGCATATCAAGAAAACATATTCATGTACACCACGTGAAACCCATCTAACCAAAGAGCTGGGTAAAACTAGTACCCGATGCAACCTGTACACCTCGGTTGTGTAAGTAATTTCAGACAAAGATCATTTAATTGAAACATATTTCATGTGGCCTTCTTTTTGACTAAAACTGGTACAAGAGAGTGTTATTTAGAGGCAAACACTTGGTGCGGGTATTACTGTCTAATGACAGCATCTAGTTATTTTATATGATTGTTTTGGTATTTCTGAGAAAGTGGAAAATATGTTTGTAGAGAAAAAATATTTGGTGTGAATAAATGCATGAAATTAATATCTAATAAATTATCTCCAGTAATATTAATAAGAAATCTTATTTTCTTAATGAAAACTATTTATGAAAAAAAAAAAAAAATCTTTTGTTTATTTTTTTCCAACCTATGAATAAATGTTTAAGGTACATGTACCTCATTACACCACCACATATACCTTTTAATGACACAAAATGGGGATTTAAATGTTTTGTTAAATTGTATTAATCGTTTTTGGTATAATATCATCATAGCACGGAGGTAAAGTTTTGCATGATGTAAAATAAGTATTATTATGTTGCAGAAGAGTAGACAGGGACACCTTGTTAAAGCCATGGTAAAAATGAGATATTGTTGAAAAAGAGAAGCATTTATTCAGAGATAGATGGTTCATCTCACATCCTAAATGATTTCCCAGTGCTCTCAGAAGACAGGCTGAGGCAGATTACACTAGGCGTCTATCATTTGAAACAAGTACCATTGTATGCAATAAAGCATATGGATAATAAAATAAAATAAGACAATGTGTGCTTGAACTAAAATATAGGGTTGTTGTCTTAAAGGGATATATATATAATATGATATATACCTAGACGTCATATCTGTACGTAAAGATTTGTTAATATCTAATCAATACTACTAGCTAATCGTTTTGATTTTTTTTTTGTATACAATGTATTTTATTTAAAGAAATTTTGTATCTAAAAATATTTAAGGATTGCCTGTGTTTATGAAAACATATAGATACATGCATATATTTGAAAATATACTTTGATGATCATTACAGTTTTCCTGTTGGGAACAAATGATTTTATTACATGTGTGTGTGTGTGTATATATATATATATATATATATATATATATATATATATATATATATATATATATATATATATATATATATATATCATAGATATCTGTACTTTTGGTTATTATGATTCTCATATGACTTTAAAGATATTCTTGATGATTGTAAAGTTGTTGCTAAGGATTTATTTGGTAAATTATTGAGATAGGGGCTGTCACGATTCCAAAATTTTTCGGGTCGGGTCGTAAAATTTTCGGTTCAATTTGCGGGTTTTTGGTTCTTCTTTCAAATAAAGTATGTTTCGAGTTGCAGGTAATGCAAACTGTGTGTTCTGTTTTCTGCAACCACATTATTTTGCATGGATTCGACTCCTGACTTTTTTTCATTCAATCTCACTTCTAATAAATCCAGGAAATTCTTATCCTAAACATTTCCATAAACAAATATTGAAAACATATTCGTTGTCTGAATGTAAGATGCCTTCTTTGTCATTAAACTAGTATTTCCCCATTATACACAGGTAAATTGCGTGATATTTTTATTTACGATGAGTGAATAATCATTGGTATACAACACTAGTTTATTACAAACAACAGGTCCACACAAATGAACTTTTCAATTTCGACGCCATTTTGTCATAGAATAAGGATTCTATTACACAAACCGGAACCGAACCCAAATCCCGAAAAACAGAACCGAAACCGAACAGAACAAATTGCTCCGCGGTTTTCGGTTATTTCAGTGCCCTGTGACAACCCTAATTGAGATAGAATTCAGTATTTGTCACACATGTATTTTATGCAATTGCTCCAATATTTAAGACATGTGCAGTTTTAAACTGATATGTGCGCCATCTGATTATTTGAAAACATTAAAGATTTTTTTTATTTGAAAAATTGATTATCTTCATAGAATCAATGATGTTTTTCTAATATGTATCGGGTGCATTGTAAATGTATCTGTAAATGTTTTATAGTCATAAACACCGTTGATTTGGTGTTGAAACTTTTGAAAGTGGTAGATAATAGATAGATAATATATATGAAAAATGCTGAATAGAAAATTAGCATTGGCATAGTTGCTATGAAAGTATAGCAAAGGTCTAACGATTCATGTACATGTAAATGTGGACAAATAATTTTATGGTTGTATTTCTGTAACATTGTTTTGCGTTGTGATAGAACCATTTTAACGGGACCTTGGTCTGTCGGTAGGATGTAACTATCTTTTTCGTTCATCAAAACAACTTAAAATGACGCTGGTTTCAACTGAAATATACACAGATTGCGTAGTCTTAGCTCCAAAGCCAGCCAAATCTTGTTGATTTCAAAGTGCCATGGCTAAGTGGCCAGCAATGAAATATACAGGCCTACACCACATTGCTGTTTGACACAACTACCCAAATTCCAAGCTCCAGTTAAAATGGTTCCCTTTGTGTCTTTATTCACTAGTACAAATTCAGTGAAATTGGACTTGAAATACCATGTATTTTGCCTGTGGCTAAGGAATTTCATTGTTACTATGGAAACACTTCATAAATCATTAAGTAAAATTTTGAATAATATATTTGGCCTTCTTATATTACCAGATGGAATACCAAGTTTTAGCATTAGGAACTTATAGGTTTAAAATGAAAATTATTGGTTTTCTTGTACCAATTTTAGACTGAAGTCGTTGTCATGTTTAATGTTTTGCTAGGCAACTATACTGGAGGGTTACCAAGGAAAATCTATTCTCATATTTAGTGTTGAGGTCAATACTACTCATGGCAGATAAATTAATGGATTTGCAGAGGGGGCCAAATATGACCTCTATCATATCTAGTCCTTTATATAGATCTTAAAAATGTCTTTCTAATTTACTAAATTAAATTGTGTATGTGAATCTAACATATACTGTGTTTAGTATCCATTTAAAGCAAAAACATGAACATCTACTATATTTGATTTTCAATTTCTTAATAAAAACGGAAAAGTCACAATAAAAAAAAGCTTAATACATGGGTATCGACAATAAAAAATAGTTAAGAGATTTAAACTTTTCAAAACAATTGATTTGTGAAATAAACATAAATAAAAAAACATAAAACCTTTATAAGACAATTCTTCACAGTTATTAAATGAAAGTAATTTAATAAAGATGAAATCATTTTCAATTCATTTGAAATCATGAAATAAACGTTGCAAATGTGAATGAATGAAAATTTGTCCAAAAAAATGTGAATGGATAACATATTATTGAGACAATCTTCCAAGAAAGTGAGTCAAAGTTATTTTAAAAACAAATCAAAGAAATTATTTCCAATACAACTTGGCTACAGCTAAATATACAATTATTAAAATTCAACAAAAAGTTGTTCATAAAACAAGCTTCTACTCGATAAATATCAATTATTTACATTTTATTGTTAAAATCGCTAACGTTTGCAGTTAAAAAGATCAGAATTGAAATAAAAAATCAAACTAAAGCAGACATTGAACATATTTGTATGAATTTTGAATAATTATGGTGCGATATTGAAGAGTAGTTTTTAAATGAATTTGATATTTCCATAAATTTTGAATGTAAATTAGTAATACTTGTTATATCTGTTTTAACCTCAACATTTCATAACGCTGGCTGTAAAACAATATACGTTTGCAAACAAGTATCATAATAATTCATAACTGCATTTCAATGTGATATAGCAAACCATAAACAGGAGTTTATTTAAAAAACAAATGGTTTTAAGATCTTTAGTTAATGAAAAGAATTGGTCTTCTGTAGAAAGTAACAATATGTTTTTATTCTGAATTTACTTGAAATTGCCAATTCATTTTTGATATTGATTAATATCCGTCAGCTTAAATTTTACAAATGACTAAAAAATGTACCCCCTCCCAATTATTCCATACAATATCATTTAGTATACATTGTGCAACCGTACCCCACTTTTAAAAAATATGAGTATTAAAGAACAATTAAAATCATTTTGATAACTTTTTAATTCCTTCATGAAAACTTCTATAGTTCAAAGAATTTTCGCAAAACAATGATATCTTATGTACGTTGAAAGGGCAATATATGACACAAAATGTACTGTCATGTCTCATTATCTAGTAACAGTGTGCTCTTTTTTTTAAATAATCCTCTATGGATTTCAATAATTTATATTCTTCTCTTATCTTTTCATGTGTCTTATTAGACAAAAACGATGGATCGTTGTAATTGTCATCAACAGTTGGGGCAATTTCTCGGCTGAGTTGATGTTGGAGAATTGCTATTCTTTCAAGGACTTCATTGTTTTTTCCGACAACATCTGACATTCCTGTAAGTTTTGATGTATGTAAGTTACAAAACTTAGTATGGTAGGAATGTGAATTATGATAATCGTTAAAAATCATTATTAAATCATTATTTTAGAAGCAAGAAACGTATAAATTTTCTGCCGTACAAATATTGTTAAACAAGAGGCCCATGGGCCACATCGCTCACCTAAGCAATGATAGGGACATAATACAATCAGCTTTATGGAGTCATGTACAAAATATCTGAACAATGTCGTATAATAGATCCTGTATATAAAAAATTCCCCTGCATATTCTTACATTTATCATTGACCCCTTTTGTAAAAGGATGATTTTACAGTCATATTACATATTGAGCATTGCAGTTCTCGAGAAAATGATCAGACATAAACAACTGTTTATATATGGATTATAAACCTACATCAAACTTTGAACCCCTTGTGAGGCCAAAGAATTGTCCAGGGGCCAGAGTCTAAACAATTTTAAAGAATCAACTATAATACACAATGCTTGCATATAAGTAAAACCATATATAATAACATTTGAGTTTTTGTGGATAATATAATTTTTTTCCTTTGTAAAATTGGACCCCCCCCCCCCGCCCATGTGGCCCAACCCTAGTCCTGAAGATTATGATTTTGACAAATTTTTAACTACTATCTGAACTGACTTTTCTAGGTAAATGATTTTTAAAGATATTTCCCTGTATATTCCTATGTTATAGTAAAAGTTTTAACCCCCCTCCCCCATTGTGGCCCCACCCTACCCCCAGTATCATGATTTGAACAAACTTGAATCTTCCATACCTGAGGATACTTCCACAAAAGTTACAGGTTTTTTGCCCGAGAAAAAGATTTTTAAAGATTTGTCTCTACATATTCCGATGTGAAAATTTGATCCCCCACTGTGGCCCCACCCTACTCCCGGGGATCATGATTTGAATAAACTTGAATCTACCCTAACCAAGGATGCTTTAATACAAGTTTCAGTTTTTCTGGCCGATCCGTTTCTGAGAAGAAGATTTTTAAAGATTTTTCTCTATATATTTCTATGTAAAAATTTGATCCCCCCCCCCATTGTGGCCCCATCCTACCACTAGGGATTATGATTTGAACAAACTTGAATCTACACTACCTGAGGATCCTTCCACATAAGTTACAGCTTTTCTGGCTGATCAGCTTCAGAGGAAAGGATTTTTAAAGATTAATTCTATATATTCCTATGTAAATATTCGACCCCCCCCCCCCATTGTGGCCCTACCCTACGGATCATGATTTGAACAAACTTGAATCTACACTACCTGAGAATGCTTCCACACAAGTAACAGCTTTTCTGGCTGATCAGTTTCAGAGATTAAGATTTTTAAAGATTTACTCAATATATACCTATGTTAAAATTCAACCCCCATTGTGGCCCCACACTACCCCCCGGGATCATGATTTGAACAAACTTGAATCTACACTACCTGAGGATGCTTCCACATAAGTAACAGCTTTTCTGGCTGATCAGTTTCAGAGAAGAAGATTTTTAAAGATTAACTCTATATATTCCTATGAACAAATTCAACCCCCGCCCCCTTTGTGGCCCACCTTACCCCTGGGGATCACATGATTTGAACAAACTTCAATCTACACTACCTGAGGATATATATATATATATATATATATATATATATATATATATATATATATATATATATATATATATAGACAGCTAAATGATCTTACTATTAATGTTCAGTTTTCAAACACACTTATACAGTAACGTTTATATTATCTATGTTGCCAAACGTTCACAAGAAAACTTCTTGTCCCCTAGTCCTATCACTATAGGTTCCACTTAGCTCAACCATGGACATCTAGATACGGACGCCTGCGCTGATGGTTCAATAATGACATTCACAAGTCCACCCTCATCACTATTTCTGGGGCTGCAGTCCTAGAACTGATTGTGGTGTGGCGTGGTAGTGAAACAAAGTCCTATCGAATCCAATCGTGTGCTACCTCATGCTCATCGACCACTGTCACAACGCTTTTGTAGCGTTGTGACAGTCAACAATAATAAATCAACTGTATCAATATGCATCGTATATAAATCTATGTAGGCAACAACCATAGGCAACATTATCACATCAATATAGTAAATAATATCTTATAGCTGTCTATATTGATTAAAATACATATGCATGGTAACATGTAGACAAAGTTTAAACCAATATGGCTTCCACTTCCGGAAACTCATTTCCGCCCAAACCATTTAATTCACTTTACCAAAAAATATCTCTACCGTAGAAAAATACGTTTAAAAGGAGAAGAAAAATACAAATACAAAAGGCGTTTAAAGTTATCGATAGAAATAAGAATGGGGTATTTAAATTTTCTCTCCACTGTCACACCTGAGTGAACAACACAGGTAAGTTTTGTGAATGCTAGCCAAACTATATTTAGAAATAGGTTAAACTACAAAGTTTTACTTTACATGCAAAGATAACAAGAATACATATCGAATACACTGTACATTACTCACCACGGTCTGTTTTCCGTGCCCGTGTTATGAAGTAAGCCAAGCAGCTATATGCATACACATGCTGGTAGATAAATCGTGCGACACGACCGCACACCCGGAAAAATGGCTCGATTCGTCACACACGATCACGTGTTAAATAACAGACCTGTGGGTAATACCCAGCTGGGTTTAAAAAACAGGGCCGTAAAGCTAACCTGATATTTGTGATTGTTTCACACCGTACCCCCGGGGATCATGATTTGAACAAACTTGAATCTACACTACCTGAGGATGCTTCCACACAAGTTTCAAGTTTCTGGCCAAATGGTTTTTGAGAATAAGATTTTTGAAAATACAAACAAATTATCAATTATTTTTTAATTATATCCCCTTGAAAGAGGGCGTGGCCCTTCATTTTAACAAACTTTAATTCCCGTCACCTATTTATGCTTTGTGTCAACTCTAATTGAAATGGGTCCAGTGGTTCTGGAGAAGAAGTCGAAAATGTAAAAAGTTTACGGACAGACAGACAGACGGACAGACGGACAGACAGATAGACGGACGCCGGACAAAAAGTGATCAGAAAAGCTCAGGTGATCTAAAAAGAATAGATATATATTTCAATGTTCTAAATAAATTTCCTCATAATTCAAATTAACGAAATCGTTAATTTATTTTCAACCTATTCATTTTCAAAAAGTGTAATGCCAACATCAATTTACAAATACACTCATTACACTCTTCATATCTCTAAATGAACCCAAATGCAAAACCTGATTTTCATTGAACCCCCAAAAATATACTTCTACTAATTAGCACCCCAAACAAATTTGGAAATCCATTCAAACGATATTATGAATGAAGTTAAATAAGTGGACATTTTCATGCCTATAATAGATATAACCTCGATTAAGAATATGCATGTAAGCTTTAATGAAAATAATATTTACCTGTTCTTCTTTTTCTTTTTCATTGATCGATATATCTGCAGAACAAATAACCAAAATATACATTAAACAGAAAGATAAATGTTGACAATGGATGATTGTAATGTCATGTTTAAAATATAATCTCTTACTTGAATTGTATAATTGTTTTGTTTAAATGCATTTGAATTAGCTGTTTCCTCAGGGTTTGAGTTTTCATATTTGAATTATTATAAAGCTTTTATCAATATCATTAGTACAATTTGCTCTGAACAATATATTTTGTTTAAAATTGATTATTATTTGCATAACGTTATATATTTCTAACTAAAAGGGAATTTGGTCAAAGAAAGATAGATTTGTAGTAAACCAAAGAAAATTCGGACATTTTTTTTTCTGAATTTGTTTTCCCCTGAAATATAGTTGGCAGTTAAGATTTTATCGTGCCATGGTTTTGTTTACATTGGTTCAATATACTGGTAAAATTCTTTTTCATGCTAATTTTTCTTTCTTCTAATTCGATTTAAACATATATAAATAGCTATTAGCGTTTATCACATTCAATTTAGGTCTAATTCATTTTAAACTGTAATTTTCACCTCAGCGTTCAAAACGTTAACAAAAACATGACGTAAGCTGATAACCAATTGTGAGTCCTGTATCTCGCTTTTAACACGACGACCGAAACTCAACGTTTGGTTAACTATTGGAATTGCCTTACTGAAGTATTGTAAACATTAAAAACGGAAAAAAAATAATTCTCGACCGAAATCGTAACCGAAATTACATTATGAAATTGTCTTAATAGTAAAAAAAATTACAAATAATTAAACTCTTCAAAAAATAAATACAGTTTATGAATGGCAGTAGCACTAAAAAGATACAAAGCATTCAGTTTTCAGTAACATTTTTTCCCAAAACAATTATCCCAGTCCGAATTTTGTTAATCAGTTTCCAAATCCCTACCAAGTTTTGAATAATTTAAACAAATAATCTAAAAAAAAAAATAATAATAATATAGTATTAAAGTACTTATATTGACCTTATAAATAAAATGTTAATTATTTTTTACATGTACTATAGTACTGCCAAAAATGTTCTAGCGCGTAGCTTTTCGCATAAGCTTTTTTAGACTTCAAGAAAGCACTTGACAGCAGAATAAGGGATAAGTTATGGGTTATACTTAAGCATTATGGAATTCCTAATACATATGTTAACATCTTCAGAAAAATATATGATGGAAGTACTAGCTTCGTTATCAAACACGGAAGACAACTGACTAGTTCGAAGTTCAGACCGGAGTGAGACAGGGATGTGTCTTAGCCAGGAGTTTTATACAGCACTAAGATCAAGTTATAAATTTCGAAATGATATCTCTGTGTTACTGTAATGCTATGCAGCACTGTTAAGGTCTATTTTGTGGCCGCGCCGACCAGAAAGTAAGGGTAACGTTAACTATGACATCACACAAAACAACAAGTCTATGCTAAAAATGCTAAAAAATAGAGTAATTTGCGATTGTTATCGGTACGAACACATTAAACTACATTAAATATTACATCTGTGCTTCTTTGTAGTCAAATAAGTGACTGATGGTCATGCACTTGTCGATGCGTCGTCATACTGTAAATTTTGACACATATGTTGTGTAGAGAGAGGCGGTTCAATAATTTTTTTAACATGGGAAAATGCATTTCATAAATAAACGGAGCATAATTGTAAACAATTATCATATCATTAAATCCTATTCATTTTGTTTTGATCCAGCATGTAATTATTTTTTTAGAGTGTGTATTATTTTTTTTTCTTGAGTGTTTAATGTACAAATTCCATTAGTTTGACATCGGGAAGCCTATCTAAATCCGATTTTTACAAGAGCATACACTTACCAGATCATTGCGATCTATTGTATATTAACTAAGTGATGTTTATTTTATAATGAAGTGCTGCTGTTTCGATGAAGTATATAGAATGAATTAATAAATACGTAGAATTTTGGGCGAATGTCATATTAAGTTCAAGCGGAGCTTATTTCTTTGACTGTGTTGTTACTGTGTTAGAATTTTTTCAATTTTATCCGTTTCTGAAATTTTTTTGTTGATCAAATACCCGGAGATATTTTCGTAAAACAAGAATGGCTTTGCGCCACACGATTAGTATTTTTTTACCATCGAAAATGGCTAGGTTGGATGTCTATAAACTTTAAGTGTGATGTCATTTCTTGAGTGTAGTGTTGAATAATTACGATATGTTTAAGTGCATCAGCTATTTTTCCATGACACATCATTTCTAAGGCAGAAATTGAAGCTTGTGTGTTTGCAGGAGGCTGGCATTACGTAAAACATAGATTAGACTATCTCGTTATTTTTCTAACAAGCTTTTATATCATATTTTGTTTTGCAATTTGCTGTCTTATTAACTTACCAGAACCCATAAATAATAAATTTGGCATGCTATGAAAATATGAATGTGCAGATATCATTATGTACATGAGTCATGATCGAATGTTCTAAATTTGGCATAATGTGTAATATGGATTGTCTTATGTTCCTGTGTGTACTGTTGTAACTTTGTTGTAGTTCCAGGATCATCCTCTCCGAGGAGGCAATAAACATTTCAAAAGAACTGAAGCTTATTACTGCGAATTGAAATTCTTATCTAATATAAGATGAACTCTATACAAAGCAGCAGCACTGTTCACAATCTACTTGATAAGTAGAATTTTATTATCATATAAATTTTTAATTCTAATAAGGGTATGCCCTTGCGATAATAAAATTTGTTTATGAACTCCATTTTGGAGAATTATCAACACATATCACGTGACTGTAAATTCAGGGGACCACACTAAGTGTCATACAAAGTGGCATTTAATATGCTGATGCATTTCATATAAAATGTATATCATGATAAAATTGCTTTACATAAATATTTTGTAATAATTTATGCATCGTTTTATGAACGTTATATTCGTTGATATTTTCATAGTTAGTTTTAACAGTGCTGCGTTTAAACTTTGAAGAACCACCGAGAAAGATGAAATGAAGCTTGACACATTCTATCGGAAATGTTTTCGGATAATTGTGAAGATACAATGGCCAGACAAGACAACAGATCAACAACTATATGAAAGTACAGCAAAATTCCCACTATCCAAAACAATCCAAGGGAGGCGTTGGAAATGGATAGGCCATGTTCTCCGAATGTACAACAGTTCGAACTGCGCTGACTTGGGCTCCTGAAGGAAAGAGAAGGCGTGGATGATCAAAGAGAACTTGGAGGTGCACAGTGGAGAAAGAGAGAAGAGAACTATAGTGGTACAGTTAGAGAGAGGGAATGTTGTTGCCAGCAGCCGTCGTACGTGGCGTCTTTTGTTGCACGACCTCATGTGTCTTCAGGGACATGGGGAGGATAAGTAAGTACATGTAAGTGAAGGAGGACAATTGGTTAAACTATTATGATGTCATTAACGAGACCTAAGAACGGCTTGAGCTCAAAATTTAAACAAAAATATGTTTCTTATGTCTAAAATGGTTAATATGGGTAAAAGCAATTTTTAATATTTCGTCAAATTTTGAAAGTCAAATATTAATTAACAAGCAATGCACAAGTCTTAAATTCTCAATTTTGTAAACAAAGCTCTAGTCTTGTTAATTTTTACGTATGACTTGTATTAGTATCAGGCTCAATTTAGCGTTCCTTTCTTCAGTTGATATTTCATGTATTATTTATGGACACATTGAATCTGTTTTCCTTGTTTCACACGAGTCGTTTTTGTAATTTCTCTATTTGCATCTTTTGTTAACCAATATAAGATTTGAGCTTTGTTTACATTACAAATGAATTTTTACCTCTATCTCCTATGTAACTTGACTTCAAACATTCACATTTCTGTCAATTATTCAAATTGCGCAATTCACCATTTTATACTCTTTAAAAATGATTTCAAATCGCATCTAGATCCTTTTACAATCGATTTAAAACATTTATTTTGTCGTACGCAAATAAATAATTGATATTACCCGCTTTTCACAAACATTTAGCCGTAGACACATTTGCATCATTGTATTTAGCGGTAATTTTGTCCATTAATGACAATTTTATCACGTGATATTTCACCCAAATTAGCTGATTACAGATCCTGATCATATTGATTGCCTTGGAAACATGGAGTCGCTAGGGTAATTAAATAATTATTGTGTATCTTATATGTGTTCAAATCAAATACGATTTAATATGTTTACTTTCTCTGTATTTTATTCATTTTACAACATGGCGTATAGTTCTCCGAACGTAAAGAGGAAAGTATTAAATCTAAGTGAAACAAGAGGGCCATGGGCCACATCGCTCACCTGAACAACAGTTCCTTGTAACATCCTATTTCGTTGCATAATATGATATTTCTATTTTAAACTTTGTACCCCTTTCTGGGGCTCCAGTATTGGTCCGGGGTTTATGGTTGCCTTTAACAATTAAGAATCTACACTATTTGAGGATCCTTGCATAGCAATCTCACAAACTGTAGCATTGTAGTTCTCGAGAAGTAGATTTTAAACATATTTCCTATATCTATTTCTGTTAAACTTTGAACCCCTCTTGGGGCCCCAGTATTAGACCAGTGGTCACAGCTTTATTAATTTAGAATCTACATCATTTAAGGATGCTTGCATAGTAATATCACAAATTGAGGGGTTGTAGTTTTTGAGAAGAATATTTTTAAACATTTCCCTCTATATTTCCATGTTAAACTTTGAACCCCTTCTGGGGCCCCAGTATTAGATCGAGGTTCACAGATTTTATAATTTAGAATCTACACTATTTTAGAATGTCTACGTAGTAATCTGACAAGTGAAGCATTGTAGTTCTTGAGAGGAAGATTTTTAAATATTTTCCATATATACTTCTAAGTTAAACTTTGAACCATGCTTGGGTCCCCAGTATTAGTCCAGAGGTAGGTCCCTATTTTTTAAAAAATGAATCTACATTATCATATGTTGCATGCATGGCAATCGCACATATTGTAGCATTGTTGTTCTCGAGAAGAAGATGTTTAAAAATGTTCCTTATTTACTTCAATGTTAAACTTTGAACCCCTCTTGGGGCCCCAGTATTAGTCCATAGGTCACGAATTTACCAATTTAGAATCTACAATAGCCACGGATGCTTGCATAGTAATCCTTTAACTGTTGCACTATAGTTCTTAAGAAGAAAAAAATCCTTATATATTTCTATGTGAACTTTGAACCCCTTCTGGGGCCCCAGTATTAGTCTAGGGGTCACAGCTTCCACAATTTAGAATCTTCACAATTTGAGGATGCTTGCATTGTGATCTCACAAACTGTAGCATTGTAGTTCTTGAGAAGAATATTTTTAAACACTTTTCCTACATACTTCTATGTTAAATTTTGAACCCCTTCTGGGGCCCCAGTTTTGGTCCTGGGGTCACGGCTTTTCCAATTTACAATCTTCACTGTTTGAGGATCCTTGCATAGTAATCTCACAAACTGTAACATTGTAGTTCTCGAGAAAAAGATTTTTAAACATGTTTCCAATATATATAATATATCTATGTTAAACATTGAACCCTTCTTGGTGCCCCAGTATCAGTCCGGGGGCCACGATTTAAACAATTTAGAATCTACAATAGCTAATGATGTATGCTTAGTAATATCCCACACTGTTGCATCGTACTTCTTGGGAAGAAGACTTTTGAACATTTTCCTATATATGTTAAAATGTGAAC
Source organism: Magallana nippona (assembly GCA_033439105.1). Taxonomy (NCBI): domain Eukaryota; kingdom Metazoa; phylum Mollusca; class Bivalvia; order Ostreida; family Ostreidae; genus Magallana; species Magallana nippona. Next base: position 18,352,671 of record CM065919.1, read on the forward strand.
TCCTTCTTGGGCCCCAGGTTTGGCCTAGTGGTCCCGATTATTTTAATTTAAAATATTCACTATATATACAAGCTAATGTGTAAATACTGGCATTTCTGGTGCAGTGGTTCTTGAGAAGAAGATGTTTAAACATTTTCATATGTATATCTATGTTAAACTTTGAACTCAGTTTTGGCCCAGGGGTCACGATTTTTACAATTTAGAATATTCACTATGTATATCAAAGGCCGGAACGGCCACAATTGCGCCGAGCTGACATTTTCTTTAATATAGATATCAATAATTTGAATTTCTGCACCAATAGTCGTATATCAAATAATATCAGAATAAAAAAGTAAATGAATTATATTTTGTCTAACTAAATTCGTGCATATGCAACAGCTATTTTAAAAAGAAACCAAACAAATATATTTTTATTTGCAATTTTAACATCACCTTGTGAATGTATACTCATTATATTTCCTCATAAAATACGTAGTGATGCATTTGTAATACAAAAACTCATCATGGTTACAAAAATCGAAAAAATTTCAAAGTTCAAAAACAAATTATTTTCTTTCTGCCTTAAACAGTCTTTGAACAAATTTTACAGGTTCATAATTTGAATACAAGGATACAACACATTAACAGTGTTTCCCTTATTATGAGCCGGCCCTATGATATCGCGGTAGTTAAATCATTTTATCGAAAAATCTATCAATACGACAATATTTCCAGAATCTAATGTTATGTGTGAGTATCCTCTATTATATAACTCAGTGTTGTTAAGCGCGTCCAAAAATATCCCGACGTCAAATGTCAATTTCAGCGCGTGCTATTATACGTAAACAGAAATTTCGCGATACCATAGAACCCACGATTGATAGGAACAATCTATAATAAAACATACTTTTATTTATTTCAATTCCCGTTTGAAACATGATTAACTATTGTATGGTTGTTTACAAACAAATCCACACCACGTGCATTGATCTGCCGTATGTATCATGCTCAGCCAAACTAGCTGCAATATTGCAACAAAATCACAAGATACATTTATCGCTTACATTCATTTTGGAGACCGTGCCCGATAACAAATAAATTTACATATTAATTTTTTTTTTATCGGGCACGGTCTCCAAATAAACTGTAAGCGATTAACTAAAATAAATTTGGGCACGGTCACCAAATAAACTGTAAGCGATAAACTAAAATAAATTTAGTGAATTTTTACACCTTATCGTATTTATCTGCTATTTCTTGATTAAGCAAACGTTACTTATGCAATGAGTTGTCAATAATCAGGGAGACACAGTTGTGTTTTTTTGGTGCACAATTAAGTTGAATAAATGGAACAACAATCTTGTAAACAATTTCCTTTGTATTTCTATGCTAAACTTGGAACCCCGCCCGGGGCCCCAGTTTTGGTTCGGGGGTCACGATTTTTACAATTTAGAATCCTCACTATATATACAAGCTTTTATGCAAATATTGGCATTTCTGGCGCGTTGATTCTCGAGAAGAAGATTTTTTAACATTTTTCCTATGTATTTCTATGTTAAACTTTGAACCCCGCCTGGGGCCCCAGTTTTGGTCCGATGGTCACGCTTTTTACAATTTAGAATCTTCACTATATATACAACCTTTTATGTAAATATTGGCATTTCTGGTGTAGTGGTTCTTGAGAAGAAGATTTTTAAAGACACACACGTTTTACTCACTGTTTCGCAATTGTATTCCCCTTAAAAAGGGTTGTGCCCTTTATTTTAACAATGTATAATCTCCTGTCCATAAGGATGCTTTATACCAAGTTTGGTTAAATTTGGCCCAATGGTTTTAGAGAAGAAGTCGAAAATGTGAAAAGTTTACAGACGGACGGACGACGGACAACGGGTGATCAGTAAAGCTCACTTGAACCTTCAGTTCAGGTGAGCTAAAAAACCGAACATTCTTGAGTTAGATAAAAAGGGCAAGTCATATCGAAAGACAGCGGAAACGTTTCAAGTTAGAAAAAATCAAATTTACAACATTTTAAAAATAAAACTGAGTACACGTGTCTAAAAAAAATATGAAAATAATGTAAACCCTGAAAGTCCTGAAGCACCGTCTAATATAACGGGGAACGAGGATATAAACGAATTTTTGTTTGGATGGTTCAACAGTTCAATGACGCGACATCTCGTAGAATAAATGTCACAGGACCATTATTACAATAAAAACCCTAAAACTTTATACAAAGGTATCAAATAAATTATGTGCATCAAAACATGTGAAATTACATACGTAAATAAATCTGTAATTATGATAAAACATGTCTTTTGATGCATTTGTGTTTATACATTGATTTACATAATTGTTTATGTGCAAACGGGAATTAAAGGCCACCTGTCTCAAGTGGCTACTTTTCCAATTTCCCCAAGATGGTCTCTTTAAACAAATTTTACTGTATATTTTATTCACGTTCTTGTTAATGAAAGTGCATGTTAATTAACACATTGTAATTGTATTAATTCTTATTTATTTATGCATTAAAGTATGACAAATATATATCATTAAAATAGAAACTTGATCAAAGCTATTTCAGATTAACTATTTTAAAACGCGCTAAAATACAGGCATTATTTTATGTGTACTATGTCATCAGTTTTAGAGAGTGGTGATACGGAATCGGAAAACCACAGTGTGGTGATCCGGAAAATCGGATCACACTCTGTAAAATTGACAGTATCAAGAAAGGAAAATTTATGGGACCGGTATATCATAAATTATATTATCACAATTGATTCGGTGCAAATTCAAAACAAGATTAAAACCAAACGAATCTCTAGTTAGAGGTCGAGATCAAAATATCAAGTAATGAAATACCTTACCGTCTACCTTGTCCGTCGAACGAATTAATACACTGCTACATTTGCCTGCATCTTCATCATCAATGTCATCTTAAAAATTCAATTACAAACGATATAAAGTGAATCTAATTGTAAATTGACACGATGATGCTTACTGTAATACAGATTAATTGTCTTCTGAAAGGAAAGGCATTATTTAATAGCCTTAAACATTAGGATCCTTCATATAATGCAAACAACATTGTACCAACGATTTGTTTTAGAAGAAAACCATTTATAATCTACATGTTTCGTACAATTTTTGAAAAACATACATGTATATTTTTCCTTCAATTTTTAATTGCATCCTGCTAAACAATGTGTCAAAACCACAAAATGACCGATGATTAGTTTCTTTTTGATGGTGTGACATTTATGCCATTTCAAACTCAAACCAAATGGTTCGTCTTTTTTCTGCCTTTTATGATATCAAAGTTAAATGACTATATGCAGACAATAAACGATTTAATTCAGCATAATATAATAAACCTTTCTCTTTTTCAATCTTGTAACACTCAATTCCAATATTGGGCTCTCCTGTCAACACTTTAAACATACATTGCTTGGAAAGAAGACAATACAGTTCAGTCAATTTTTCCGTGGTTTAAAGTGTTTTTCTTTTTAAAATATAACAAAAATGAGAATGTAGCATTTATTGAAGAATACTTCAAAATTTAAAGAAATTATATACAGTCATTTAATGCATAACTTTTACAATTAAATGTTATGCTAAGCTATTGATTTTAATGCAATGGAGTTTAATGCAATGCTATGAGCTTTGTGAAATTGAAATGAATGGCTTAATGATATGGTATATAATGGTATACTATGAAATTTGAACAAAAAACGCCTCTGCATACAGACAAGCTTCAAGCATTTTGAAGTAATTAATTAAAAACCCTCAAATATTACCACTGATCTACAAATGAATGCAAACATTTATTCTTTAAACCAAAATTATTTGAAATCGAGTTGAAGTAATGTTATAACTATGCTATGCTATAGTATGATATGATATTGCATGCTCCATATGTATGACGAATGAGTATCTAATGATATGCTATGAGATTCAAATGCTATGGTATGAAATGTCAAAGCTATGCTATACTATGGTGTATATTGTAAAAGATAAGCTTGAACTGACTGTAGCTCCAGAATATACTTTTACAAGGGTTATTGTACCTTCATAAATCCCCCGTATTCTTGTTAAAACTTACAAGAAGTTATTAGTAGTTTGTTTTTTTAACAGGAAATTGAATTCATAGCCGTCGCCCTTGTAAAGAAATTACAATTATGATTTCTCACGTCGAAACGACATACAGCATATTATTTTGAGGGCGATGATTGCAGAAATATTTTCTCATAAAATAACAACGAAAAAATCGTGCCATTTTTAGTATTTTTTTACTTCATCTCAGGAATATCACAGATTGTTGAAGTTATTATTCCTTTTTCAAAAAAGGAATAAAAGTGCATACATGTAATTAGTACACTTTACATAATTACATATATTCAAGATAGTATATATGTGCATAATCAATAGAAAAACTATGGCTTATATTGGATGTAACTGAAATTTCTTTAGAGCAATTCTAATCACATTTGTATCCACGATTTGTTTTCTTTATATATAGTAACAAAATGTATGTATTACACATTCTTCAAAATGTTGTTCTATTAATGGTGTTCAAATCATACCACAATGACCTATGAGCAATAGTGTTCCTTCTATTCTATTCGTAATATAAACAAATGTAAACTTCTCTGAGCAGTTTACGGTTTATTAACGCTTTATATTTACTTTTTCCAGTCTCCCTGTCTGTGATACCACTACGAATCGATTATGTACTATACAGCCCGATAAATTTAAAAGACGTATTGTTGGGGTTTGCATAATTAACATCATAATATTTAATCGTACAACTGCTGAAAATTATATAAATATAAGTAATAAGGAATCATTCGTTAAATATTATGAGGTGATAATTTCGGTCAGGGCGTGATCAAATCTATCATCAAGCCCTTCGGGCTTTATTGGATTTGATCACGCCCCGACCAAAATTATGACTTCATAATACTCAGAGAATGATTCCTTATTCCTTAAATAAACGGTATAAAAAGTCCTGACCTGTTCTAACCCAGTTTATATTAGAAAAACGTTGGTAGCTAATGAATTCATTCCTAACGGTACATGTATAAACGATAGTCTTATTGCGCTGTAGGCATTATTCTTTAGATTATTCAAGTGTTTTTAACCAGTAATATATAAATAAATATATATATATATATATATATATATATATATATATATATATATATATATATATATATAGTTTTTAGCTGACGATAACACAATACTCCATTTCTCTTGATTTTATAACCTTATTTAAATTTAAATTCATAATATACATACATACAGTCCCTGAAACGTTCTACTTCTCCATTTTTTTCCGAGTGTTCACCGTGCGCTCACAGTACGCTTACCGTGCGCTCACAACGCTATCACCGCACAATCACTTGCGCTCTCCGCTCCGCTCCGTTCGCGCTCATCGTTCACAAATCGCTCACTGTGCGCTCACCGTGCGTTCTCAAAGCGTTTATCTTGCGCTTACCGTTCGTTCAGCGTTCACTTATCGTTCAATCCTTCTTCAATCATTTTCATTTTTATAAGGAACACTAAATTCAAAGGATCGGCATTAGCTAGTCACAACAAAATGAGGAAAGAACGCGTGCGTAAAGGTGGAAGAAAACTTAGAATTCACATCAGGAACATTTTAATCAGAATTTAAGTCGTAAAATTTAAAGTACAAATTCTTGAGCAAGTCCATCAATACAAAAAACTGTTTTGTTTTGTTTTGTTTTTGTTTTTTTTTATGACTGCTACAATACCGTAACGGTTGTATGTTTTTGTTAACAGTGTAAGTTAACAGTGAATGACTAGGTGCTGCACTTTTCGATCAATGCAAATTTATTATCAACATATACTTGTTTCAGTTGTTGAAGTTGGAAATGAATAAGATGTTACAGTAACGTATAATTTATTTTAAATGCACATCACTGGTATTATTCATATGTAAACTGTAAATGTACAGAGGGTCAGTCATTACAGTTTATGTGTCAAATTTTAAATGATATTATAACAAGGGTAATTTTATATTGAGGCTGATAACAATACAAACATGTAGTTTATTTGTTATTTTCCTGATTACCGACGAAAACCAATGTAAGGATAAGTCCCAATCCACTCCAAATATTCGTTTATCTTGCGTTCACATAACGTTCACATATCGTTCACCATACACTTTGCACTCGCGTTTGCACTCCGTTTGCGCTTTGCATTCGCTCACCGTTCATCGCTCATGAGCTTCACCAAATTCCGTTCAGCGCGCGCTCACCGTTCTCCCAGAGTGCACACTCACTGTTCGCTCAGCGTGCGCTCATCGTTCACTCACCATTCAAGTGGGAAAGTAGAACGTTTCAGGGATTATATATATATATATATATATATATATATATATATATATATATATATATATATGTGTGTGTGTGTGTGTGTGTGTGTGTGTGTGTGTGTGTGTGTGTCCCTATTCAGTATGTATATTACAAGGATTCATTTCATGTATAATTTGAAGTATATCATACACATGTGTAAAGTGCATAACATGTGTAGAAATTTACGTCATGACTTAATTATTAGTCATAGGATAATTCAGTGTAGGAGACAAGCTACAATACAAATTCAATTTGTATATTTATTCTTGTTTTTTTTAAGGCCTGGAATTACCTCAAGAACCTAAACCTGTTTCAATTTTCGATTTGCTTTAGTGGTATTCGTATCGTATCAGTATGATACTTAGAATGTAAAAAGGTAGTAACTTGCGAAATATTACTTACCAGTATGAGTTATGTCTAAAAACGAGTGATAAATGTCACTGTTCATTCATTATATTAAACAAAATTACCGTTTGATTTGAGTTTTCCCAAGCAGGTTGTGGAAATGTTCTTCCTTAGAGTAACCATTACACATATTGTAATAAATATTAATGTTGGTAATATGATGATACCCATAATTGATAATCCAGAATGGCTTTCAGATACATCATCATTTTCTGGGCTAAAATGAGAAAACAAAAATAATTCTTCAGACATGGAAAAGTTAAGACCGTTTTGTTTTGTTATATTTCATTAACCCTAATTCTAGCTTTGATGAGTTTAACCATCTTATTGGCTTACACTGTTATCTTAAAAGTTTAACGTGTAACACTTACTTTCACCAATTGTAAGCTGCTGTTATAAAGCATCGGTGAAATAATTCATACTCATATTATATACATTAACATGTAGGCTGTTTACTAGATCTTGGTTCATGACTATGGCAATCTAGACCCCTACATTTTTAATAAAAATTGTTGTAAATAAAAATCGTCAATATCATAAAAAACGTTAACAAGAACTCAACAAAATACGTATACGTTAACAAGCATGCATGTTTAAGATATCAAAACTTAATTTTATGTGTTTAACAATTTTGACCAAAAAAATGCCATCTCTGATATGGTTTAATTTATCAATAAACAATAACTTTTTATACATCTCCATATGCAATATCACAACTTAAATGGAGACAATTCAATTATTTATGTTTTAGAGGAGAGTAATGTTAAACCCCAACTAATCCAAACGATCAAATCTGGCAAAACAGACGAGAATGCTACTGCAGTCAAATATAAAAATAATATGTATGTTGTTATATTTCATTAATGTAAGGTAACATTTTTGTTTTTAACCCAATTCAAATACCATCAATGTCAATCAATCGTTTTATGGATTACTTTAAAATTAATTGTTTTATGTTGTGGATTTATTAATCTAACGAGTGCAAGGATCCACTCCTTCTTCTACAATTTGAATAAGGAGATGAACAAATATACAAGAAACGAATTGACAATAGTGTAAAAAAAAAAAACCAAAACGTTGCAACCAATTTGGGTTTTTTTTCAAGAAAAATGTCTTAAATAAGGTCAAAGTCTAGTAATTGATTCAGTGTGTCATTGATTGCTAAATTCACTATGACCTACTGATATGTCAAATCATTTTACCATTATTAATGAAATGAAGAGAAATATGTAGATAATAAATCAATTTCTTCTTATTCTATTAAAAATGCTTTGAAAAGAAATGCAAGTACTATATTCAATTTAAGTTATTTTAAAGAAGGGGTTAAACATTTTATATGCCGTTTTAAGAAACTGTAGGCAATCTGGATGTATTTCGTTCATCAAAATTTTAACACAAGTCAAATTATAAGTACGATATAGCTCACAATCTGCGCTATGTAAACAATTCATTCTATTGTTTACATTTAGGTTGCTAAATGAAAACAATCTAAATAAAATACATCATATAAAGAAAAAGAACTTGACAACATAAAAAACGTTTTAAATTACGTTCATAATAAACTTATCTTATCTTATCTATAAGCTTATCTTGTTTGCGCATACCTAATAATCAAACTAATACATTTGCAAGTCACAATCAATAATCCACGCGATGTGCTTAACTATAATGTAAAGGGAACAGTCGGCGGCGGAATAAAATGGATATGTGTAGTCATACAAAATCATCATTTTATTTTAAAATTATGAGTCGTTCGCGGCAAACATGGATTTGGAACAGCTAAAGTTAAGTAATTGTCATTTTTTTTTTATTATCTAGTTTTTTGTTCACAAAATTCTTTTCTCCGTGAAGAACGACACTTAATTTCTGAAAAGTATTTCAAACTTTCCTGATTCTCCAAACTTATAAACACTCAATCTCAAGTAAATCCTTCACGGCAATATCCAGGTCAGCAGCACCGATAAAAAACACGCATTATAAATGAACAAGTATAACACATGCAAACTCAACGAAAACTTTCCCAACTTTATCCAATGAGCTAGTCTTAAAACACAACCGATTAAATGATAGGGCATTCTTCATATAAATGCAATCAAAGTAAAATTAACTGAAAATATTTCAATCTACATTTATTGCTTCATTTAAGAAATAAACAGCGAGTTAAAAACTTCATCGGGAAGTCTCAGGGCTTCTCAGAAGATTTGATCAAGTAATATCTAAGTTCATACCCCGGTGAAACTTAATATGCATTTACACATGCATCCAACATAGACTTGTGATAATTTACATGTAGTAATAAATACGGTTTAAAAGGAAAATATGTGCATTACGTCATCGGGTTTTGTAATGACGAATTTGTAAAAGTACGTACACGAATGAACATACGTGTAGATTACAAAATACACGTAAGGTCGAACTTGTTGATTATATTTACGTGTTGGCTATCTATATGAGCAATTTTGTTTATTTTTCTAAAGCTTTAATATTTAATGTGACTACTGATATAACGAAACATAATTTCTTACTAAAATGTATTGTGTTGTAGAGGTTTTAATATACTTATTGCATCTTGCAAAACATGCAATGACTTAATCATATGTCATTAATAAATAGTCGTATATGATTACTTGAAACAATGCTGTTAAATAACAAGAGGCCAACAGGCCTTAACGGTCACCTGAGTACCATCCCATACACAGACCTGTCGAGAAATCTCATATTTAAGAAATGAACTCAATGTCTACCCAAGTTATACTCGTATAACCTAGTATAACCCCTTAGCCTTTTGTCGCATATCTAAGGCAGTAGATGCAGATTGAGGGCGATTTTTATTAATGACAGGTGTGACGCGTCGTTTTGGTTGAATCGGTTGTAAGCTTAGATGTTGAATGACCGATAGGGAGACGGAGAGGATTGCAAAATAATTTTACCAAGAGTTTCAAGCGAAACTTCGACCTGATGTGACAGTTTGAAATAAATTCAAGATGGCGGCGATGGGTACCTTGTCCATTATTAGGTATAGGGTATTTATTTTTATTATGAGAAAAATTTATAACGCCAGGTGCCTGTGTTCCTACTCTATAAAATTTGGAATTCATTTTTTCTTACAGACGTGTGGGAGTAGAGAAGATTTTTAAACATGAAATGCATTAACACTATATGGCCATATTGGCCCGCCTTCCGGCCTGAACCCGTGACCAGCGGCCATGAATTTCACAATTTAGGTAGAAGAGTTCGTAGACATCATAACCATGCATTCAGTTTTTCCCCACATGTGTAGGAGTAAAGAAGAAGATTTTCTAAGATTTAATACATTTTTATTATATGGCTATATTGGCCCCGCCCTAGGGCCTGAAGCTCTGTCCCAGGGGCCATGGATATCACAATTTAGGTAGAGGAGTTCATAGACATTATAACCATGCAGTTTTTAACAAATATATATGGCAGTAAAGAAGAAGATTTTCTAAGATTTCACACATGTTACTATATGGCCATATTGGCCCCACCCTAGGGCCTGAATCCCTGACCCAGGGGCCATGAATTTCAAAATTTTAATTGAGTGTTTTATGGACATCATAACAATGTATTCAGTTTTTCCCTCAAATGTGTGGGGGTAGAGAAGAAGATGTTTGAAAATTTTGCTTTTTTGCATATTTTGCCCCGCCTGGTAGAGTTATGAATTTCACAATTAAGATTCCTCTTACCATAGAGAAGCTTTAAACCAAAAATGGTAACAATTGGCCTTGTACTTTTCAAGAACAATGTTAAAATTTAAAATTGTTAACGCACGACGCAAGACGACTGACGAAGACCGATGGCAATAGGTCAACCTGAGTGACTCAGGTGACCTAAAAATAATAATTGCAATCTTTAGTTTTCGACTGTGACTATCAATTATCAGATGAAATGGAGATACTATAAAAATATACGTTTAATTAAAACATTTACAAGTACAAGTACACGTTATAACTGCTGAACAAGGAAAGTTTAATGGATGGGTACGCGTAGTTCTAACTTGTAACCTACCCGTACAAGTACGCGTACCCGTTGGTCTGCTAAACCTCTCTAGTACTTTACAATTACAATGTCGGAATACTTACATATCGCTACCAGTGCTAGATACATTTCCTGCAACTGCAATATTTTCATTGTACTTTGGAGTGTGTGTAACTTGGTTCTTAATAGATTTTGTTACCTCTGCAGGTGTTGTTGATGTCTTTGTCAGCTCATAACAACCAGGGTCTAAAATATCAACAAAAACTAAATGATCTCATTGTTCATCGATGCAATACCAAATTTTGAACAAAGCAATATAAGTCGAAATCAGTTTGAAATAGAGCAAAATAGCAAAAAAATTATCTTTTCTAAAAAAGATTTTCATGGATCCAAGCTTGTGGATTTATTTCTCACATTATATATATTTCATACATTTTATGACAACTTTCTTTTATGAAATATCTTCTATACATTCCTGATTAAATTGTAAAACTATTCCTGTTTTATGGTAACGCTTTTTTAACAAACAACACCTTCTTATATATCTATTTTAAAATTAGATATAGAACTAATCCGTGATTATATTTTGTTTGTAAAAAGATATCACCAACGCAAAGCTACGAAGAAATGATATATTGAAACTCAGCCTCAATCATTAAATTATATTTCTTTAAAAACAAAACTCTATAATTTTTGTACGATTTTTATTCGAGTTCAAGAAATGGCGTCATGACTCATCTTTGGTAAGAATGAGTGTTGTTATTGTATTGTTTTATATTTGTGTCCTGTTTTGTTTTGATTTGTTTTGTGTTTGTTATGGCATTTGATGTTCTTAAGGTTGTTAAATTTCTAGTTTTGCCATCAAATGATTTTAGTGATTGTTGTTTAATTTCGTGGAATCAAATGACATATGGTGATAACGAATAGTGTTCAAAATTAAAAGTCCAAAGGAAAAAATACAAAACAGGAACAGAACAAACTCGGACCTCTAAAAAAAATTAGAGGTAGTGTTAGGTTTTATAGAGGAGTAAACATCCTCTGCTAACCTGCCACACCCGCCGTGTGCTCTTTGTCCTACTCGGGAAAACGGAAAAAGCCATACACAATTAGGTGATTAATTATGGTCTATCAATAAGTACATGTATGAAACACGACAGTCAGCATGCGACCCAGTGGAAGACTGTATTTGCTGACAAGGTCGTTGTATCAACCATAAAACTTACGAAAAGACGACTTCAATCGAGACTGTTGATAGTCCTGTTTTATCTACTTGTATGTCAGTAGCTTGCCTCACCTTAGAAACTGTCCATACGAAGAGCATGTATCTTGCGTATCGAATTAACTGAGTTGACAATAGAACAATTGAAGTCATCACGTTATCATAAATGTTTGTTTTTAGTTTACCATTAATGTCCCTTTCTATTAAAATGTCCAAATATGAAACAGACGACGTAGACTTTGTCAGTGGTATCTTTTTTTCCAATTCACTGGGATATATCGACTGGACATGCGGCCCTGGTTGGGGTTGAAATATGTACTTTCTCAATATTTTTATTCTTACTGTTATTATTTCTTTTTCGATATGGGTAATGACATAAATAAGCTGAAATATTTTTTATGAATAACGATATGACACGTTTTAATCAGATTTCATTACCTATGAACAGTTGTAAAATGTGATTAAAGTATACCTAAATCATCAATAGTTCCATTTTTGGAAAAATTGAAACTGCTTACAAGAAACTTTCAACCTCATCATCAGAAAAAAAAGCATAAACAATATCATTCAACCTAAGAATGTATGCATGTTTTATGAAAATTAGTTGAGAAATTAAAAAAAAAAAACACAAACATCACAAGCATGGAAATCCAGCTTTCCAAAATCCAACATTCATGCAAGTCATAAAAATAGTGCATGTATTGTACCTCGTATATCAATCTTAGCATAACCACTTAATGCAGCTTTTGATGCATCATCCATTACAGTTTGGCTTAGATCGCATCTACAGAGACTATAAAATGAGACATGATCCAAAACATTTATAACATTTTTATCATCTCGAAAAAAATTGCATAAAAAATGGGTTTGATAAATTAACATCTCTTTCAATATTCTTTTGTTCAATTCTCAATAAATCACTCAAATATATTTTAATAAAGTTCTTAGATTAGTTATATTTTGAATCTATTTACAATGTTTTCCGATCAAATTTACACGACATTTAACTTTGCCATGACGTCATCAATGTTTAAATCTACATAATACAATCTAATTTGTGAAAAAAAATATCCCCCAGTATTTTTTATTTGTTTAGGTCTACGTTTCGTTGTTAAAATATATGAGCTGGTAAATAATAACTCATATTTGTAGTTTCGCGATTTACCGGGTTATGTAATTGTTTTCTGCAAAGGTCATGCGGGGTAAGAAGGTGGCAATATTGCAGGAGGAAAAATATATTACCCGCACTAATGGGTTATGTTTTTTTCTGTATTATTATTATTATTATTATTATTACCTTGGTTATTCATAACTCGCATGAATCACCAAAGAAAGCATTTTATTATTTATATTTACATCTTTCTTACAACAAAGAATTAAACTAATTGTAAAAAGTAAATGAACTTAACTCAATTACTGTAATGTACATCAGTTCGTTAGCGAAAAGAAACAGCTAAATTCGTTTCCTATGAGAATTTGAGTCTGATATCATCAGGATTTTTTCGTGCAGTTTCGTAGGTCGCTGTGGGTTTCGACCAATCGATTAACGGCGCGTGTAGATTTAAGTCTTGTCTGTTCTAACAGAGCTATGGATTATTACAAAAAGTTTCCGTAAGAAATAGGGGAAATCATACTCGGTAGATATAAATTTAACTGTGAGCTCTTTCCTTCATCCACAAAACACTGTAAAATATGACTGAATTATCAATTAAATATCTATGACTGCTTAGATTATAAATTAACCAAAAAAAAACTGATCATCAGAAAATAATTTAATTCTGGTTGTAACACGCTTTCTGATTAGCTAAAAAATTAGTTTATACCGTATAAAGAATGTTGCCTACGTCATAGTAAGACTAACGTCAAAAAAGTATTAATCCGCCTGACGTTGCGTTTGAATTGTGTACAATTTGATGTCATTTTTAAGGTTAATTAACTGTTTTTATCTACAAATAATAGCAAAAAAATAAATAAATTATAAGCAATGAATTCAATATTAATTAGTTTATACGATATAAAATGGTTTGGGACATTTTACGCTTTTTTATAAACTGCTGCGTGGTCTATAAAGCGTAAACTGCCCCAAACCATTTTATAGGGTATAAAACTATTAAATATTGAATTCATTCCTTAAATGAAAAATGAAGGATGCAAAATATTACTAATATTATGCAATATGAGCATTTATGCAAGTGAAAGTTCGTTTCACTGTTACTTAGAAATAGATCTTTTTCTTTACATTCCCAGCAACAGATTAAGGTTAAATCTAGGTCCCCTCGGAGCAGGACAAGTTCCAACGAAAATTTTATTAATGAACGTGGACCTTATATTCTTGGTTTGTAAGTAATAAATATGAAGACAAAAAGTACCTTTTTCAACATAGTAAAAGTCCCTTGAATTAAAAGTTCCATAAAAGAGGAGAAAGAAATAATCAAGGAATTTCAACTATTTTAATAGAAAAGAATACAACCATGTAACAACCAAGATGGAATGGCAGAATAACAAGTAGATGAGAGGTGCTAGTGATGAGTTGACATAAAAAAGGTTAATAAATGGTCAGAACCATTTCATTGCAGAGGAGAAAAAAAACCAATTAAATGTTGAAAAATAATTTACAACATCAAATATAAGAAGATTGGTCCTCTTCCAATCATTCCATGTAAATTTGATCACTTGGTATGTATGCTAGAGAGGTTAAAATGTTGACGCATGAATAGATGGATAAACATCACACTAAATATGATCAGAAATGCTTAATTTTCCTTCGAGTTCACAAGTGCTCAAATTATACTTACATTTATAAGCTTCATTTGATCTATAAAAGATTGGGCATGGCTTTACGTTAAACGTCTTACAACTAGTTCTGAGACTGGGCTGGATCAAATTTCCAAGAACATTGTATTCTGTACAATAACCTGCAATGTTTAAATAAATCAAATGATTATACATGTATGCATGTTGCACGCATATTGACTACGAGGGGGTATATATAAATTTATGTACTTCAGTCTGAAACAGGTATAAAAGAAGATTCAGCCAAAAAAAAAACTCCAAACAGAGAAATTCAGTTCCTAACATTGAGGTTACTTATCAACTAAAGTTAAATCATGTAAGTAATATCATGTCAGTGTATCATAAGAAATAATCATGATCCAGATTTCAAATAGTCTACACTTTCTGTAATTTTATCCTTTTTTTTAATGACCTTTTTAAAGGGTCACCGCACATTATGGTTTTCTTTTTTTTTATCTATATAAGAAGCATTCATTGGACACAAACGTGGGATAGACGGACATATGATTAAATATATCTGATAGAAATATCCATATTAATGAAAAGACAACCTAACTGACTAAAAGATTCCTATATACGTATTCAACGTAAAAACGTTTTTAAAAAAATAATGTTCTAATGTTTGCTGTCCTGTTACAAGATAGACATATCAATATTTACAACTTTATTTGAGTTTTAAATATTCAGGATTGAGACTTATCGAAAATAAGTTTGAGAACAAAGAGTATTCCGACTCACTAGGTACATGTAATTGCAAGCTCGATGGCGTCTGTGCCTGTTTTCTACCAAATTTGTTACAAAATCGATTATCCTTTGATTTCTTTTTAGTTTCATAAAAAGAAAATAAGCTTCCGATTACTTCCGATCATTAAATTAATACAAATGATTTTTTATAAACATATACTGTCAACTTAATTCGAGATTTTATGGTTCTTGGAATCAATTTTTATAATTGTGGAATCTGTACTCTGATCAGCCATAATGTTTTATTAGTCTGTTTTTCCCTCAGAATTAACATACTTTCAAATGTACATGCTTTTTTAAATTACTATGAAAAAGACACGCTGATTTTGTAGAGTGACGTGATTTTATCAAGGTTTTGTTTGTATGTGTGTTTGGGCGTGTGTTTTTCTTTGTTTCATTATGGTGGGTTTTTTTGTTTCATTATGGTGGGGTTTTTTTTGTATTTTATTTTTGTTTAAACATGAATGTATGCTATCCATCTCAAGATACATTACGTGGTAAGGCTAAGTTATCAAGAAATGGACTCTTAACCATCAGTTGGTCTTATAAGTATAATAATTATAAGTAAATAAGTATAAGTAAACATTAATGTTACAATCTAATACAATTTGAACAAGATAACCGTTCTAAAAGTTATAAATGTATATGCAGCCTTAAAGTTGATACATTGATGATGAAAAAGATACTGAAAAATGTAATTGTATAGAGAGAAGAAACGTTTAAACAAGAGCTTATACTTTTAGTGGTATGCAACCATCTATTTTGCTCTCAAAACAAGATGTAAAATAGTGTAAATCTTATTGATTCGCTATAGAATTTTTTTAAAGGTCTGCTCTATTCTAGGACATAGTTGCAACTGAAATATACAGCCCTGGATACACATATTGCTGTGATTAATGTATTCACAAGACAATTATTAAACAGTTAAAGCAAACGATAAATAGGTTCCGCCTTCATCAAATTGGTGTTCGACACGTATACTTATTGCCAAAAGTCTACGTTCTTGTTAAAACGTCTATAATAAACTAGTTTGGGAGAAAGTGAACAAGCTGTCTTAAACATGGTCCTATTGTTTTATGAAAGTAAACAAACGTCAATGAATAACTTAAAAGGAGCCTATCAAAAGACAGACGGTCCAAAGGAAAGTTTAAGGTAACACCTTATGACATCATTGACGTTAAAAGGCCCCGCTCATTACTTTTTGTAGAGGCCTCAATTCAACTGATTACAAGTTAAAAACCAATGGATTACGAAATTATATACAAAAAATTATATTAAACGCAACGAATTTAGCTCGACTTTATTCAGGAGTGTATATTTTAGCTCAAACAGCGTTAACATTCGATTGAATTCGGTGTAAATGGTTTACCGCTTATATTGCTTTATCCGTTCATTGCATAACAAAGTTAAACAACAGGGCATATACACTCATCAGGAAATTAGTTAATGGGATTTCTACAAATAATCTATGATTTTGACATTTGAATTTTACAGCTTTCTTCCACTAAAATTTAACTAATTCGTAATTTGTATTTTTTAAACAAAAAATGTTCAGTCTACTTGAGAATTGAAAACAAAAGTTCTGATTTCGACATTCAATGAACATCGATGAGCTTCTCTATGCGAATCTGAAAGACGATAAATATCTTATACACATTTTGTTTTAATGAGTTAACTAATGGTTATATCCCACCTATAGTCGAAGCTCTCGTTTGATGGCTTTATTAACAATTAAAACTTCATAAAACCTGAATTATTACCTGACACAATGTTTTGGGCATATGCACATACTTCTAGTGTTTGATTGGCATATGCGTTGATGACACAGTGGTACACAAACTTCTCCGGTTCATTACATTGATTGGCATTAGCTGAGCAGTTCTTTTTGGCAGCAGCCTCCTTCCATTTCTCTGCACTGTCTGGACAGTCATCAACAATCTCCACAGTTTTCTTTGTTTGATCACAAGAGTAGCTACTGGCTTTAACATTCTATTAAAACAGACCAAACCAAATATCGTTTTCTAATATATAACAGCCATGGTACCCTGTAGCATTTTATTTAAAGTTAGTGGTTTTTTAATGTGTCCAGTCATTGAATAACAACAAAAGGAAAGAATATCTGTTACCTTTACTGTCACTAGTAGAATTATCATTATGCATATTCCCATATGCAAGCGTTGACTCCAGTTATCCATTTCAGCTGGTATTCATCAGTATTGTTTCAGAACCAGCTTTATTCCTTTAGGTCATATGATCAATATTCTTAGGACACTTATTTTATATATTTCATTTTATTATCATTATAAAACATTGATGAATAGTTTACAGATATTACATTTGTAAAATGCATACGCAAATTATTGAAACTCAAAGAAATGACATAACTGATTTGGAACATTTATGCAAATGTAGCATTCCGGAGGGTTGAGATTAAGACTGCAGCGAATTAGGATTATGGATAATTATAAATATGGAGAGTATTGCACTAAAATAAACACTCTCCTAATTTTGAACATAAAATGCACTTGAATATCAAATACGATCCAAACCATAAGGAAAATACCAGCACATATTAGATGAATAATAGAATATTAGATGAATATAGTATATGACGAAAATATGTACCAAGAATGTAATGATGAACACTAAAGATTTAGATTGCATTTTTCGTAACATTAAGATTATATTCTCCACTGGATGGAAAGTGCTTACTGAGTATAATATGCTGGGTATTTCGAATTTACTGCCTTTTATAATTACAAAATATGTAAGAACAAAAAAAGGCTAACAAAAAAGTCCTGACAAGCCAAAATATGTATCAATTTTATCATTTTCCAAAAGTGCTTCTTGCTCCTACCTCCAAATTAATGTTTGTGTTATATACTCAGTTGTCTCAATTTTTTAAAGTGTGTGTCCGAATTGCCTAAATAAAGGTTTTAATTTTATGTTGATTTTCTTATTTTCCGAATCCTTTTTTATATTTTCACAAAATTCAATTTTTCTATATGCTTCTTTAAAAAGAAAATTGCCTGATGTGGAAAACTGCTATGGTCAGTTCTTAGGTATACAAATAATCGCATGGATTGTGGATTTTCATGCAGGCACAGGTACAGTCGTGGGTGTCAGTTATAATGCATTTATAGTACAGGTAAAGTCATGGATGTTGTTAATCAGGCACGGGTACAGTCTTGAATATTACTTATTAGGTTTGTTATTGACTGTTTACAGAAATTTGTGGGGTCGGTAAAGTCCATAGAAGGCGAGGCGAAGCCGATCCTTCTATGGACTTTACTGACCCCACAAATTTCTGTAAACAGTCAATAGCAAACCTAATAAGTGTTTTGTTTTGCCGAGGACCTAAAGTTTGTTATGTAAACAAACAAAAGATAATATAACAATTAAATACATAGCTTAATTCTCTTGTTTTTTTTCGTCCCTCGCCAGTCATCTGCGAAAACCTGGATGCCATTGTAGGATCGAAATATTACGTCACAAGCAAAGGGGGATCACTCTAAATATTTTGGGGCTTAAAAATTAGAGGTATGGTCGAACGTTTGAGTAAAAAATCACCTTAAATAACGTTACGTCCGCCATGTTGCCGTATAAATTTTGACGCTCGCCGTTTAAGGAAGGAGTCTTTTCTGGTTTTCGACTTGTCAAAAGTAAATTTGATTAAATGTTCATTAAATGAAGATGAAAGGAAATTGAAATATCATATTTTTCTATCTTTTTTACCATTATACAACCTGGCATAGAAATAATAATCAAAGTTTAGAATCTAACGAGGACTATATTTTTGGTGGAACATTGGCGTAGGAAAATATCACATGTTTTTTGCAATTCAGAATTGCTATAGATTCATTAGTTTATTTAGCATTTTTCAAACAATAACATAAATGATGGATTTTTTCAACTAATTTGAAGTAATAATAAGATACTAGGGTTTAGAATATGTTTTTAAAACATGATTTGCCTATCAAATTACTGTTTTATAAGCTTTTTAAGCGCTTATTCTATGAATAGATTTGTGTGAAAAAATCACTAAAATCGGATTTTCTGTCAGTTTATATCTTTATGTATAGTCTTAATAATCTGTAAAAATCAGAAATATTTTGTTATTGGAAGCATAGAAAAATAATCAAAATATCTTCAAAATTTAAGAAAATTAGAGGAAATGCGGGCTAAGCAATATCAATTTTAGTTTAAATGTTTATTTCAATTTAGTAGTATAAGCTGATAGACATTCTGATAATCTATCATTTCCTTGAAGAATACAAACTTCATATCTTGAACAGATGTCTACAAAACTGCAGATAACTACCTTTATTTTTATCATCCTTCAAGTTGAGAAAAAGGGTAGTGACCTTGACCTCACCCTAATGCGAAAACAAGGAGGTCAAATTTGATTAAACTGATACAATCATTTGGTTATATGATCTCTTTGACCATGTAAAATTTTCATGAATTTCTTGTTATAAGACGTATGTCTAATAACGAGAAGACTCCTTCCTTAAAGAAATTTGTAAGGCAATCACGTGACGCGTTTCATCCAATGACATCAAGACATTCTAGTCCGAGGCAAAACAATGTTGTTTATAAGGCAGGTGTACAGTTTTGTAAGTAAGTTATATTGCATTTATAGGACAGGTACAGTCATGGATGTTAAATATCAGGTACGGGTACAGTCGTGGAAGTAAGTTATATCCCGTTTATAGGACAGGACCTGGTACAGTCGACATGAATGTTGTTTATCAGGCACGGTTACAAACAAGGAGTGAATTATATTGTATTTAAAGGACAGGTCCAATCATGGTGTTGTTCAGGCACATTTATGTACATGTAAGTTACATGTATATTGCATTTATACCGAGCGCAGCGAGAGGTGGGCGAACCCCGCCTCGCGAAGCGAGGCTTAATGGTAACACGTATATATAAGAAAATCAGTGAAAAATGAGAGTTGAATCGGGGGTATTGAGGGCTAAAAAAATGTCTTCCAGCCCTGGGCGCCGCCATATTGGCAGCCATTTTCTTCGACAAAGTTAACTCGATCATTAAATGACTGGCGCTTGTCGATGTTTTTTGCCCCTAAACTCTAATAAAAATTTTCCAAGGTTTCAAACTAAAGTAATTTAAATGAAAATAATTGACTTTACAAACCAGATAAATTACAACAGTGCTTTAATCATGAAATACGACTTGGTTCACGTATGTCTTATCAAATTATTTGATGAAAAAAAAACATTAACATCGACAAGGTACTGATCTTTTAGATACTGAATAAAATATTCATAGAAAAATTTATCAACTTATGAAATGAATAAGCATTGAAAGAAGAAATAAAAAATTCTCGGAATCAAGTACTTTTCTTCGGCTATTTCCGAAGACAAAACTTACGTTTTACGTTTAAAACATGACGTCATAATGTAGACTGAGCACGCAACGTTTAGTTTAACTTTGGCTTATGATTTGAGTAGGCAGGCGGATCCTACTTTCTGTGTTTCAAAACATAAAAATCTGCGCTCGGCCCAACGGTCACACCGTTTACATATTAGAAGAGGTACAGTAAAAGAAAACTGCTTTTATATAGGAATGACGTGAATTCTATCATAATGGCGAACCGTACGCGCATAATTTACGCGCATGTAACAATATACAAATGTTGACTGGGGTTGAGGGCAACATTGATTATATGAGCCCCCGAGGGACGAAATATTGCCCGACGCGAAGCGGAGGGCAATATATTCGTCCCAAGGGGGCTCATATAATCAATGTTTCCCGAAAATACAGTCAACATTTGTTTTGTTATATGAAGAAATAAACCAAAATTCAAGAAAGGATTTGAAAACAGATCACAGTAATTTTCTCAGCTCAACATAGAATTCACGAATTAAATTTTGCGCAAGGTTCATTTCCAAAAGATCGTCGGCATCAAACGGTCACTGACGATATTCCGGCGCCCGTAGGAATTAAGTTACAGATGTTCTACCTGAATTTACTTCACAGTAATTCGTAAATCCTTATATCCGTCATGATAGCAAACCGTCGCATTTTGCGCGTCCGTTGTTTACTTGCCTTGACTGATTGCCTATCATGACGTCACCTTGTTTTGGAGTCGCGAAGACCTATTTACGTCA
Source organism: Magallana nippona (assembly GCA_033439105.1). Classification (NCBI taxonomy): domain Eukaryota; kingdom Metazoa; phylum Mollusca; class Bivalvia; order Ostreida; family Ostreidae; genus Magallana; species Magallana nippona. Next base: position 18,374,321 of record CM065919.1, read on the forward strand.
CCGTTTACGAATCCACGAATCAGAAGTGATTAATTGAAATAGAGGGAATATTCTTTAGATATTATTCCTAGCCGGTCAATATTAAAAATATATTGACCGGTCAATATTTTTCGGACGAGTTAATATTACAAATATTATATAAGACAATAATTTTCGTCATTTTCATTGGCTGAAAGTACATCACGTGACATTCGTCCTTTTCCGATATCGACGCGAAAGCGCGTCCGCGGAATATGATATCGCACGACTCGGCAGTATCAACAAAAATAGGTATTGTAAAGACATTGTACCAACAGGAATTTTTAAATACAGATTATTAAAAATATTTTGCGAAATATTCTTCTATCTATTTCCCTTTATCTATAATCTCTAGATAATGTTCGTTGTAAAACTGATATTGATAGCCTACTCTCCGTTCACTTAGTGCGTCATCAAGAGGCAGATGACGTCATAGTAAGCTATGCCTTTCGTTTCTATACAGTAGGTACAGTAGCCTGAATGGGCTTTTTTTTTATTAAAAAAATGATGACGGCGTTGTAAATAATTTCATATATCAGAAGTGATTATTACAATGAGGATAGCTTTAATTGGCGATTGATGCGTTTAGTTTTTTAAGGGATAGCAGATTATTTTCACTTCACAATGTACAATACCCTGATTTTTTCGTCTAAATGAAATTCTTGACAGCCATAACTGTGCTGCGAGTGATTATATAATATAACAATTATGGACTTTATTGCACGGTCAATATGTGGTTATATGGACCCATGTCAAGTGATATCGACCTCAGACACATAAAGTGATATCGACCTCGCAAGCTCGGTCGATATCACTTTATGTGTCTTCGGTCGATATCACTTGACATGGGTCCATATAACCACATATCGACCTACAATGAAGTCCATAATTGTATATTATTGACTATTCGTCTATATAGAGTTATATAGTGAGAATATACTACTGAATATAACAATTCGTTGTGTTACCCGTTGCCAAGTGTGTTGCTAACGCTGAGGGTAATAGAACGGATTATAAACTGCGTCTATACCAAATAGATTTCAGTATTTAACATGAAAGTATAATACTGAATGTTGTTAACCAGGCACAAGTACGGTCATAAATATGACTGAAATTAATGGTGTATTTAGGACAGGTACAATTTATATATTGGGTGCATGTTCATCTACAGATGTGAATAAAGGATATTTAATTAAACTAATCCTTCGGGTTGTGTAAATGAGAGACGCACTTTCACTATACTGGTACTGTACCAGTTATCGGCTAAAATTTAACGTTTTTTTCGCATTTCCTTATTTTTTGATATTTTGGATAAAACATGACACCTTTTAAAAGGTGAACTCCTTATTTATCCATCTCTTAGATTATATCATTATTTAGAGCCAAAACATTTTGTTTTTGTGCTTTTTAAGCACGCCCCGAATTTGCCGAGTTTTTATGGTTTACTGTACCATTATCGGCTTCGTGATAATAACATAGTAAAATCCTTTTACATGTTGATTTTATACTCTGCAAAATGTAATTTGAATTATGCCCCTTGTTGGGTCAGACTAAGGGTCGTAGGGGTTATGATACGTTAACAAAACTCATAAAATTATTCGTTTGTTATCATACGGTAATACACAAATAGACTATTCAATACATAATTGTGCAATCAGGCGCTATGAATCCCTCGGGATTAAGTGAATTACTTTTGTTTATACATGTTATATGTATTGATGTTATATGTCAAATCAAAGAAGGGATAAAATGACGTATCACAAAGAGTTAATATTCTATTTTTAACTTATAACGTCACTTCCCCAACCGCAGAAAGTGCAAAAATGTACATCATTGGTAAACAATAATCGTTTAAGCTCATGTTTAAAACATATTCAAGAAAGTTTTCAAGCAAACTTACTTTTCTTTATTCGAAACAGACGACTGAATTAAAAAATATCGGGTAGTCGCGTGCTATATGAACTCAAACTCTCAGTTTAGCCGATAACTGGTACATTATCAGATGTAACTGATGTACACTAATCTTTTATTGTAGTTCAAGGTAAATAAAGACATTGATGCTGTTTGCTCAGATATTTAAATTTCTTCGTCGGTGTATTAATGAACAAACCTAAAATGATTTTGTACGCTGAAAATTTTCTATGATTCTCAATATATTCTTTACATTTCCTATATCTAACGTTACACTGTTAATGATTCCTTTTTTGCGTTAACGGCGTTCCATACATCAGGATTAGGTAACTCCACAACATTCTTTATTTGAATAAATATTCCTACAATCCGGATATTCCGACTTTAACATTTTTTATATAGCTGCAAGTACAGTCATGGATGACCGGTACCAGGATTGCCGAGTACTGCCAGTCGCGGATGTAATCTGATTGAGAACTGCAGCTAAATTTTTTACAATCTATCTATACATTGAGTGCACAAATCATTTCAAACAAAACAAAACAAAACAAAACAAAACATAGAGTCACCTGCTTTTATAAACTGTACTAATGAGCTTAGCCATAAAGTTAAAATAAATTCATAGTATAAAGAAACATGCCATATTACCTTTCACATACATTGATTCTTTGTTCCGCAATTATTGTCTGGTAATTATTAGCCGGTGTCGTCATGAATGACACCATGTTGTTTCGTACCGAAGCCCAATGAATAAGTCAAAATCTTGAATTAACATATTTTTCTTTTACAATAATCAAATGAAATTTCTGCTATGGGTTGGTACGTATGGCTTATTTACAAAAAAAGAAGAAGAAAGCCTTCTTATCATTAAAGATTCATGTCAACAGAATTTATACAAATTACAAAAAAACACCCAATTTTTAACTTAGTATCTATCCCCTATCAATATAAAGTTTGATAGAAATTACCAATTAAGGCATATAATACACAAAATTGTTATCTTATTCTACCATTGTAGTAAATTCAAAATTTTAAAAAATGGCACTGCATCGATGTTACACACTTCCCAAAAGTTGTTGATTCCAATAAGGTAAGGTTAATATTTAACTCATATGCAGTTTTTAAAGAAATCTATTTCATGATCGTTTTATGAAAATAATAACTTAAAATTATAACCAAAAAATGCTATCTTTAAAAAGAACGTATATTAATTTATTTCAAAAACTTTACAAAACGTAAATGAAAAAAAGATAAGATATACACAGATTATATTTCTTAATTTGTCTGCATATCATGACACATTGCTCTATATACCTTATATATACCTTATATATACGTTATACAATATATATACGCGTATACACAAGTTGACAATTTAACATCAATCACATTTTCTTTGAACACACAATTTTTCAACTAACACGAATGGTTCCCTAACTGTACTTATTCAATGGTTCATTTTCGTTTCGCTATGTTTTAAGATATGGCAAAAAAGTAAAAATACATGTAAATAGATGGTGTGGATAGGATCTTAAACGTGCATTTTAATCAAGTCTTAAATGTCGCGAAACAATTGTTTTCCGCAGGCAAGAATGTAACGTTCACAGTGACTTCTCAATGAAGGAAATAGAGGATAATTTGTGTGCCATTATCCATTGGCATGAAGTCTAAGTCAAGCTGAAAAACACATTATTGAACAATTACATTGCAATAGATTAAATTAAAATAAATTTGATCTTATGTGCTAAGCAGATTTTTTTTGTATAATATCATTATTATTTTTTTTTAATCATAAATATGTGATACCCCACACCTTTACTTTCTATTGCTTCTCATACCTCTATGATTCGGTGCACTCATCGATTATTCCGGAAAACATCGTAAAATTGGACGAACTCTAGTTTTCCTTGTTTTGTCATATATCCTCCATCGATGCTGTAATACCGGCATGAAAAGGTTTATTCTGGCTGTCTCACAGTTTTTTTTTTTTGACAAATTGTAAGTGAGGCTGGGTGTAATGCCGACTCATTTGATGATTATACTTAAGTTATATATGTATTTCGCTAGTGTTGGGTTCTCTTTAGATGTTATGGTCAATGCAGTGGACTGTGATGTTAATTTCTATATTTCTTCATTCGTAAGTAACTTTTGGATATATATGGACCTACAAAATGGAGAAAAAATGTGGAAATAAATTGTGGCCTAATCGATGATTTAATGACAACTGAACGATTTTAGCTATGTATGCCGTGTTAAAGAATTAATACTTGTAAGTAAAAAAAAAAATGCTTTTGATTTTCATCAAGTTACATAAGTTATAATCTCTCTGCAAATTTAAAAACAATTTCATGCAAACGCATTTTAAAGTACTGAAGATAATTTACATTTTATTTTTTTAGACTGACGTCAAGACGGACAGTAAACGCCCCAGTTCAAAATATTCATCGGCATGTAATGTCGCCGGCAGACAAAAGGACGTCACACATCCTTGATTTTATTTTGTCGATATGGAATTTACTGAACTTAGAGAGAAGTACAAAATGTCCCATAAGTACGATATTACATTTTAATTCAATTTAATTCAATTTATTTCGCATAAACCATGAAATGATACATAAGGTGATACAGAATTACTAGTATCAAAACATGAGTCAGGGGTATAAAATATAAGTAAACAGTTATTGTAAATAAATGATACACAAACAAAAATATATAAATATACAAGAAAAAAGTAGTTATGGAAAATATGAACAAACTATAGACAAACTATTGAAGCGCAACTTCCCGTGCCTTTCCGACAAGCAAAAAAAAAACCGTTTACCTCAAATGGATTACGTAGGACTGGTATTTATGACAACCCCCTTTTTTTTTTTTATAAAAGTGGATTACAAGAGGTCGCAGGCCTTCATGGTCACCTGAGTACCATAACCGGCCTTAGAATGACATGTCAGAGAGTCTCATTTTTGCATTTTAAGCTTAATTTTAAAGTCTGAACTCTAATCTGAGACTCCTCTGAGTGTTACGTTGCTTTTATTACGGCATTTGATGTTTGAAAAAAAAATATTCAGGAAAATGGAGGGAAGGGGGGGGGGCTATATTTTATTAAATCCAACGATAAATCATAAAATAAACCACAGAAGAGACATATATAAAGCGCTCTCGTGCATTGCAATTTTTGACTATTACCACGTTTGTAAGATTCTGTAGATATGTTTGATTTTTATATTGTAAATGATCAATTGTAACTTCTCGACCATTTCACTTCATCAGCTACCGAAACGGGCGAGCGAGGTCGTACGCGCCGGATCTTCGTGTAGCGGAAATGACCAATTCGCAATGAATGATGTTCGGCTAATTACAACTTCAATTTCTGCACTAAAAATAAATGCAAAGTATAGTAATCATATATTATGTATAAAGAACTGTATATAGTATGATTTTTTGTTGTTGTTTAAAATTTAAGAGAGAAAAAAATTGTATCGCATGCACGTACGAAACCTTAACCAATATGTCGTCAACGACGAGTGATTTTTCTCTATAGACTTTTCGGTCCATATTTCATTTAGATTTTTACTATATACTAGATTCAACATTTCAAATATATATATATATATATATATATATATATATATATATATATATATATATATATATAACAAAGTATATTAGACTAAGTCTAGATACATTTAAAGTAAAGGAAACATTGATGACGGTGTGTGCAAACAAATTTTCATAACGCGTTATTCAATTTGTATGCACACGCCGTTGCAGTTATGAGACTATATCTTTCAAAACATAAGGATTCAAATGAATGCTTAATTGAGAGTATAAGGCACAATTAATAGTTGTGCCGTATCACGTCGTAGCGCTTTGAAGCAACTTTTTTCCAGCTCTGTCGAAACGTAATCTCGTACGTTCAACCTGGCGTAAAATAACACACCAAGCGGTGCAGACAAATTGAATACCGCGCTCCGTGAACCTGCAGCCCCCCCCCCCCCCCCCCCCCCCCCCCCTTACGAGATGCACTATTTAGCTTAAAACTCGAAAAATTCATTTAATAAATGTTTCTTTTACTTCTAATGTATCTAAACTTAGCGTTATATCATTTGTTATAAAAATATATATATATTGATATATTGAGTCTAATATGTAGCATAAATCTAAATAAAATATGGGCCGAATAGTCTATAGAGAAAAATCCTCCGTTACCGTCCGCGTTGACAACATATGGTTTCGGTTTCGTACGTGCACGTGATTCATATTTTTTCCTTTCTAAAATTTAAAACAATAAATGAATTGTACTGTGTAGGTTATATATATGAATTCATATTAATTATCCTGTCAATTTCGTTTTTACTTCAGAAACATTTCCGTTACACGAAGATTCGGCGCGCACTACCACGCTCGCCCTTTTCCGTAGCTGATAAAAAGTTAATACTTGTGGTTACGGAAATGGTCGAGTAGGTACACTATTGATCATTTACGATATAAAAATCAAATGTATCCACAGAATCTTATCGACGTGGTAACCGCTATATGTTTTTCGATTAACACTCAGTCAATCTTTGATGTGCCGTTGATAATTACCGATGTCTAAAGCAGAGAACCAGTCAAAATTAAGGTAATACTATTTACATGGTTGTCACGACAATATTAAATTTTACTATATATCATTACCAAAATTGCGCATATTTATATACAGGTTGTAAATTTTACCAACGTTTTTGATAAGCTCCTCTTGATATTTTTATAACAATTAAAACGCCTATACTTTTTAGAAAAAAAAAACACAAAAAAAAACACCAAAAAAAAAACCCCCAAAAAATAAAACAAACACATGCCATGGCTATGCCGGCAAGCGAGTGTTTACTTCCGGAAGTCGGAACGCATGACTATTAGTACTGAATTAATGGAGTTGACGAATTGAGGTATTGTATGGGCATATTTGAGAAAAAATGATCACATATAAAATAATTTTTATCATAAAAGTGAAAATGTGGATAGTAAACGTGAATAGGTATAATTCTTAACCTTTCCCATGCCAAACCGAAAGTAAATTTTCGAGTCGTTTGTGCATGGATAAAAAATAATTGTTCCCATAATTTTTATAACTCGCCTAAAATATGTCAAATTATTACAATTATTATTCCCTTCAGTGTGCATGTTAAGTATTTTTTCAACGATGGAATCAAGGGATTTTTTTTCCCTCAGAAAACGGTACGTCAGCGGGTCACAGGGTTAACGGACATCATAATTTTGTACACTCCGCTCCTCGTAAACGTTTTACATCTGAGGCCCAAGCCTGTTCTGGGGGAAGCTGACCCCCCCCCCCCCCCCCCCCCCCATCCCCGTATTACAGAGAATCGATATGGCGTTTGTGATTGAAGAAGTCGTCAGTACGCTCAAATCAAGGATATTATTTATGTATAGTTTAATAATAAAATCCAAATAATTATTCTAATAATATCATAATCCTAACAGTAAAATTATTGTGAGTTGGCGCCATTGAGTGCAGCATTTTATTTATAGCTCTAACTAAAACAAAAGCATGCATTTACCATGCAATGTCAGTTAAATAATTGATTTAAGAAAAATATGTTGACATATTAGATAACAGTAAAAGTCATTTTTGAGTTTTCAGAAACCGTACAGGGGATAACAGGGCCATGCATGGGGGATGACATTTACCTCCCTCCACGGTTTAGTTAGGATATTCATGATTATGAGGATATGAGAATTTCCTTTTTTTGCTTGTTGAGATTTTTTGATAAGCCCCCCCCCCCCCCTCTCTCCCCCTCTTATAAATTATTTTTTCTAATTAATCTATTTGTTTATATGTAGCCTTACGTGTTTCTCGTTTTCCCGCCGGTTTGCACCTCCACCGGCCAGGCAGTCATATGTATCAATTCAGCAATTTTCACACGCCGCTCCTCACAACATCTCGCCTTGCACTCTTGGCTCTTTCTGTGCCTCTGTACGTTTCTCTTATTGGAAAATGATATCAATTTACCTTTATGATTTTATGCAAACAAATATAGCTGTGTAAAATAACCTTTTTGTGATGTCTGGCGTGAAGTTTTTAAAGGTACAAGTAGCTTGTTCTTCACATGCGCTTTATTCGAACAGATAGAAAGAAAAAAAAACCCATATTTTTGTCACAAAAGTAGGGTAAGCGTACACAGAATTTATCTACTTGTTATTTGAACAAGTTTTAAAGGTAAACTTTTTTTTATTTGTGTTTTCTATCTAGACAAAGGACGGACATTGTCTGCTAAACCTTTTATCATATTATATTAAATAAGTATACAAATGATAAACTGAGTACAAATATATCCAAACTGAAAAAAGAAAAAAAATATGACATAAAAACTATATATACGAGTACTTAAATGATAACTGACCTGCGTTAAACACGTTATCCAAATCACAGGTGCTTGAGGACAGGACCCCCCCCCCCCCACCCCACCCCATGGGGGGGGGGGGGGGTAATTGTCGCTTTTTTGATAGAAATTTTTTTAAAGTCATTTACACAACATGTTACATATCAAATATCTGAAAATTAATGGAAAATAAACGATTTGTTTAAAACAACCCCTGTCTGCATATAAAAAGAGGAAAGGTATGCCACTCCGCTAGGTAACTGTGACGGAAGTAAACAACTCTCAGTCATTTTGGTAGGATAACATCCGAGAAAATCGATTTAATTCTATTGGCGCGCTAAAAGACTCCTCGGATTTTATCCTTCATGAGTGTACATTACGTCACCGAAAGATGTTGACTTCCGTCACAGTTACCTAGCTTGTCTTCGAAAAACACGTTTAACATGATATAGTAGGTTTACAGAAAAACTTACATTCACTTTAAAAGCATAATGAGGAAGAGATATATTTACTGCGATAATATAATCCCGTGCTTGTTGGATATATAAATCGGATACATGTTTTATAGTCCCAAAATGACGAAGGGGTAGTAATGCAAACAAACCGGAGTGGCATACCTTTCCTCTTTTATATGCAAGGGGGGGGGGGTTACATTATTCGTTTATTTTCCGTTAATTTTTGAATATTTAAAATGGAACATATTGTGTGCATGACTTTTAAAGGAATTTCTATCAAAAAGTCAACTACCCCGGGGTTTAAATAGGGGGTGAGGTGGGGGGGGGGGGGGGGGGGGGGGGTCGTTGGGTCCTGTCCTCAAGCACCTGTGATCCAAATTCGTGCATTTAATTTATAACATGTTTAAAAAAATTATCATATCCTTGCTTGTAGCAGCTACGTATTCACCGAGTACATGTATGTATTTACATTGTACAAAAATAATCACACGTAAAAAAAGTACAAAGAAACTTTCAAAAGACACTATCTTAAGGAAATAGAACCCAACTGCCCTCACATGGATATAAAGTTAAAAAATACATGTACCTAGCTAGCTACAGCTTAATGATACATGTATGTACATTTTTGTATCCTGTCCATTCCAATCCTATCAGTTCACCCATTGTTACGGTTGCTATATAAAATAAAAAGTTTCAAACTTAAAGATTATCTGACGTATTTTTGCAGAAAAAAGTATTATTACAATTTTTTCCTCATTGCAACATAATCTGGCAAGGAGGTATAATCTATGTACATGTAACAGTGCAGTCGAATCAAAAATGAACTGCATGCCTATGATTTCCATTTTTGGGGGGCTTTAAATAATATATTTCCATATCACTTTCACCTTACCTAAAACAATTGTGTTTTCATTTTGGTTTTATCGATAAATCAGCCTTTGCCGCATAATTATGTAAAAATTTACTTTTGTTTTCCTGTTCTCTCTATTATCTCATTGACCTTAGACTTTCTAAATTTCTTTCCACATATGCATAGTAACATTGTCAACCACTTACTAGATTTTGGATCAATATTTAATATATATCACAGTGCGCCCGGGAACCACTTATATCGAAGTGTCCTACATTGTAGATATACTTTGGCCGGCCCAGTTTATGGTTGGCAGTAAATCAATAATAACATACATGTTTTCCGTGTAATGTTCCATTTTCTAACCAAAATTTTCCTTATCCAAAAAGTAAACTTATCTTCTCAAAATTTTCCTTATCCAAAAAGTAAACTTATCTTCTATGATCTCTCGATGATTTTCTTTTACGTAGAATAAACAAGCGGAAGGTGTACAAGCAAAGCGCATTGAATGATTTAAAACCAAAGAAAAGATTATAAATAAAAGTTAAGAACTCATCATATAGCTCTACTGGGAATGAAACTTCACCCTATACAACACAAATATTTACTGTTGCCACTAGCTGACATATTAGAAACACCCACCAATCCGAAGTCTATCGAGGGTATTTATTGTACATGTATATCTATAACTACTGGATAAATGGATCTACATACTTATTATGTATCTACATGTATCATGCAGAGCATCTGATTAAACGCTCATCATACACAGGCAGATACGTGTATACATGTCCTAGTCTGACACTAGAAAAAAATAAAATGGGTTTTTGACAATGACTGTATAAAAAAAATATTATGTTTCTAAAAAATATACACGTACCTGTAGGTATATGAACTTACCAAAGTGAGCACTGGCTTTCAAGTTTGTACATCCTTCTGTTTTGAACTACATTACATGCTGCTGTAGATATATATACATGTATGTCAAACTTTATCAGAGTTTTACCTGTCCTTCGTTTGACATCATATGACACCCATATATATCTTGTGCACACGGGTGATTTGATTCCAGACACGCAGATTATATAATGGTGTTGCTGATCATGAAGAGATAACACGGCAAACGTCTGTATATCTCTCAACCCTTTCTGTTCAGCAGTTTAAAAAGAAATTTAATGAAGGATTTCGTCATCTGTGAAGCATCTAAAGAATTTAATTGTGTTGTAAACGATTTGTGATAATGAAGCGGTATATATATTTTGTATCGAAGAAGAAATGTCATTTTCAAGGTCTTTGTGTGAAGAATGGATTTAATGTTAAAATTATACCTGTGAATTTGACGCTATGATGGCACCTTAATTATTCATGGAATTGCAGTATATGTCCGTGCTTCTATCATACAGTCTATATCACTTCATCTGTATGTAACTGTATACTGATATGTGATCAATTTAACAAAGAAATAAGTGCTGTATTATATAAACAAACACTCAGCCAATCGAATACACCCCTTCACAGTGACCACTGTACTGCTCTTTTGTCAGAGCAAAATAACATAGTTTTCAACTTTCAACTGATGAAATATGACGTATAACGTTAATTGTTCATTTACGTCATCTACTTACTAAAACTCCGGCAAAGTATTTCTTGAATTAAAATTTCAGGCACGTACAGTTGTAGCATCGTTTTTGAAAGAGGGCAGAATCACCCCCCCCCCCCCCCCCCAAAAAAAAAAAAAAAAAATTAAGAAGAAAAAAAAAGGAAAACTTCCCATAATCTTCAAAATCCTAATCCGGGGGGTGGGGGGGGGGGGGGGGTTAGCGTAGAATAATTGCAATTTTACTCTTAATTTCCTTATTTTCATTTCAAATTTTTTTTTTCAAATTGGGGGGGGGGGGGGGGGGGGGGCAACTTCATGAAAAATTCAATTATTTATAAAGAAAAATGGTTGCTGCGAGAAAAGGTGTGGGAGGGGGGCCTGCCTTCCCCCCCCCCCCCCCCCCCCCACTCCCCCCCCCCCCCCCCCCCCCCCCCCCCCCCCCCCCCATTGCTAGGTGCCTGAATTTGCCCTTCAAGAAAGCAGCAGTCCCGCAGTTAACGTGAAGGGCTCTATATTATACATGTCCGCTTTTAATTAATGTATTTCAATGATATTTGGTAAATATTTTTGTTCTTTGATCGCCATTTTCGGGGGAAAAAAACATAGATTTTTTACAGTAGCCTTTGTAGTTTAGAGGTTTGTAACTTTGTCATTTGACATTTAACATTTAAAATCTGTTTCCGTTGTGAACCCACACATCGCGGGAATAAATTAAATTCAAAGAGATGTCTTCACAGGACGCCAGGGTATTTTATTGCATATAGAAGGGGAACGTTGTTTTGGTTACAAAGAAAAAAATCAAGCATCAATCATACACATTTACGTGTATGTAAATGTTTCTAAGTGTGATGGACGTTCCCATCCCGGCCCCAACCTTCTCATGACCTGGTCATTCACAAAGTATATAAATCACGGCCCAAAATGTTATGAATGGTACATGTATAACTGTTTTCGTTTGTTCATTCTAAAATAGATATATTAGATAAAGAATTTTCAGTAGAAAATCAGTGGTCATATCCAATAAAGCCCAAAGGGCTTTATGATAGATTTGACTACGCTCCGACCGAAATTATCACCTCATAAACTCAAAGAATGATTCCTTATTACTTATATTTATATTATTTCCAATTTGTACACTTTAAAACAACATTATTTTAAAACCACCATTTTTTTATGTAGCACATGCTGTGTTTTACTACGCGGCGCAGCCAATACCGTTTTCCGATTATGCTATAAGACACGCCAATTGTTTGTCACTCATGTTTTATGAAGTTATTGGGTTTTAGGGTTCAAAATTGATTCGTAATGTTATCACAGACAAAGACGGTTGGAAATGTAAATATTTTTGTGTACATGTTCATGTAGTGTACTTGTACATGTAGGCAGCAAGGTATATGTACAATACACAAATGAACATAAACTGGTAGAGATTTGGAGTCGGAAGACTAAACTATATAATTATAGTTTTATATTATTTCATTTTAAGTGTACTATTTATTTAATTTTGCTCTACTATAAAGGGGATGGCTATACATGTATTCATTTTTTTTTTTAAATAAGCATTGTAAGACAATTGACCGTAAGCAAATCTTAAGCAAATCATTATATTTGAAAAAAAATATCTTTAGAGATTTTCCATTCAAATGTAATGATTTGCTAATAATTTTTTACATGTAGTTATCAAATATTTTTACTAAATAAAAACATTTTATGTCAAATGAATAAAATCTACAAGCCTGTTATAAAAAAAAATTAACAAAAATGAATTAATAAGGAAAGGATACTTTATCTTTTGAACTTGGTATTAAATAAAGTTTTGTTTCTCATTCACGTGTATTTATTTCAATATTATAGGAAATAAAAATATTTTCACCAGATCATCCATGTTCTCGAGCGCACTTCCCCCATCTTTGTGTAACCGGAAACTGGATTTGGGAAGTCTACCGGAGTTGTCGTTCGTAGGCAATGAAATAAAGAGGACTGCATTCATCACAAGCTGAAAAAATTCGAACAATTCCTTATGTTTCGACAAACGAAATCCACAAATTATTGTCATGCAATGCAGCGGCAGGATACGAAGGATGTCCAGTAGTCAACAAGTGAGATTTATACACTCGCGTGCCAAAAGTATGTCATTTTTTTTCTTTTTCCCTATATATTTCATTGAAAACAAGACTCATTTTAAAACGGTTTTCTGTTGTTATTTTTTGTCAGATTTTGAAGAAATTTATACTGATTAAAGTATATTCAATTTGCATTTTTTGACATACATTGAAACAGTTTTTTTTACAACTCATATGTAAAATTTGATATTTCAAACAACACAAAGATATTTTTTAAGAGCTCTATGTAATCTATTGCAATATGCAAGCCAAAAAATCTTCCTTTGGATTTTGAATATCAAATCTCAGGAACTGGAGGTTGGAAAAATATTTAAATATGATGCAAAAAAAGCTAGAGAAATTCTGAATCTATCAATCCAAGTGTTTTAAAAATTTGTCCATGGGTTACTTTTTAACGATTCTTTGAAAAATGATGGTTTTCAATGAAATATATAGTGAAAAGAAAAAAAATTGACATACTTTTGGCACCTGAGTGTACATTTGACAGCCTATTTTACAGTTTTACATGTAGGCGCTGTTCGTCTACTCAATGGCATTTTGCATAGAACTTGATTATGTCCCAGGCAATAGCCTTTAGAAGTTGCTTTTTGGAAAGGTTACTGCAGTTCTTTGTGGATAAAAGTTTAAACAGAAAAAGTGAGGCTTAAATTTTTATTGTTTACAATGATTTAGAAATGCATTTCTAATATTTGATCAAAATTGAGTGTCAGTCGTAGAGTTATAAGCAAGTTACAGAGCTCACAATTCTTTCTCATGTAAACAAGGTTTGTGTCCTGTTTTTGTTTACATTGGTTCAATATACTAGTAAAAGTTCATTTTAAAGCTGATTTTTCTCTAATTTAATTCCTTTTAAACATAAATAAACAATCCTTTAAGATGTTTAATATCATTTATCACATCAGAGACATAAATATTAACATTCAATTTAGGTCTATAACTAGAATTTTTAATTCAACATTTAAAACTTGTGTTGAACAAATGAAGGTACATGTAACCATATTAACGAATTATCTGAGTTTGATATTTCCATCAAACTAAATCAAGTTCCCTCTGAGTTTGTTATTTTCATCAAGCTTTTCCTCCAGCTACAGATTATAATCGGTCCCAGGTCACTCATGGTTTTAAACTTTTTGACAAATTTTAACGAAAATACATATACCTGTCAAGGAAGTACAATTGAAATAGAGATAAGGGGAATTACTGTAACCAAGATTTCTTCTTAAGTAGTTTGACAATTCATCTATTTTCAATTTTTTTTTTTTACCCAGAGAAAATAACATGAACAAAAACAAATCTCTTACCAGTCAGGGGTGTGACTGAAATCCATCATATTGAAAAATAACTGATTATTGTCATTTCTACTAACTTACATACTTACTAATTTGATAAAAAATGATGAAATACAGTCATATTCATTTTTCAGAAGTCACTCTATGTCTTAAACTCCAAATAGTTATGACTGATTTTCATCATTATTCTGAAAATGATGGATTTCAATTATTACTAAAATTCAGTTTTATGACTAGAATTCATCATTTTCAAATAAATTGGCAAGTCTGGGTGCACTTAATTATCTCATATGTTTTACAAGGCGCACTAATTTATTTTTATTTTAACTGTGGGTCAAGATGTTTCTCTACACATGGGACCATTGCAGGACAGTGTACTATGAAGCAAATGGGTTGGAAGAGTTAATTTGGGAATTGAAATATGATGAAAACAAGTCACATACATTTACAAAATTTAAAAGATGTGTACATTATGTAGTCAGTAAAAATGACAATAATCAGTTATTTTTCAATATGATGGATTTCAGTCACACCCCTGACTGCTTACAGAGATTTATATTGGGAAATGTTTATAAATACAAGTATCTTTTCTCCATTAGGAATTTATTACATCCAAATACCTCGCACAACATTTTCAACATTATCATCTGGGTGTTTTCATGTCTTAGTGTCTGCTGCAATGCAAGTCCCTATAGACTTTGTATTTTGGTTGTGGATTGAAACCTGAAGCGGTAGTGGTGGCGTTTCAAAACAGATCATATGGATTTTTTTTCATTCTAGTGGAAAAACGTAGTTTGGGCACAAAGATATTTTGGATTATAAAAATATTACATGTACTATAAAAGCAAAAAATGATGGCAGAGACTTAGGACAGAGTATAGCTTAAAATCCTACTGGCCAAAATCCTATGACCAATTCTCGTCAAGGACATTTCTTGCCAGTGTAATATTGTGACATTTTATCAACACATATAGTTATATTTGAAAAAATGACGTAACAATGCACTGGTGAGAAATGGTACTTTGCAAGAATTGGTACCACACCCATACATGTAATACTTGAATTCATACATGACGATGTTGATGGATAGACCTGTTCCAATACTGATGTTACATAACTCAGTTGGTATAGCATTTGACAATAGATTTAGGGGGCCATTGTTTGAATCATGATCTGGTTTGGCCTTCATTATTTCTGCCATCATGTTGTATTTGGTTTTGTGCCAACCCCTGGAACTGAAAGGTTAAAAACAGCCAGGGAAAGAGTCTTAAATTGGGTGGTCTTTTTAAAAGACCAAAGATCTTTCAAGGGGGAGGAATGCGACGTTCAGACATGTTCGAATACTCAGTTGGTAGAGCACCTGACTAGAGATTCAGTGGGCCTTGTTTGAATTCTGGTCTGGTCCCTCATTATTTCTTTCATCCTATTAAACATGTGTGAAGTGACGTAACATTGATTGATTATTGATTTTGAAATATTTAAACTGTTCTTTCTCACTACGTCAATTTTCAATCTAGTCCTGATGACACCGTTCACAACTAGTACTCTAGTACTGACTAACTCCAACTGCATGCAACAGTTAAAAAGTCGCCAGCTCACTTTGCATGTAATTGGGGGTCTGTTCTTTTAAAATTTGTGTTTACTTTGGATCCACTTTGCATTTGCTGATGGTCCATGAAAGCAAACCCAGCATCTATACTATCCTATTAGTTACTTTTTACATGTATTTTGTAATTGAATTGATGAATGGATACATAAAATTTGTTTGGCCTGTTGTAGACTACCGTACACACTGCCTTGAGGAGAATTCACAGAGTAGAAGTCTCCAAGACCGAGTCAATGGCTTTCTAGCAGAGCATTTGTTTTGTAAGATGTCACTCTCTGATACATTACATGATTGACCAGTCTGCTCAGTACAAAGGGACATTACTCTGTCAGTGTGGGTCCTGTAAGCCTGATCATGCTTCATCTGGTTTGGGTGACACAAGTATAGGTGAGTAGAGTCAGGAGACTGTAGGTACATATGAAGTACATGTAACAAATACATGTAGATTGATATTCAAATACAAATAGATTTAAATTTGAATTATGACATGATGTTAATTAATCCTGATGATTTGCTTTGAGATATGATTTATCCAACTTACTGTTTGTTTTTTAATTACTTGTCTGACATTAGGCTTGGAGGATAGAAAACAAGCAACTTAGTGGATCAAAATCTATTCTAACGCAAATCATAGGATATCTTAATTATTCATGGTTGATGAATGATTGTAATAGTTATCATTGGTCATGTCCAAGATTTAAAACTTGTTTCTAAAGTATCAAGTGAGCTTTTCTTATCAAAATATGTCTGGTGTTTGTCATCATTTACTTTTTACGTTTTGATCATCTTTTCTGGAAAGACTGAACCAATTTCAACCAATCTTGATTTTTAGAAGTAATAATTAAAAGTAATATGCATTGTGGTGTAAGTTGCAGGACAAACCCTTTGGTCTTTAAATGTTTTGAAATATAAAAACTGTTGTTTACGCTTCTTAAGCAGATGATCAATATTTTGTTGATAAAAACTGGGACGTATATACTAATGGGATAGGCAACTTCTACATTCGCCATGTTTACTTCCCTAACTATCACACGAGCCTTAACAAGTTTTTAAAACTCTGTTCAATCCCAGTATAATATATCATTTTTTATTAGATTATGTACAGTCAAAACTGTCTTAGCGGCCACTTGAAATCAGTGGCCACCTCCGATCAGCGGCCACTTTTTGTTCCCCCCGACGTGTTTCCTTATATATTTACCCTGGAATAAGCGGCCACTCGTGTAACGCGGCCAGCGGCCACCCAATTTACTAACCGACCACATAATTGCACTGTATTTAGCGGCCATTTTGTCCACTATTTTGTCACGTGGTATTTCACCTGCGTTAGTTGATCATTTTGATCGTTATAAAAACACAGTCGCTTGGGTAATTAAATAATCATTGTGTACCTTATATGTGTTTAAATCAAATACGATGAAATATGTTTACCTTCTTTGTATTTTATTCATTTGAAAACATGGCTTCTAGTACTCCAAACGTAAAGAAGAAAGTATGAAATTTAAGTGGAAAAAAAGGAAAGTTCTTGAGTTAGATAAAAAGGGTATGTCATTTCGAAAGACAGCGGAAACGTTTCAAGTTTGAAAAACTCAAATTTACAACATTTTAAAAATAATTACAGGTGAATCTCGATAACTCGAACTTCAGGGGACCTGGTGTAAACTTCGAGAGATCAAGAGTTCGAGAGATCGAAAGTTTAAAAAATTCCGGAAAATTTTGTTCCGATCATTTTGGTTCAATAATTATAGTAGCCGGAAGTTTACATTCACAACATGGTAGAATTGTCTAACATGATTTTATTCGTATTTTCAGCTAGTTTCCTACATTTCAACAATACAGAACTTAGATTTGGGTAGATTAATGTGTGTTTTATTGTTAACAATGTTTTAAGTAGTTCACGTTTATTTGATCACATCAAATAATTCAATTAAAGAACGGCTTAGTTTACCGGTAATTTCACAAGTTGTTGAAAAGATCATTTATAAATTAACTATCAACCATTTGAAAGAAGCAAAGGGGTAGTGTTACTTATGTAATCAAACAATTAACACCACCACGCTAGCCCCAGGCATTCACTGCTGCTGCCCAGGTAAGGTCCGCGTGGAGCTAATTATACGCTTGATTGATCGCATGTGTACACAGCCACCACTTCGAGTTATCAAGAGTGAAAACCAATGAAATATGTATAACGGGACCCAGGTTTCACTTCGAGAGATCAAGAACTTCGAGAGATCGGAGTTCGAGAGATCAAGAGTAAATTTGCTTAGTTATATAGAGAAAAAAATCGGGACCATGATTTCACTTCGAGAGATCAAGAACTTCGAGAGATCGAAGTTCGAGCCATCGAGAGTCACCTGTACACGATTCGAAATCAATATAGACCCTGAAAGTCCTGAAGCACCGTCTAATGTAACGACCCGGGATCGAGGATATAAACGAATTTTGTTGGGGTGGTTCAACAGTTCAATGACGCGACATCTCGTAGAATAAATGTCACAGGACCATTATTACAAGGAAAGCCCTAAACTTTTTATTTATACAAAGATGTAAAATAAATAATGTATTAAAACATGTGAAATTACATAGGTAAATAAATCTGTAATTATAATAGAACATGTCTTTTGATGCATGTGTGTTTAGACAATGATTTACATGATTCTGTGTGCAAACTGGAATTAAAGGCCACCTGCCTTGTGCGGCCACTTTTCAAATTTCCCCAAGGTGGCCTTTTAAAACAGGTTTGACTGTATTTCCTCTTGTTAAAAGGGATAGGTTTTTCCTACATTTTTAATTATATGTAGTAAACTAATTAAGATATAAAGAAAATAAACATCAATTTTTATGTAATCTCGGAATTGGGGCAAAAAAGAGTCTTGGGGTTTTAAGAACTCCTTCGTAATTATGATCAGATCAGGGTTATAAAGTACAAATAACAATTCTAGAATAATTTTAAGATAGTTTTTTAAAGGTTTTCAGTGATTGGGAAGGACCTGTGTCACGCACCATAGTCACATTTAAGTGAAAAATGGCACATTAAATCAATTATCCTAAGCACTGAAGTGCGCATTCAGATTTCTCATCGGTAACACAAGTTTAAACAATTCCGCTGGAAATATACTCCATATGACTTACCTAAACATCTTTTTTTTTAATTTCGGCTTAAGGGGGATGTGCCCCCTTCATAATTTTCAGATTTTTAAATCTTCAAAATAAGTCTGTACCTGCGCAGTTCGACAGCTGTTCTGAGTGATTAAAAAGGATCATAGGATCAAGGATCATATCATCATAGGACAATAAAATGATGATTATCTAATTGAAAACATGTTTTCACATGCAGCCTCAGTTAACCCCTGTTATGATTAATTAGGGTGATATGCAACCACATACTGTGCATTGAAACTACTATTGGTTGGTAACTTGTAATAAGTTAATAATTCTAAGAAATTTTAATATGTTTAAATAATAATAAAACCGTTTGCTTACAGTTATCTTCAAAATTAGAAAACTTCTCCCAATTTTTCTGTTAGGGAGAGGTGAAGTCTCCCTAACATTTTGCTCTAGGATGGTCCCTGATTATTTCTATTTTTCTTTAATGGCCCCAATGAATAAATAGATGGTCCTTTCATTATGAAAATGGCCCATCAAAATTATTACCTGTGGGGCCATAATTGGCCTTCCCAATCACTGGGTTTTATAATGATATATCTGGTAACATCATAGATATATGAAGTTAAAAATGACCTACAAAATCACGTACCACGTGATTTCGGCAAGACTTGCGAGAGTTGCCTATTCCGTTAGTATATGTGACTCTGATAAACATATATGATAAAGTTTTTCATGCAAACATTTATTAAAGAATATAGGTCTGTTTTAAATGGAGAATGCATAGAAAGTTTATTTTTGCTATGATGTTTCTGTACTTGAACGATATTAAAATAAGTAAAAAAGTGTTATATTGTTTACAAAATGTAAATTCTACAGAAAGAAATTATAAATTAACTCTTAGCGATAAACGCATATTATTTTTATATTTTTTTTTTGTTTTGTGCAAGTTCAACACACATAAATTTCTATTCTGATGATCTTAAATGACATATTATTAGGTGGTATTTTGGAAAACAATATCTTGCTTTGGATACGACACTTGCCATAGTAGACTTGCTGATATTCACATGATATTGGCTTTAAATAATAATTTACCAAACATTCTTTTATCATGTTCATCAGATACTCTGATGTTGACAAAATGTTAGTGTGCTAATTTTTGCTAGAGTAATTGCCCTTTAATCATGAAAATTACTAAGTGTTTATTCATAAAATATGTTATTTTCACTTGTATTGAATTTATAATTGTTCCAAATGTAAGACTCACTGCCAATTACAAAACATAATCAATTTCCCATTTTATGATAAAGATATTCCCAAATTGACATTTTTCCGAGCTTTCAATGATTTTTCTATTGATTTTATCGGTAGTTTGTTTAGATAAGAAGATTGAGAAGTAAAAAAACACTTTTTTGCCTATTACCTAGTAATAACAATATTTTATCGAACTTCAT
The DNA here is from genome assembly GCA_033439105.1 of Magallana nippona. NCBI lineage: Eukaryota > Metazoa > Mollusca > Bivalvia > Ostreida > Ostreidae > Magallana > Magallana nippona. The sequence continues at coordinate 18,395,112 of CM065919.1, forward strand.
ATTAAACCAGATATGAGTTATAATGCGACATGATATAAAGTATGTGTACATGTATTATTTAAACATCTGAATAACAAACCAATTTATGTCATACTGGTCCAATGCTGGCATTTTTTGAAATCTTTACAGGTGTAAATATAAAAGTATTATTTCATTTCCCATATACAAGAGAATTCACAGTTTTAACCGGGTTTTCCAAAGGAAAAATCTGGTTATCGAAATGGTGAAAATGGTGGGCGGGCGGGTGGGTAAGTGGCTGCTAAAAGGGTTCCTCTATTCTACGGATAATTCCTCCTACAGTTTTCAAGATAGGAAGTTGTTGTTTTTTGCAGATCAATTGTACATATATCAGAGATGTGCATATTACTTGCACGGATAAGGCCATCAAAAATTAATCTCTTGGATCTCAAGCCAATAATTTCCAAAACAGATGCGATCGGGCAGTGATATTTTTTTCTTTTTATTTCTTAAAAAAAGGATGCAACATTTTTTCTTTTATTTTAACGTTGTGCAAGTCTTATAAGAATTCAGAAAAGGCGATGTTTTAAAGCAAATAAATATGGTAGTTACCTTGCAATGAAAGTATCGGCCTTAGATTTATTAGCTCCAACTAAATGAAATAAACAAAGCATGTTCTTCAGGAAACACCACAGCTACGAGGTGTGAGAAAGCCCTCTGTTTAAGCATTATGAGATATTTCGTATAGTGCAAACTGCAGAACTCTCTTCCTACATGCATTTGAAGTTAAATAGTGTTCTTCTTCATATAAAAATTAAAATCATTGCTGTCGCGATCATAACTTAAACACAGTATCTCATAACTAGATTCAGAGGCCATTTGCATTTTGTTAAAATTAGTCGTGATCATCGTAATGTTTACATTAATGTTCTTTGTTAAGTCAAGCGCTATAGTGATTTTAGTATCTAAAATGCAGTCCTGAATCCGGAATTTTTCTTCTGGAATTCGCAAGGCACTAGAGAAATTTTATTTTATTCATTTATTGATAAAAATGGGCAATGCGCAATGTGAAATCAGATGTGCGCGGGCCGGAGAACCAAGGAAATAATTTTTGATGGCCTAACTCCTCCTACAGTTTTCAAGATAGGAAATTGTTGTTTGGCAGATTAATTGTACATATATCAGAAATGTGCATATTACTTGGATTTTTAATTTTTGATGATTTATGAAAAAATACCAGCTATTGAACTTGGTCATTTTTTCGCAGAATATTGCATATACTGTACCCCTATTGTACGGATAACTCCTCCTACATTTTTCAAGATAGGAAGTTGTTGTTTTGCAGATCAAGTGTACATATATCAAAGATGCGCATATTACTTGGATTTTGATATTTGATTATTCATGAAAAAAAATGCCACTTGTTGAACTTATTTATTTTTTCGCAGAATATTGCATATAGGGTACATGTACCCCATTTCTCTGGATAGGTAGGGTTTATCAGTTCAGGGTTGACAAATGAGTTATGGATACTGCTTACACATTGGCAGATTTTCTCTTGTTTTTAGGTGCTTCCCAACTTTTTTTGTAGTGAAACAAAAGATTTTGTTTGATTAGTCTAAATTTTAGGTCACCTGAGTCACTCACTACAAGGCCAATTGTTATAATTTTTGGTGTGAAGCACCTCTATGGTAAGAGGAATCTAAATTGTGAAATTCATGGTTCTACCACCCCCGTGTGCTGTAGGTGGGGCCAAATATGCAAAAAGAAAGCCAAATTTTCAAAAATCTTCTCTATTCCCACACGTGGGGAAAAAAACTAAATACATGATTATGATGTCCATGAAGTCCTCTACCTAATATAAACTGTGAAATTCCTGGGTCAGGGGTTCAAGTCTTAAGGCAGGGCCAATATGGCCATAAAGTAAAAACATATTATATCTTAAACAATCTCTTCTCTACTCCCATATATATTTGAGAAAAACTAAATGCAAGGTTATGATGTCCATGAAGTCCTCTACCTAAATTGTGAAATTCATGACCCCTGGGTCAGGCGTTCAGGCCCTACTGCGTGGCCAATATGGCCAAATAGTGAAAATGTATTGATTTAATATTTTTTTCTGTACTATCACAGTTATGGGAGATAAAGTGGTGCATTGGTATTATGTTCATAATGTCCTGATGTTAAATTGTGTATTTCACTGCCCATGGGGCAGAAGTGGAGGCTTTTTTATTGGTGGGGTGATAAATTTGAACTATATGGTAAATTGTCACTTGGCAATATTGAATTAAATATATGTTCTATTTTAGGGATTCTACTTTAGTTAGAATCCTGTACATCGTATACTTGTAGAAAAAAGCTGTATGCATTTTGTGTGCATTACAAATGAAACTGAATATAATAAAAGATTGACCATTAAAGACCTGCAGGTCTCTTATTACCAAAAGGTTTGGCCCCTGGAGCTAAGGTATAGATAATCCGAGATTGCTCCAACTCTTGAACCCCCAATCCCCCTTTTTACGAATGAATATTTTTCAAACATCAAACAATAAAAGCAGGGTAACAGTCACAGATTAGGGTTTAGACTTCAAAATAAAGCTTAAAATGCAAACATGGGACTCTCTGACAAGTCAATCTGAGGGATATGGGACTTAGGTGAACGCCAAGGCCTGAGGGCCTCTTGTTTGGCTATTGCAGTGTCAAATAATTTTCCACACAAACCAATTACTGGGTGTCTTAAAAAGTTATAGACTTTCACCTATTTACACCTGCGCAATCAGTCTCCTTTCAAAGATAGAAATATTTGAAGTAAATGAAAATAATTTCTGTATGGGAACACATAAAAACAAAGCCAAATGCATCATGGGTATGTGTAGAAAAGAGAGCTGTATTGTTTCAACCCCCGATTGATTGGGTTTATTCAACCGCATTTTATGCATCAATTGTAAACACAATAAGTTTCAGATAGATTAATGAAAAAATGTGATTTATTTTTGATTTGGGAAAACATTTTTGAAATCTTATTTTCTTTGTAATTTATAGTGAATGTGAAAGACGTCTGCCTTGACTCTGGGGTTAATCTTAATAAGAGACAAAATAACGAGGTACCAATTTGTGTAAAGTTTGTTCTGTAAACAAATTTTGGATATCATTTTACCAACCGGGAAAACTAAAATTAATACCTAAGATTATTAATATACACATAATAAACAAAGCTATCATTTTATAGTGCATATAAAATTTGATATAACATCAAACCAAGCAGCTTTAATAGTCAGGATAGCTCCAGTTTGATAGGTAAACTGCACAAAAAAGTGTTATGAAACAAGTTTCCAATCCTTATTCTGTTAGCCTTCTCTGTTTATCGTCCTAAGTAATTAGGGCCTTGCTATGCAGGCACCCTATAGTGATCAGTCCATCCGTCCTTCCATCCGTCTGTCCATCTAAGATCTCTTGTCCAGAGCAATATTCTCACCACCCAAATTGCAGAATTACCGGTATATGAAAAATCCATGTCTGAAGCATCTATTCTCTCCCCTTTGTCCAATCTGTCTCTTACTTCACTCACAGAGTGCCTATGGTCAAAGGGTGTGCATTTACCTTGAATGATGTTTGTATATGTAGGTCAAGGGTCAAGATTAGCTGCAGGTCTGTAGCTCCTGGTCTGAAAAAATTTGGATGGATGACCTGGACACTACAGTGCCTCCAGTAGTAAAAACAAATGCAATTTATGTCAAGATCATATCAGACCATACAAAAATCCTTTTTTCATAGCATATGTACCCTCACTTAGCCTAAACGCAAACTGATGCAAATAATGTAAACTGGTTACATGTACCAATCAAGTTTTTAAGTTGGTTCAGTAAAAAGAGTTAAGTGAAGTATAAGAATATTTTATTTTGATTAATAAATCACCCTAAAAATAAATTTCTTAAGCATCAGAAATTATTGTTTAACATGTAATGTTCAATTCTACTTTCTATTGCACTGCTTTTATATGTATATTACAGGGAACCCAGATGGTTGGTACGGATCAACGGATATTGTTCTCAGATATGATGAATGCTTTGTTCATGTGGCCTCTCCAGAAAAAGAAGATGGACATGAATCTATGGAGGTGAAACAGAAACATGTAGAAGAGCGGGAATTTCTTGCACAGGTCATTGTGCTTTCCTTCCTACAGATACAAAGACATCCTAACTTGAACCATTTCCTTGTTCCCTGTATAGCATCAACTAAAAAGGAGGTTTAAATGTATTTTTACGACAACAAACATGATATATTGTTGGAAAGTAGAGGAATGAACTTGTTCATTGACATTTCCAGAACAAAAAGTTAACCACTCAACTATGAGGCAATTTTAGGAGTGTGGCTTGTTATGAACTGTAGATTATTGTGTAATGACCCACATGATTCATTACTGCAAGTTCCCAAAGCCAGGTTTTGTGAGCATGTGGGGTCATGCATTGACATGTATGAGATGGAGCTCTCAAATAATAACATTATATCACACACTAGTTTTGCTGACTATGGTTACATTGCTATCTTGAAGCCAAAATTTATTTGGCCATCAGATCTGTCTTGCAGGCCTCATGTGCCTGACAAGAATTGATTATTGTTGAAAATTTACAATTTTAGATGTCATTGATTTAATGGTAACTTGAAACATTTTGTAATAATGCACTGTGCAGAGTTTCTTAAAACTCTAGGAGATATATTGTAATTCTCACTATCTTCATGTATTTGAAATTTTTTTACAAAGCGAAAAACTGGTGTATGTTAATTGTTAACATTATAAACAATAAATATATTTCCATTTAATATTTTCATTTCTTTGCTGGATCATGTGGATAGTGGTGTAAGACTTAATTATTTCCCTTTGCTCTAGTACACCATTTTGTATAAATGTCAAGTTATATATCCCTGATAATTATAAGCATTCCTCCATCTGTTTAATATGGATGTCATTGGGAATAACTCTTTATAAATCTACCTAATACAGAAAACATTTACATGTGTGACAATCGCCTGGTTTACACAGATAGAGAGAGAGAGGGGGAAGAGAGATAAAGAGAGAGAGAGAGAGGGGGGAAGAGAGATAAAGAGAGAGAGAGAGAGAGAGGGGGGAAGAGAGATAAAGAGAGAGAGAGGGGGGGAAGAGAGATAAAGAGAGAGAGAGGGGGAGGAATATCTTTGGATGGGTGAAATATAGTTGGTGAAGGAATGAAGTAAGTGAAGTTTAAAGTGATTCGATAAAAAATGTTCAGTGATTCCTTGTTGAACAAAATTTGATGCAAATCAAAATGAAAGCAGAGTTGGGCTGGATTTCAAATTACGATTAAATCCTGGACTCAAAGAATGAAAAAAATACTATTATAACTAAAAAAAATTGAATAGTATAGTTTGAATTTATATTGTAAATAAAAATTATTGTATGTTTTTTTTAGCTCACCTCAGCTGAAAGCTCAAGTGAAGAGTCACCTAAGCTGAAAGCTCAAGTGAGCTTGTCTGATCACTGTTTGTCCGGCATCCGTCTGTCTGTCCGTCCATATGTTAACTTTTTACATTTTCGACTTCTCCTCAAGAATCTCAGGCGATTTTTCAACCAAACTTTGCACAAAACATTATTGGTGGAAGGAGATTTACGTTATGTAAAATGAAGAGCCACACTCTCTTTCAAGGGTAGATAATGAATGACCGAGTATTTGGTATTCTTCTCAAAAACCAATTGACCAGAAAATATGTAACTTGTGTGGAAGCATCATCAGGTAGTGAAGATCTAACTTTGTCAAACTATGATCCCCAGAGGGGGTCAATGAGGGGTTGAATTTATGCATTGCAATATATATATATATATATATATATATATATATATATATATATATATATATATAAAACCTAATGGCCAGAAAAGCTGAATCTTCTGTGGAAGCATCCTCAGGTAGTGAAGATTCAAGTTTGTTCAAATTATGATCCCGAGGGTAAGGTTGGTCTTTATGTGGGGGCAGGGTGAATTTTTACATAGGAACATGTAGAAAAAAATCTTTAAAAATTTTCTACTCAAGACCTTTTTAGCCAGAAAAGCTGTAACTTCTGTGAAAGAAACTTCAGATAGTACCAATATTCCAATTTTTACTAATCATGATCTCTTGCAGTAGTGTGGGCCATAATTTGGGGTCGAATTTTTATATAAAATGAAAAAGAATACCAAAAAAGAAAAACAATCTTCTCAAAATCTAATAATTCAAGATTGTCAAATCATGATCTTCAGGGGTAGGGTGGAATTACATTGGGGTGGGGAGGAGAGGGGGGGGGGGTCACATTTTATATAAGAACAGAATTTAAACTTTTCTCAAAAACTCAATTGTAATAATATATGGTATTAGTTATATGCAAGCATCTTGATATATATTGTTAATTCTTAATTGTTTACACTGTGGCCCCTGGAAAATGTATTGGGCCCCACATGGGATTCAAAGTATGGGTGTAGGTTTATATAAAGATGAACTTTGTTAAGACCTTCTTGAGACCTGCAATGCTCAATTTGTGAAATGGCAATGAAATATTTCTGTTCAAGACTTGACTCAATCTTTAACGTACAAATATCTAGAAAAATGTAAAACAGGATTATAAAATAACAATAGAATAAATACAGGATCTAATCTTCTTTATTGTCCAGATATTTTGTTTATGACTCCATAAAGCTGGTTTTATTATGGCTATATTGTTGCTCATGTGAGCGATGTTGCCTATTGGCCTCTTGTTTTTCAATACTAGAATATTATCTTGGATATATTTTGTTTCCTTCCGTAAACTAATTGAATGAAATAGAGTAAAGAAACTTTGAAATTTCGTAGTCAGGTAGTTTATCATTTAGAAACAGACGGTGCGAGCGGAAAGAAAATCATTATATGCATGTCGGAACACCAGCTCCCAAATTTAAAGCGAGTATGAAGGACTCAAACTTTTTCTTTATTCATATAAAAACTTAAAAACTGTCTCTGAATATTTATTGTTGATATATTCACATGTTAAATGTATATATTCTAAGTGATTATATGAAATTAGACCTTACATGTATATTTCATAGTAACTCGTTATGCCCTCGACTAAGTGAAACGATTAAATGTCAAACAATAAACACGATAAACAGTCAAATGATTTGTTTAAGTCGAGGTCGTTATGCCTTCGACTTAAATACAATGTAACTAAAGTCATTTAAATGTCCGTTTATCGTTCACATTTCATTGTTTTACTATACAACAGGAAAGAGGAAGTTTTTATCTAAATATCACCAACACATCATCGTATTACTTGTCATTTGTACCAATTAATCAAGATATGATTTTGCACGAAATGGAATCCATCAGACAAAAATCCGAGGCAGCAAAATTGTTGTTTTTGTTACTCACCTTCATTATAAATGGATCTGGAGAAACTATTCCCGAATGTAAAGAGTAAGAATTCGATATAGCTCTATCAAGTAATATTAACATTTTTCAAAGTCTTAGTATGTGATAACACGTACTACGAATCGATTTTGTAATGTATAGTCCAATACATTTCATCAATTATTATATCAATGCCTAATATTCAATCGTACAACTGCCAAGATTATATAAATGTAAGCAATTACGAATCATTCTTTGAATATAACAGGTGTTCAAATGCGGTCGGGTGTGATCACATCTATCATAATGCCCTTCCGTCTTTAATAAATTTGATCACCACCGACCGTATTTTATCACCTTGAAATACTTTAAATGATTCCTTATTCCTTAATTCTCTTTATCGAAATAAATAGTTTAGAAATAATTACTTATTATTAATATTACTGATTAAAATGCGCAATTCTACGCTGGCCTATCTGATTTTTGTACGTTGATTATTATATATACTTGGCTGTTCCACCTGTCTGACGTGCAGATTGACAACAATTTACGTGCTTCTACTCTGTTTTAATATAAAATTGCTTGGATGATTCAAAGATGGATGTAGAAGTGTAAACAGTAAAATATTTTCTTCAGTGTTCATGTATTGGGGCTATAAGGTACAATGTACATGCATGTATATATACCGATCACTGCAGAATAAAAATTACATAACCAGTTAACGCGAATAATGTTGTTTTTTTTTTTTTTCTACAAAACTCGCTACCTTCATATCCACATGAAACACCAAGGAAACAATTTTTCTGTTGAAAAGTTAACTAAGAAAAATGAATGTGTCTAAATATTACTTTTATTAAATGCTGTATTTCCATGCTGTCAACAGAAACTTTAAAGGATGTTGTCTTGGCTACTTTTGGAACACGGCGATTAACAGATGTGAACGTAAGATGTCCTTTGAATTGTCAGCAAGGAATTAATTCTAAAACCAAGAAATGACACTTTAATTAATATCGAAAGAAAAATTCATCTTTAAAGTAATGTTGCGTCAACTTGCATTGACTTGAAAAAAAAAAGTAAGAAAAGGTTTTATCTAAATATTACAAAAAGAAAGATATTAAATGTTGTTATTTAAAATACAATGTTATTGACACTTTTGACAAAAATAAAAACCAGGTGTTTCTTATTTTTTTAGAATGTATGCCAGGATACAGTGGACTGAATTGTACAACTAGTTGTCCTTATCCATTATACGGATATAGATGTCAAAGATATTGTGACTGTAGCAGTGATACGTGTGATGTATCTACAGGCTGTAGAACCTTTACAACAGGTCAATCATACTTTTATTTTAGATTTTACCTATTAAATGTTGACATAATTATGCTTGTATTTTTGTAATAAATTTAATAAGAAATGGATACAACGGACAATTTATTTTACCTTTATAAAATCAGATGCACCACCTTTCATAAAAACATTACAGTCCAATTTTCATCGTTTCACCATGTGGAAAAATATCAGAGGTACTGTATATATTTATTTACAATGCACTTTATTTCTTAATATAAAGGAAAGTTACAACATTTTTTTTTTATGTTAAACATTTATATAATCACTTTAACGTTGTTTTTGACGCTTTTAAAAACATTTCATTTTGTATAAAGCATATTATATATAACAATACCACAAATATTAAATCCAATTACAGTTTTAATACATGCATAGAGTTAAAAAAAATGCACAAAGCGTCAATCTGCTCAAGACTTTTTTTTTTTTTTTTTTCGGGGGGGGGGGGGGGGGTGGGGTACATGTATCATTTTTTTAGCTAGCTGAGGCGTATGAAATTAAATTGTATACAAACATCAAACAGGCTATCATTGGAAAGCCGAAATCTACATAAAGACTGTAATTATTATAATTACAAAAACAACTTTTATAGCTATAAACATGTCGTAGCAAGGTACTTTGCTGTGAACTTACCGCAAGTCCAGGAACAAATATCCGAAGAAACTTACGTGTAGTGTATGCGATGCTTTGTAGGACCCCATTTTTACCGACTGAAAAGTTTTTATCAACCTTGAATATAAACGAGGCCGAGTCTTATTATTACTACCCTAGATATTTTGATGAACTTTCTTACATTTATTTTTACTCCTATATCAATTATTTTTTTTTTATAAAAAAAATTATTTACTTCCCGGATTTCCAAGGGGGTCGTCTGGAATTTATTAATTTTTAAAGATGGGACACTATGGGAATTTGTTGAAAAAGAGCAAAATTTTCACATTTCCCCAATAGTTTTTTTTATATTTATGCCCTAGGAATTTCTTTTTCTTTCAACTATATGAAAAAAATTGTTAAATGTCAGCAAATAATGAAATTTAGAAAAATCTCGTGGTTTGGTCCAGAGATAATATCAAAATCACCACCCCCTCCCCCCCAAAAAATGGCATGTTGCGGTATATATGGGCTTATGAAAATTAATTTTAACGAAATAACACTTTTAAAATGGTTATATGTTTCTCTTAAGGCTCTGAAATTTTTTTAAATCCATCACCGCCTCGAATAAATGAGCGAATAATACCCTTTTTCTTCAGCTTTATGCATAGTTCACAATACCGGGAAACGAAACGATGACGTGTAAGCAGCATTTTAACTTATTTTAACTTATCAAAGTCATAAATAAACTATTTCTAAACTAATAAAAGTTACATAAAATATTAATTTTGTTTAAAAATACAGTACAAAAGAAAGTTATAATTTTGCACCTACGGCTGCATGAATATAAAAAAGATGCGCAAAGTCGAACTGTACTCGGCCTCGCATTTAGGCTGTCCATAGTTGGGAACTTTTAACGCCACCTTCAATTTACCAAACCTAGGATCTAGGGCAATACAAAACAAATAAACATTTCAAACAAAATTTGTGTTGTTTTCTATTTATACAAATGAGGTGAGTATTCAAGCTACATGTAGACTGGCTGTTCAATGATCTTTCCTATTGAGTATTCGATGTACATAATGATTAAGATCCATAATGTGCTATAAACATTTTGTATTTCTACAGATTGCAGTATATTAGTTGCAAAAAGTAAATCAACCTGGAAAAAAATAGAATTAAATCAAATCTATTATAATTTACTATTTGGATAGGAAGTAAACAATTTTCAAATAAAGTTTTCCATCACTCAAGATGGAAACTTGACTGGAAAAATAATACTTTTGATATGCTTGGAATATAATTCTCAGTAAATCTGTCAGACATGGTTGACCTGAATTATATACCAAAGTTGATCGAGATTAGAAAATTACTTAAACAATGGAAAATAAGAAGGATGACCCCAATAGGCAGACTTACTGTTCTTAAGACGCTTATTATACCAAAATTAAACAACTTAGTTCTTGCATTGCCAACGCCTAATGATAATTTTTTAAAAGATCTTGAGAGCGAAATGTTTGAATTTCTATGGAACAGTAAAATACATAAAATTAAAAAAGACACTGTTTTTCAAGAGTATAGAAAGGGGGGGGGGGGAGTTGAAAATGATCGACTATATAGGAAATTTATAACTGCACTAAAATCCACATGGATCAGAAGAATACTGCATTCAAATAGTAAATGGGTTCCATTACTCGAGTCAGTAATCCATTGTAAGACTGATAATCTATGGAAATGGGGATCGTCGTTTGTTTTTGATTTATGTAAGACTATTACAAATCCTTTCTGGAAAGAGGTTTTCTTATGCTGGACTCAGCTTGATGAAAATATTAGGAAAACAAAAATGAACATTTGGTATGAACAAATATGGGACAACCCAAAGATTCAAATAGAAAATAAACCTATCTTTCTTAAACACTACTTTAATACAGGCATCTTCTTATTGTGTGATTTATATAACCTTGATGGAAATTTTGTAAGTTACGAGCAATTTTTAGAAATGAATATAAAAACAAACTTTATTGAATATTGTGGAATTAGAAAGGCAGTGGCCTTGAGAACAAAACATATAGCACTTTTCGATAAAGCATTTGGGCCACATATCCCCTCTTCTATAAGAATATTTCTTAAAAATGAAAAAGGATGCAAAAATATGTATCAATTATTGGTATATAATAGTAAACAAGTTATTACTGCAGTGACAAAATGGCAAGCTAATGGAAATATTTTTTCAGAAAAAACATGGAGTAGCATATTTGAACTTCCTTTTAAAGTTACACAGGAAACAAAACTTCGGTCGCCTTAATTCCAAATACTCCATAGAATAGTTCCAACAAATGAATATCTTTTCAAGTTAAATATTTTGAATTCTTCATCATGTACTTTTTACAAGAACTATATAGAAACAATTGAACACCTTTTTTATGATTGTATACATGTAAAAGAGCTTTGGTTTAAGATAGAAGAATGGATGCCAAATAAATTTAATATCTCAGTTTGCTTTGATAAAATATCTGTCTTGTTTGGAAAATATACAAATAGAAACATTTATAGACTGCAAAATTTACTTATTCTTGCTATCAAACAGTACATTTTTGCATCTAAATACAAGCAAACGACTGCTCCATCCCTGTACTTTGGTTGTCTAGAGAAAATGATAATAGATAGGTTTTATATAGAAAAATATTTACTACCGAAAGATTGTAAATATAATGAATATGAAAGACACTGGCAAGACATCTGTAATAAATTATAATTGTCTATTATTATAAAATGATCATATTTCAAAAACTATATTTGTTCAAAAGATTATTTTAGCATAAACATAAAACTATACACCCCTTCCCCTCCCCCTCCCCCATTTACTCATACCCCCCCCCTTTCTTTATCTATCCTTTCCATAAAACCCAATCTCATTGCACGTATATATACAATAATGTTATGCATGCCTATGTTTATATTGTGCGATATACATATCTGTATTGTATAGTGTAAGATAGGCATCCTTTTTGTTAATGTAATTTTTCTCTACTATATACTGTGCTTAAATCAAAATAGTGAAAGCTGAAATTATGTACTTAATCTATGTTTATATGTGCTTTGACATTGATATAAATAAAAAAAAAAAAAAATCTATTATTATATTAATTATTATATAATAATTATAATATTATAAAATCTATTTTGATCGGGGTATGATCAAATGCAAAAAAGCCCTTCGGGCTTTTTTGGATTTGATCACGCCCCGATCAAAATCATGACCTCATAATTCTCAAAGTATGATTCCTTATTCCTTAAATAACGTAGACCTTTTTTTTTTTAACTATTTTCATATAGTACGGAAATTTAACGTCCATTTCGGATAACTACGCGGTGATTTTTGTTTCTAGATCAAGTAATAAAAAAGCAGGACATGCTAGGATGCACTCTTTGCTTCGATAGATAAAAAATACTAGAAAATGTACTGTAATTGATATATCAACCTAAAAATGAGAGCTAGTGTACAGGGTACCCTTAACGTGGTTCCGACAGTTTATAAAAGCATATGTCATGTTAATAAATATATTACATGTCCAAAACAAACTTTGTTGTCGACATCGACGATATCGTACACAAAATGACGATATCGGCATCAGTATCGACATTTATAAAATGCAAGACCAATTATGATGTCGATATCGACGATATCATACACAAAATGACGACATCGGCATCGATATCGAAATACACTGATGAAGTTGCAAAATCAATTATGCTGTCGATATCGACGATATCGTGCACAAAATGACGATATCGACATCGATATCGACACTAACAAGTTTTAAGACTAAATATGATATAGGCGATATTGTACACAATATGACGATATCCACATCAATACCGCTCATAAAAATTGCAGTATACTAAGATAACAATATCAATAAAATTGACCGGAAAACTTCATCAATGCGCGTCACAGACAGTATATTTCTTCAGAAAATAAATTCTAATCTCTCATTTATTTTTACATATTTTTTATTTCTGATCCCATAGAGTGATATTCGTTCTAATAATCTAACGTCTCAAACGTTTGCTTCTCTTAATAGTTTTGTCTTTATAAAACATGTTACACATCGTCAAATGAAACAAACCATAGCTTGTGTAAGTCATGTGTTTTGTTGCATGCTTGAATTTTGATACAAATTTAAAAGTCTGTTCACATGCTTCAGTGTTCAGATTGTAGAACTCCGGAACTTTGTGTTGATTTACGTTCTGCTGACACCATTTGTCAACATGGTTTTTAAAATGCATCTTATCTACCACCATTGTGAGACTAGCGATGAACTTTCCTGCAGCTGTTTTCTGCCTACTATTCACAAATCGCTTTAAATGGCACGCATCATCGTATGAAAATAACTTCGGAAAAGTCGTTATAGTATACCAAAGCCAGGTGAGGAAAACGTACACTTGAGAAAGTGATTCACAACCGAATAACTTGGTTATGCCTACTATTGTGCCACAGTTATAAACTGTGCAGCAGATTCCAGCGGATCTGTGTTTATTCGTTGCCTGTTTCCTCTTTTCGGTTTTACATTGCAGCTGATTTTCACATTGTGGCTGCATCACCAAACAACTCTGAAAAATAAGATGAATATGTACATATTGTTTGCAATCATTATCCGAGTTTACCTAACAAAGAATATAATGACGATTTTTATAAGCCTTACCTGTTCTGTAGGGATTGTAGAAAACTGGTGATCTACACAAAAATAAGAACCTTTAATTGGCGTCTTCTAGCATCCCACCTTTACACTACCGATTTCCTTACATTCAATTTCACCTTCCGAGTAATCGCATACAAGTATGGTGCTCTTCATATGCCATCAACTATCATCGCTCGGCATCAGTCTATATGAATATGAGAAATTATATTTACCGAAATAACTGTTTAATTTCTTCACAATTTAGTTTTATTTTTAGCATAGAAAATTAAAATGAATTATTGCATCTGACCGGGGTCACTAATGATCTAAATAATAATTTTATTAAAAGTTATATATAGTCAAATGAGTGACGAAAAAGAGTGAGCTACTTTAAAATCTTATTTCGTGACCCGGTAGTTTAATTTTATTTTGATAAGTGTGTTGTCTTACATTACACACCTTTTGACATGCAGTTGTCATAATGATGATTCCCAGACCATATTCTAGAAAATTGCTCGCGTATCTTTGTCATGTAACTATGGATTTCAGTATCCACTTCAGCACAAGTTAAGGGTTTGATTTCTATTTCCCTCAGCGGAGATCTTTCTTCCATTCTATTAAATGCCTTTCGAAGCAAGCCTCGGACAATAGTCGTCTATCCAGTACACGTACATCGCTTTTAAGTGACCAATCTTTGCCAAAATGCACGTCATTGTATGCATTTGAAAAGCCTTCGAATGACGACCCATTTCTGTACCTACAGTGAAAATATGATCTGCATATAATTATCAAATTTTCGTTAACACGATTAGAATACATGTCATATTAGGTTTTTGTGAACATCCTAATCAGGTTATGTATTCTTCATATTTCCCAAAAGATTTTCAAAGCATTATACCAATTATAAACCTATATTTATATTCAACGGGGTTTTTTAATTCAATAACTACGTTATTTGTATCAAATCTCAATATACATAACCAACTAATTCATATAGTTCACCCGTGTTAAAACATACAAAAGGAGACTTGAAACATAGGCGATGTAAACTTTACAATATTATATGGGTATCACACAATTCTTTAGGGCATTACACATGAATAAAATAAAACTAACTTTATACTCACATATCCCGGTCGACAGCAAAATCAAATAAGTTTCGAACACAGTATCCCTAGTATTCATGAAGTACCGCTGTCCCAAAACATCACTGTAGTAAGATTCAGACGCCCCCTTTTTAAACGAATTGATCGAATATATGGTTTTGTATTTTCTGAATGATACAGTATAAATTAAACCTGGAACTCCCCCACTATTTTTCTCAAAAACAGTGCATGTGGACGATGGTCTAAACCTCAAAGCTGTCCCACAACAGACTTTTACAGGAGGGAATAAGTTTCTCAATCCCACGTTACTGGGTTCCTTCTCCTTAACATACGCCAACACTTCTTTTTCCACAACATTTTCCGAAATACTCATCGGCCGGTCCCCATGTCTTTCAGATAGTCAGAAAACGTATGCTCTGAAGGAATATTAAACTTAGATTATATTATAGGACTACGTCCATGACTTTTTTGCAGAGCCATTGATAAAACTGATTGCATTTTAAATAATCCAATGTATACTCGCCTGGTAAAAATGTTTAATGCCCCACTTTTAATATTCTATAATTTAAGAAACTTTAACACCAGTTTTTATGTCGTTGACATAATGCTCAACTGTTCATGTCCAACAATTGTAATCGAGTAAGCATTTAATCGACCATGACCGTATTTGTTGAAAAGCGTAGAGAAGCGAAATGTTGTTCGGGTGTGTTTTTTAAAACGACTCGATTCGATCGATTCCCTGCCTTTAGTTGCTGATAACGAACATAACCGATTGAGTAAAATGCGGCGGATATATGTCCAAGAAACTTCAAGTTCAGTTGACATGGTCCAAGCAGAGCGCAGTTCACGATAGGTTTGTTTCCTTTCACAATATTTGCTTTATCTGCTGATAACCTTTAAAAATGATGTCATAAACAATAAAACAGCTATTTTAAATTCATAATACCGGTATTCATCACTGATTGCTAGAGTTTTTAACAGACACCACAAAATCATTCCAATGCTTATCCGGAAATTCAATGCAACCGGTAGTGTTAAAGACCTACCATGAAGGCAAAAACGTCATGTAACGACATGTGAACATGACCGCTACGATAAGGTAAGTCACCTCTCTGATAGACACCGCAAAGCACGCGCAACTGCACGGCACACTTTTGAAACACATTAATGGCCTTTATGTATGAGATGAGATAAACCCGAGAGTGAGACATTTCCTCAGCATCAGAATATAGCAGAACTGGACCAGAACAAGAAGAATACCTTCCACAGAGGTTTAAATTTAATTGTGGGATCTCTATGAGGAGATGTTATTAGTGCGAATGGAAAACGCACGAATTAAGTAATAGTGTTGTGATTTTTATTGTAGGGTACCTTTACTTTTTAATTTTTTTTTTTATAAAATCTCTTAAATAAAGTTTCATTGAACTTGTTTTGAAAATGCCTTGTTATTTTTCTATTCTTCATAATTAATCATTGTCATGGTCAAAATAATTAAAACTAGGAACAGTGCAATACAAACACTTGCCTGTGACGTTAGAAAGTTTTACTAGTGTACTACTCCATCAATCACAAAAAGAGTAATTATTGAGTAAATGAAAGAAAAATGACAAAAGATGTTAAAAGAGCATCGCTCCCGTTTTTGTAAATAAAGGACTAAATTATGAAGTTGTACCAGAATGCCAAGTATCCGGAAATGATGTTGTTAGCGTGCAGCGACTATCCTTACCTCACACTCTATAACATATATCATCTACAGATATAGTCTTTGGATTAGGTGTTGTTTTAATGTGCTTGAATTGAAATTTGACTGTTTGAGGATAAACATGTAATTTTGCCTTGTTATGCTTGTTGCATAAATCAATATTATTATGTAAATTACAATCAAGCTGAATTCGATTGCATTAAGTTAAAGATGCTTGTATAAACGTTTAATTGATAACATATCTTTTTTTCTGACAGGAAAGTAAAATCCTCTTTTGAATATTTATATTTCACGTGACATCAATGACAGCTAATTTTAGACTAATATACAAAAATGAATGGAGGGTCAAGACCTTCATAATTGAAATATTGTTTTAAGAGGGAAATGATACAATGTCTTCCATGTTTGAGCAATCAAGGATCTATCTATTTCCCTGGAAAAGTGACGCATGTTTTCCCCTAAGTGCTATATTTAGTTTGTGTGAATGTTACATGTATTTGAAACAGCCAAGAAAAAAGGTATCGGTAATGACAAATTGCAGTTATAATACTTGATTATATTTCAAATCAGCATATTTAAGCAAAGAATAGATTTCACTCGGACATTCTCAATGAGGTTGGTTTTGCTCCCCTTCATCAATAATAATGAAAAGGATCGAATTCCTAATTGCAAATTACACTTAATATGTCTTTATTATTAAAATGATTTGTTTTGCAGTACTTTGTGGAAGGTGTTATTTCATACTACTCGACGTTTTTTTAAGGTTAAGCAATTCAAAACAATTCGTGTTTTTATTATCGCGTGTATAGCTTTAAATTGAGTAAAATGTATTCATAGTAAGTAAATGTGTATGTCCTATAGTGATTCCTAAATATTTAGATTTGCAAATGTGCTTCCTTATATGAACCTATAGAATAGCGAGAACGTTCAGTTCTGTCTGAACTTTTTGATGATGTCACAAAGATAACCGCACGTGCTTATCGCTTGACTGTTGCAATATAGTAAACGTAAAAACACCGGCAGGGTGTGATTTTTACATTGTCTACAAAAATGGTGAAAAAGTCTTTGAAAATTTCCTTTTAAAACCCATTTGGCTACAAAAACTGAAACTTTTGTTAAGGCACCCTCAGGTTGTGTAGATTCAAATTTGTTCAAATCATGATCCACGCGGGTAGAATGTTGTCCTAATGGATGGTCAAATATTTACTTACGGATTAATTAAGAAAAAAATCTTTAAAAAACCTTCTGCTTAAAAAACCCTGAAAAAACAAAAGGGTATTTAAAGATTAAAAAAAGAATGGAACATATTTTCAAACACGATCTACTCTTTTTAATTGTCCAGCTAATTTATATTTGATACCATGATATTTTAGCTGATCTGATCAAAATCATGGCAATTTTTCCCCAGGTGAGCGATATGGCCCCTGTGCTTCTTTTTAATTTTTTGGGGATGGTTTCATCGTACTCAATCATCTCGCAACAATCCGCAATTTCGAATCACGGTACATCGGTGCATTACATGATGATGTACATAATATAGGCTTTCCCAAATGCCAATAATGAAAAAAGTGTGGGACTTGCAATTGAAGACAATGATAAAACAGGTCAAAAATTATCGTCAAAAAATGTGATTTGAAAATCTTACTAAAACACTGTAAATCGTTCATTTTTTTAATTTTTTTTTTCAGATTTTTAATATGCCCCCTTAATTTTCGCATCTTCATATCAAGGAAAGATCAGCCTGCTATTGTCGTTTACCATTGTGTATATATAATATGTTACCTGGTGATTTCAAAATGTTTTCAGGTATTTTTTTAAACATGATTTAATACTAATAAGGAGGATCCCACAGCGCTTGTTTTATGTCATTTTTAATAAGTTTAAGTAATTTGTTTGTCTGGGATCTCCCTGTTAGTGATATATTTTGTAGTTAGTTTTGATTCGTCATTTACAAATGAAAAATGAAGACAATAAATGCCAATATTCGTAAATGAGAATTTAGTTGTTTTTCAAAAAGTAAACAAAAACGTAAAACTGGAATGGATAGTTTTAGTTGAAAAAAGACTTAATTGGCAAACTTAAAGATCAATGGATAGGCAGAAAACCAATTTTAACGCAAACGTTTTCTATGTAAATCCAACCATAAATCAAAGAAATTAAAAGTAGACGGTTGAATTGTAACAATATATTACATCGTCATTAATCTGCGAATTTTGCGCATTTATTTGTTTATTAGTCTCGGTCACATATCTCAAAAAGTCCTTGCAGTAGAAAAAAAGAAATTGTGAGAAATAGCTCTTTTATTATTTAGTGATATAAATGCATAACAGATGTTATTGAAGCGAAGTGTAATGTTTCCCTCATCTTGAAGACTGCCAGATAATTCAGTGCAAATCTGTTCTTTCACTATTCAATTGGGTTTCTCAATTATGTATATCTACTTAAATTTCAAGATCTACAAAAAATATGATAAATTTAATAAATGCAGAAAAAAGTTCTTTCTTCCAATTCTCACAAACATCATTTATCTAAAACAAATTGGTTAATGTTTGCACATATTTACTATTTAATTAAATAACATATATATTTTTTTAGATATGAACCTATACAGTCATGTGTTGCATTACGAATGATAGTTAACATCTATATAATTATATCTTGCAAAATATTTAAATAAGATGATGATGATAATAATAATAATGATAATAATAATAATAATGATAACCTTTATTTATCAATGATTACACAATTAGCTGTAGCTAGTTTTCATGGTAGTCCTGCATTAAAACATATTTACAATAATACATATTATAACAATAAAATTAGCATCTAAATATAAACACATACACATATATAAGAAGTACAAGCACATTACTAATCTTAGTACATAGTAATATACATGTAACGCGATAGTAATGTTTTAAAATAAATAAACTCCATATTTAAGTCATAGTTATTGCATTAATGCTATACAGTCGAAGAAATTGTATGTTTATAGTATATTTAATTACATAGAGTACAAATTGCATACTCGTCTATTATATATTAAACATTATTGGTATTGCAATGTCACCTATCATCATGTCAATTATGTTTTAAAACGATACTTGTTTAACCATAATGTTTTGAACGAAAGCGCGGAATATACTACATGTAACAAATTTTGAAAGTTATATTCACTTTAAGCGCCTGTATATTGTTAAAGATAATATCTTGATAAATACATTTCAAAATACAATAAAATTACCTTTTCTTTTTCCGTCAAGAAGTTGCATAATATTTGCCAGCGATCGCCGCACAAAGTAGCCAACAAATCATTGGTAAAGAAGTGCTGAAATGACCAGGCGATATTTCATTCCAACAATTGCATAACTATAATAATATGTAAGAGCCTAAAGGGCGAAAACAGTATGGATATCAACGTTGAAGTATTGTGTGGTGTATTATTTTAAATATTGTTACCTATACCAAGGACCTGTGTGTGTCTATATATATATATATATATATATATATATATATATATATATATATATATATATATATATATATACCTCTTTAAATGAGATGACAGACTTTTATTCGGAACAGTAGTGGAAGCTTTATGTGAAAGCTGTGTAGATCCAATAGTGGCCTGATTCTTATTCTGTTTAGTCAAGTCATAACAGCCAGGGTCTGTGATATAAAAACAGTGCGAAATAAAACAAATACTATCTATTTATCACTGAAACATCAATATATTAATCTTTTCCTTGTATATTTCTGTTCAAATGAGTAGACTACTTTCTGTTGTCTCTATTCATAGTGCATTGCAGATTTTATTTTAAATTGTTTTGTATGACCTGATAACGGTACCTAGTTATACATATATGTGACCTTCGATTTCCACAAAATATATCGGAGTGAATGGAAAATGTATTAGCGGTTTCATACATATTCATTTTTTACGATTTCTTTAAAAAGAGAGTTTGCAGATATTAAGGTGGCATGGGACACCTGGCGTTATTAATGTGGATAAAAGTACACTAAAATCAAAATACTTTGACCGGTTGAGAATTTCTAAATTTTACACTATTTGTCCAAAAAATTCGTTTAAATTTTTGTAGGAAACGTAAAAATTCTAAAAGCCCCGGCGGAATTCGAACTCATGGCGTATATATTCGCAACCGGCGCTCTAACCGATTGAGCTACGCTGTTAGCTAACATACTTGGGAAAGAAAAAAACCCATAAAATAGAACTGAATGTTATTGTTTATTTCGATAGGAAGCACGTCACATGTGGAGGTGTCCTATACCACATTGATCTATACAAAAGCCAAGTTTAATAAGATAAAGACATTTAGTGATTAATTAAATAACGTTTATTCTTAATAAATATGCTTAACGTTACTTACACTTGTATGCTTCAGTTGAATGGTATCCAATCGGACATGGGTGTTGTTTAAACCGAATACAATTGGCTCTAAAACTTTGTTGAATTTGATTTCCACTTAGACTGTACTCGGTGCAGTATCCTTATAATATAAATGTGATTTGTTTAATATAAGTATGAAGTTAATAATTTTATGCACTTGCATGCTATGTAGATATTGAAAGCGTTTTTATAGTGTTTCACCATCATGTTATGCATCTTATTCGTCTTATATATCTTATGTGGGTTTTTTTTTTCAAATAAAAATACGCCTTGCTTTAAAACAGAGTAAAAGATTAATTGTTGACGAAACTGTAACAAATGGTATGGGATATCAAGAGCACTGTCGACATCACTCATAATTTGAATTTTCAAAATGAAGACACAAAACTAAAACAATGCTAATGGATCATCAAGAATCAGTGAAAGACATGATGAATTATTATGTCCTTTAGAGTTCATTAGTAATATTCACAAATCAAATAATCAGATATACTATAATTGAAACATTTTTTTCTTCATGTTTTGTTGATGGTTCTGAATTTGTAGCATTATGTTTATCTGGAAAACGATGAATGTTATAGTTTAATTTAAATAGTATATAATGTCATATTGTCCTCACTTTGAACATATATATAGATAACCAGTTAACAATTGTCAGCCCAAAATGTATTGACCAATTAATATAAGAAATCACTGGCAAGAAAATTGTAAAGGGATTTTTTTGTAAATTTTGATTAAACTCTTCCTGACTTTAATTGAATCGTTTTTCATTACAACGGTAATATTTTAAGTAATATCATGCATACTATATGGTTGACCAAACAATCACTGGATTCCTACTAATATTGGGAACTAGATGTCTCAATCTTCTACTGATTTACTATGTCCTAGCCTTATTCCAAAATTAATTTTCCAGATATTAATACTGCTTCTGAAACAAATTCCGATTCTTATACCTTAGCTATATTTTCCCTAACTATTGCCGTTGTCTTTCCAAAGTCTATACTTCTTAATGTTGCATTCGAGCTTCACAGCCAACATGCATACCTGAGGTCCAATGCCAGTTGAACTTACTTATATACCATTTGAACAATTCATTCCAAAAAAGGATTTCATGTCATTCCATTCAATGGGTGGGTTCAAGTTTGTTTCAACTACTTACATTGTAGCATTCGTTGCCATTGAGTAAGTTGTTTAAAACTTGAATAATGAGCAATTAGCTCGCTGCAAAAGGTATATACAGAAAATTGATGCTGAAACACATGGGCATAAATAATTAGTTGCTTGCTAACAAAATTTTAAAAGAACTAAACTGTTTGGTACATATCAGGGACATTTACTCAATAAATATTATTTTAAAGATTGAAAATAAAAACGACTCGAAGTCCAGGGGCCACATCGCTCACCTGAGCAACAATAACCATAACTGAATTAAAGCTTTAGGCCGTCTTTTAAGTATCAAATAATATCTAGATAACTTAGTAGAGTATAAAATGCAAAACATCTAATACGATTGTCTCCACATATTTTAAGTTAAACATTGAGCTCTTTCTTTTTCTATTTATTCTTATTTAAAAAACTTTAAGCCAAATGTGGCCCCAATCTACCCCTTGCCATCATGATTTTAACAAACTTGAATCTACACATCCGGAGAATGCTTCTACGCAAGTTTCAGCTTTTCTGGTCGAATGGTTTTTGATAATAAGATTTTTAAAGACTTTTCTCTATTTGTTTCATTGTTAAAATTCAACCACTATTGTGTCCCACTCTACACCCGGGGATCATGATTTTAACAAACTTGAATTCACAATACCTGAGGATGATTCCACACAAGTAACAATTTTTCTGGTAAAATGGTTTTTAAGAATAAGATTTTTAAAGACTTTTCATTATTTATTTATTGGTTAAAAATCACTCTATTTAGGCCCCACCCTACCCCCGGGGATCATGATTTGAACAAACCTAAATCTACACTATCAAAGTGTGCTTCATGTTGCACCTTTCTAGCCAATTATTTTTTTTTTATATTTCTCTATTTTCCTGCAAAAAAAATTCACATTCCATTGTGGTCCAAACCTACCACAGAAGATCATGATTTTAACAGACTTGAATCTCACTATCTGAGAATGCTTCAACACAAATTACAGCTTTTCTGGCCTAAAGATTTATAAGATTCTGAAGAACTTTTCTCTTGATACAATCATACGTCAAAATTCGACCCCCTCGTCACTGTGGCCCTATCCTAACCCCGGGGATCATAATTGAACAAACGTAAATCTACACTACCTGCGGATGCTTCCACACAAGTAAAAGCTTTCCTGGCTGATTAGTTTCTGAGAAGAAGATGTTTAAAGATTTACTCTATATATTCCTATGCAAAAATTCGACTCCCCATTGTAGCCCCAATTGGCTTTTGTGAAGATGATTTTTATTTATCTCTATATATTTCTAAGTAAATATTTGACATCCCATTGTGGCCTCACCTTATCTCGGGGATCATGATTCCTTCACTACCTCAGGATGCTTTATCAAAAGTTACAGCTTTTCTGGCTAATTGGTGTTTTAAAAGGAAGAATTTAAGAAACAACTCTCAATATATTCCTGTGTAAAAATAATATCGAACCCCAACTTGAAGCCCCACTCTCCCCCAAGGAAACAGGCTTTCACCTAACTTGAATCTACACTTCCGGAGGGTGCTTCCACAAAAGATACAGCTTTTCTTGTCCAATAGTTTTTGTGAAGAAAATTTTTGAAAAATACCAACAATATATTCTATAATTTTCAATTCTTTTCACGTGATAATGCTTTGTACTAATTTTTGTTGAAATTGGCCCAGTGGTTTTAGAGAAAAAGATGAAAATTTGAAAAGTTTACGACGACGACAACGACATCGACGACGATAGACAACGGATAATATTTGATCAGAAAAGCTTATTTAGCCTTTAAAAAGTACAGTATATTCAAGTTAATTGGGCATGCGAGACTCACGATATTAAAGCCTTGCCTGTGGGTAGCTGAACAAAATTGATCTCACCCATTAAAATAAAACGACCTTTCGCCCCTTGTTAATGAACCGTTCTAAAGGTATAAGTCAGTGCAGCTAGTAGCTGAGACAGGCTTCCAATCAAGCTCCAAGGCAATACTAAATAGTCTTAGTAAAAGCTAGATACTGGAAATTTAACAGTGTTAGTTAAAACAGACAAGGCTACGGTAGGATTTGGAAATTAGTTTGATCAGCATTATTTTGGTTTATGTATTATTCATGTGTACGAGGTAGGTCTATAGAAGATAGATGCAACTGGTTCCCAGTGTCAATAGGAACCTAGCCAGTGTTTACCCAGTTATATAAAGAACCTGGTTAAACCTGCTTTCATCCCTTGTTTTAAATTTAAAATAGCACATCAACTGAAGCTATCAAAAATACAATGTATGATTTTTCAGTTTCATAAGTTGATTTTTTTTTTTGCAATCTTAGTAAACAACATCCTTATTTAAAGTATTTAAAAACATAACTATCGTCATATGCAGCGGATAGACTTAATGTCACAGTGGATATTTATTTATAATTTCTTTTCATTATTTAATGTTCATCAGAGCGCATTGCTGATAAAACGTAATGATATAAATATATTTATGAATGAGTGCATGTGTAGGTTCAGGGTTGTGTTTAAGATCATAACTGCTACGTAGGGCTATGTAGCAGCTATAAGCTGTTGATCGGTTCGGTTAGCTAGTCTTACCACTACGTAGATATTCGTAGCTTAAATAATTAATGCTAACGTCAAATTCAAGATGGCTACCTTAGTTACCACTTCGTAACAAACCAAATTTATCTTGCTTGGTGATATTTTGTTCATCCTATAAGTTATTATTAATTTCAACATGTATATTTCCGTTTGAAATTAACAAATGATGTCAATTTAATAAGTCTTTAGTTGAATATGTCCAACTTCAAATCAGAGACATAGCGACTAAACTAGTTCAATAGGCCAAGATATCTACGACCTAGCGGCTAGTCAAGCTGCAATGTTGTTGAACGTAATCCAGTTATATACATCTCATTGACCAATGACAGATGACTATTAAATTATTTTGTTACACACTTAGTAATAAATACAGGGTTTTTGCATATGCGATACAGCTAACTTTATAATACCTGTATCAGTCTCAAGGGTGAATTCTGCAGGGTTGATATTGATCTGCAGAATTATGTATAAATTTAAGCAAATGAGTTATACGTCACAAAACAACGTCTGACGTAATTCACACGTTATTACGTCTTTATTGAATTGTGACATAAAATGTCTTTGATATGTTATTACCATAAGTATGTAATAAATACAATAATACATACCATTTTCCATATAACACGCTGTATCATCCCGAAACACCGATATCACCCAAAGGGTCGAAGGTCCGAGGGCAGACTTTGGTGTATCGGGTTGATACAGGGTGTAATTTGGAAATTGGTATGTATTATTCTCTATCACATGTATGCGTTTCTAACTTCTGGCACTATATAAGCGTCCCACTTAGTCCCGCCAAACCCAGTACTGAAAGATTCTGCCCTTTAAGATGTTAGTTTTACATGTACCATTGTATTCCTGATCTTTAAAGATTCATTATTCTATTTATCATTTAAAATCCTTGATACCTGGTAAGACCACTATTAATTTAGTCAAATATGCAGTAATTGTCTTTTGTCCATTGTGTGTTTTCTGTTGTGAATGTGTTTTCTGTGTTTTCTAGGTTTCTTTTCTTATATTATATAAAAGCATAAGTACGAATCCAGACTTCGGTATTTCTTAAACGACCCTGAGACACTGAGATAAATTGTCTTTCGGATTCCGTTTCTAAGATACAAGTTTATAGTATCAGTTTATTCCAAGGATCCCTAGTTAAGCTCAAACTTTTCAATTCAAAATTTATTCATACCTAACAGTATTTCCTTCCCATAAGCACATACTTCTAATGTCTCATTAACAAATGTGTTGATTGCACAGTGGTACAAAAGTCTCTCAGGTTCATCACATTGGCTGGCATAAGCTGCACAATTTTTCCTTGCAGCAGCCTCCCTCCATTTTTCCTCACTGACAGGGCAGTCCTCAACAATCTCCACGGTTTGTTTTGATATTGAACAAGAAGCACATGCTATCTGTAAAAATAAAAATGAAATTAAAAATTCAGTCTCTCTTGTTTCGAAAGTTTTTTGTTTTTTTTATTTACATTTTTCGGTTTGTTGGATTCTTAATTTTGAAAGGTAAAATAATGATAGGTCGGGGTTTGATCTAGCAGTGAAAACACACAAAGCTAAATACAGTCAATCTAGATGTAGAATACATTAATGGCTTCCAAAAAAATTGCTGTTTCTTCGACAATAACCATACAAATAGTCTATTAATTTGCTTGATTTACCGAGTATATCTTTTTTATGTTTACCTTTGAAAAAGCATGATTTTGTATGTTGACAAATAATTTACTGCTAAATCATAATACAAATTTGAATTGCAGGAACATATGGTCTTTAATGTCCCAAAGAAGAATTAAGGAATATGAAAGAGTTCTTTGTAAGTTTATTCTACATATCACATCATTGAAACACTAGTATTTTTTCAACAAAAACCCGTTTTTATGAATTATTATATATCTTTTCTTTAAAACGGTAAATTCATCATAATATTAATGTATTCAATGTATATGACCACATTTTGTACCT
The DNA here is from genome assembly GCA_033439105.1 of Magallana nippona. Classification (NCBI taxonomy): domain Eukaryota; kingdom Metazoa; phylum Mollusca; class Bivalvia; order Ostreida; family Ostreidae; genus Magallana; species Magallana nippona. The sequence continues at coordinate 18,422,016 of CM065919.1, forward strand.
AATAAATGAATGGTTCGATATTCTTAACCATGATATCATTTTGAAGTTGTTATCAAATTAAAATACTCTACCAAAGGAAATTTCAAAATTGTGATTACTGCCCAATTAATTGCACCTTGAAAATTGCATTGAGGTCTATGGGCAATGCATGTTTTATAGTAATATTGTAAAAAGTAACTTAAAATTCATGCCAATATCTTGGTGAAAATATGCATAAACTTTCTCTTTATCAAAATATGAAATAAAATGAATCATCTACCGCAGACATTTTGACAAAATTAAAATTTTCTTCTTTTCATGAACGGAAGATAACTCTTCAAAAAAAGTTTAAGGTGCAAAATGATCAACTTCTTATATGTTGTCTGTCATGTGAATTTGGTGAATTCACTTTAATCGTTATCTAGAAGTAATATTTAACTAATTTAAAATGAATCAAACCTGTTAAATATCCTTCGTTATACATTAAATACCTTAATGTTAGAACAAATTATAAAATAGTATTATACTTTGTTATAACAGTGCTATTACTAATTCATTTTGGATATATAGTTGTAAAAAGCAGAAAGAATTCCGTACACAGCATGGGAATTGAATAAACTGCTTTATAGATAATGAAACAATAAACAGAAACAAACCCCCATTTTGTTTGATTCTTTTCATTCAGTTTGCTCTGAATAATGCTACCAACTAAATTTTAAGGTTATTTTAAAACAATGTTTAGTTATATAGCAGCAGAAATTATAAATGTTTGTATGTTGTCTTTCAAAATGTATTTATCATTTTTTGTCATTCGCTGTGCAAATTTGTAGCTGTAAGCGATTTTGTCAGGTTTTGCAGATCATAAGGATTTTTTAACTGTTGTTTACAGAGGGGGTGTTTGTTAAACCAATTTTAACATAAAACATTGTTAATGGTTATCCTTTGTTTTTTACGGCTTCATTACAAGATAAACTACTTTCTAACTTAAAAACAATAAGTTCAGGTAGTCTTCTTTGTCGCATGGTTCCACTCTAATGACCGAAAATTTCCACTTGAGGATGTTGTTTGCTCAGGGTTTGAGTAAAAAGTATTAATGAAATGAATTCTTATTGATACAACATTCGATAGTTTTATTATATCATGTAATATGGCTAAAACAAAGATGGACTTATAGCAAAACTGAGGAAATTGGACTTAATTTTGTACATTTTGTTTTCCGATAAAACATTTTTGGCAGTACTATAATATTAAAAGTTAAGATTTTATATACATATTTTCTGTTGGTTTTATTTCACTTATTCATTAAGATAATCGTATGGCACGCAATGCAAAAATATTTTTAAAATACTTAAAAAAACGCTAAAAGACACCATATCACAAAAATGTTGATCATTGACTTCATATAAATTTTTATTTATAAATTTATGCCAGCAGAATAATGTCAATGATTAGTTTAATGTTATATTTTTTTTGTATAATCATCATTCAATTTTGTGTTCAATTCAATCAAAAATAGGCAGGGATATGAAAAATGATAGAGAAAATCGGACTGGAAGATTTTTAATATGGGCCACATCGATAACCTGAACAACAATAGGCATGATAAAATCAGCTTACAAATGGAGTTATGATACTCGATATATTCCTAGGTAAAAACTTGAATCTACCCTACCTGACAGTTTTATCTTTTCTGGACATTCAGGTTTTGTGAAGAATATTTTAAAGATTTTTCTCTTTTTATTACTATGTAAAAATTCAACCCCCCCCCCTGTTGTAGTCCACCTTACCCCGTGGGAATCATGGTTAGAACAAAGTTGAATCTATCCGCCTACCTGAGGATGCTTCCACACAAGTTTCAGCTCTCCTGACTGATTGGTTTCTGAGAAGAAGATTTTTAAAGATTTACTCTAAATATACCTATGTAAAGATTCGACTCCCCATTGTGTCCCACCCTAACCCCAGGGATCATGATTTTCACAACTTTGAATCTACACTACACCACAGCTTTCCTGCCTGATTATTTTTTGTGAAATTTGTTTTTTAAGATTTACTCTATATATTCCTATGTAAATATTTGACCTACCCCCATTGTGGTCCTACCCTACTTCCGGGGAATCATCATTTGAACAAACTTCAATCTACACTACCTGAGGATGCTTCCACACAAGTTTCAGCTTTCCTGGCTGATTAGTGTCGTAGAATAAGATTTTGAAATATTTACTCTCTCTCTCTATATATATATACCTTGTAAAAGTTCGACCCCCACCCATTGTGGCCCCACCCTACCCCTGGGGAGTCATGATTTTCACAAATTTAAATCTACACTGCATGAGGATGCTTTCACACAAGTTTCAGCTTTCCTGACTGATTATAGTTTCTTAGAAAAATATTTTTAAAGATTTACTCTATATATTCCTATGTAACTTCGACCCCCCCGTTGTGGCCCCACCCTATCCCCGGGGTCATTATTCGTAGAAAATAAAATATATGCTCTGCCATTTTGACTATTACTTTAAGTTTTGATAAGAGTGTATCTATCTCAGAACAGTTTAACTGTTTATCCAATCAAACCCTAATATATTTAATCATTCATTCAAGAAAAAAAAACCATGCGACAAAATGGTTTTTACAAGTTCGCCTCGGGCGCGCAAAACTCACCCTTGTCAAACCGTGTAACAACCTATGCATATAATGGATAGTGAAGCTGTCCGTTATTTAAAAAAAACCGGATAGATCGAGAAGGTAAAGCTTTAAACCTTTTAGACGGTTAAGCTGGCAACAATAATAAAACATTACTTTCGGCAGTTAAGAAACATATTTAGTATATATCATGATACAAATAGCTTACAGTGTGATACAGCATAGAAATAATAAAATGCTAATAAACAGTCCAATATTGTATTTCTCTTCTCAATTTTTTGGAATAACAAATCAAATCTAATCCACGTGATCATATTACTGGTAACCACAAATTAAATGTGACAGAACGTAGATTGAGACAAATTATGCTGGACTATATAAAACTAACATTCCTCAACTTTTTTTTAAATGTGAATATAAAATTTCCATGATACAGATAACATATCACATCTTCCCTTAAAAAGGTCATATATTTAACCCTTTCCGTTCAGAAATCTTCATACTCTTTGAAAAATGTCTGTATCCAAATCTCCATGTAGTTTATGTTTTAGTTGGTTTAATCATCTCAAATTTTATTTGTTATTTACATCAAAATCTGCAGAACATTCCCACCCTTCATATCCAAATCATCAATTCTATCAGTGTCAGTATTTGCAGTACTTCATTAATATCTTTGAAGTTTGTTTGAGTAATAGAAATGCTCTATCAAACAGATAATGGGCGTGTTCATTAGAGAAGTGAACAAATGTAAAGTGTTTGCAGCACATCGTTTTGAACATATGTAGATAACTGAAAGTATACATCAAGTGCACAAAGTAAACATTGCTATGCAAGACTAATCCTATTGTTAAAAATGTTAAAAACTATTGATATCAGCATCAGTAACAAGCTTCCCTGATACTGTTCATTCATAGAAAAAAAGCTTATGTTTAAGTCGGATATCAGCTTCAAACTGTCCATTATGTGGTGTGGTAAAGAAAACAAATCAAGGCCGTACGGGCCTCGATTAGTTATTTCTCTCACAGATTAGACAGTTTTGGATTATATCCTTTACTTTAAAATGACCATTACGAAGCAGGGCACCGAAATTATTACCTTGAATGCTACAAATATTCGCAGGAGGAGCATGAACACCATATAGTATTTACTCATGACGTTGGAATGTACGAATCACTCCACAAACTATCTCTCTCTCTCTCTCTCGCTTTGGAGTATTGTATTTTCGTATTATAACACACACAACTTTACGCCACAAAGCATTAAATTAAGAGTTGTTTATATTTCCGGTTTTTTACGAGTCTATCGTCATGAAATTAAAGTAAAAGTAAAAATGAAAGTAAAACAAAGGAAAATGGCATGATATTTCGTTTTAAAGATAAAAATACAAAATAAAAACTAGACCACAAAGTCAGATTCAGAACCGATTTCAAAACAAAATCACGTGACTTTTTTATGAACATGCAATTAGTAACAGTTAGGATAAAATGCATTGCATTTTCCTTACCGCCATTTAAAATCACACTTCCGGATTTTAATACTGTTTTTCTTCAAAATATCTTCATATGTTATGTCAATATAATTCACTATATCAAAATATATAAATACAATGAGATGAAGACAAACTATGTTAATAAACAATAATATAAATACATGTAGTATAGTTGTCTATTTTTCTTAGACGACTTATTTTTTGTCAACTTTGCAGATACATACGCATACCTTTAAGTAGGAAATAAGCATGTTTTCTCACAAAAAGACAGCTTTCCTCATATATAACGATGTATACCGTTACATTGATACATGTATATAGAATTTGATAATATTATAACATTAGATTACCTTTTTTTCATAAACAACACATATAAGAATCATGTTGAATAATTGTGATAAGTTCAACCAACAAAATATTGCCGCCATATTTGTTCTGCTTAATAGAAAAGGACACGGTCAGAACTATTTTTTTGCTCTGCAACAAAAGTTTAGATTTAATTTACAGATGTGCATAAAGATATACTCTAAAGATATAATTGAATAGTAAATTTTTAATCTACTCTAAACTATTTTCTATCTCTGACTATTTTATATGTTACCGATGATGCCAAAGAAAATAGAGTTATCGTTCATAGAAAACCAAAAGCAGTACAGTATTTTGTATTTTGTCTATTGGATAATAAACCAATCAGTGTACTTTCAAAATATTTTAATGAAGTTTTATAAGATAAACAATGCATGTAAAATTAAGTGAATGAAACGAAGCAATTGAGGGGTAGAAACAATTGAATAATAAGCAAAAATCTTTTATAAACATCATTTTTTCTTCTTTTTTAAATTAACTTATTAGGACAATTGGTTTGCATAAAAACATAACAAAACTTATTATTTAAGGAAAAAGTAATAATTCTTTGAGTATTATGAGGTGGTCAAATACGGTCGGAGGTGATCAAATCTAATAAAGCCCGCAGGACTTTATGATAGATCACACTAGACCGTATTTAATTACCTCATACATGTAATATTAAAAGTTTGGTATTAAAGACAAAGACATTAGAAAATGTAAATGTATAAAAATAAGTAGATACAACAGCTTTCAAACAGAATATAAAGTTGCAATGTTTTTTTTTTAAATATCATTTTGAGTAAAGAAAATCCACCATATATACTAAAGGATTTACATTACATTTATAAACTAGTAAATCTTATGTGCATAATAAGAGAAGCATAAGAGGGGACTGAGAAACAATGGGGAATACATATATATGTAAGCACCCTTCGTATTAATGTAATGTTGTTTATGAGTACTCATATATTCTATTCATTTGAAATTTATAGCTGTTGACTGCATTTTTTTACATTGGAATTTTGCATTTCTGGAGGTAAAATAAAAAGAAACAGAAATATGCATTATTCTTCAATTAGTAAGCAATGGTCATTCAACAAGCTGATAATGGAATCATTTCGTAAAGTTGACCAATAACGAAACATTTATTTACATATTGCGGAAGAAACTGTGATCTGTAAATTTTTATCACATCAAATATGGCTACCTTGCATGATATCCTTAATATATTGTGTGTCAGTATAAAATATTAAGCGTCGACATGCACACCATACCTAATAAATATATTTATCTATAGATAGATTTCGTGTCAACATTGATAAATAACACGTGTCAAATGTAAGTTGGATGTAAATCACTGCGTTTGAACCGTATTTAATTTAAATTAGAGTATATCATTATACATATATAGGTTATATTGTACATCTTGGATCATTAATTCAGCATATTTAAATTGTCAAACATACCCTTCACCCCACCATCTCCCCATTTAAAAAGTTGAAATTCAAGCCTTCTCCTATATAAGGAAAAATATGTTGCACGTTGGTATAATCTACTGAAAAATGCTTGTACGCCAAAAGAAACTGTTCACATGTAAAAAAAGATTTCATCATTTAAAGGAATATTCTAAAAATAAAGTATTTTCTAAATGATAGGCTACGTCGCATTTAAAAGCATAAGAGCAAGCCTAAAATACATGGATGTCTTTTAGTCAGATTAATATTTAGAATATGAACAACATGATTACTGATAAAAATGTTGCATATGTTCTATGCTAATGTTGAGAACTAATTAAAAAATGCACATGTGGAGACACAGAGAGGAGTACAGATAAATGAATTAAGTGTTTCTTTCTTAAAAACTGTGTTTTCATCATGCCTAGAGCCGAAAAATACATCATACAATTCTTGCGTACTAAATTTGTAAGCTGTTGAATTAACTTGCACAATGTTAAATAATTATCAATATAATCTAAATCTAATACTTACATTAATTGATTTTAATCCAATTTCATAACTCCTGGATTTGAAAACAGAGAAAACCAAGATAAGGATTTTTTTTGCAACATTTCACATCGTAAACAAGATATTTGTATTGTATCATCTGAACATTCACAGGAAACCATCGTTACATATCACAGAAAAGGAAAAGATAAAAATATATGCACGTTTTATACGTAAATATTGCGTTTTCTGAGTTTCTCTGAATAGAATCAATGTAAGAACAGAATCCTGCACTGTATCCACTAAAACGGAATGCTGTTTTTAAGCTTATAATGTGACAGAGTTATCAGGGTTTTCGGATAATTCTGAAATTCTGAATATTTTTCTGTTGAGGTGATGGCCACCAATTCCTGAAAAATAGAAAAAGTGCGTTAACTTTATAATATAAAAACGGACTAGTTATTTGTGTTTGTGTTGCAGTTATAATTACATCAAAATATCAAGTATGCTATGCATATGAATGATCGGAAAAGAAATATATCTTACACCACGTAATGATGTACACAACTAACCTTCATAAATTGTACGTTATAGTTTTGGTCGTTTAAGTTCATTTGTATGGTTAGTGGGTTTTGCAGAAAACTCTAAAACTCTTATCATTCTTGTTTTCTATCACTTTTATCCGATTACCTAGCAATTATATTTTTGACACGTCAGCCAGTTAGTCTGTCAATCTGTCCGTCAGCCATTATTTTTTTTAAAAATTTTTATTCAGCCTTATCCGTTGCAAATAATTTTAAAAAAAACTTTGAAGGTCATTAGGACACAATTTGTAGACCTGAATATTGCCATAATATTTCTATTATTCTATTTCTATTATTTTTTAAGAAATGTTGGCTTAGAATTTTGGCCATATTTTGGTTGTAGTAATGAAAACTTTGTCAGTACAATTTCTCCTAAACACTGTGCACATGACAAGTACATTACTATTTTTTTTTTTTTGGGGGGGGGGGGGGTTGTCCATTTGAACTTGGGATTTGGCGACAATGTGTAAATGTGCACATAACAGGATATTTTGATTACATTATTTTCTTGGAATTTGGCCCCTTTGAAGTTAAACGTTCAGTTCTGTCATTTATTCATGCAGTATTGTACAGTTTGTCAGCGCAACCGCTGAACAGAATTTCATAAAAAAATATGCAGGTAATACAAACACAATTTACAGGTGTGCAAATTACCAGGAAATTAGCTTCCATTTTTTTTTCAGAGAAGTCCGCCCCTTTTGACCTTAATAATTTTGCGCATTTATTGAACGTAATAACGAACAGTTTGTCAGCGCAACTTTACCGCTGCAAATAATTTGGAGAAATGTTATAGGTAGTTAGAGCACATGGTGTAAATGTGCATATTACCAAGGAATTCCGATTTCATTTTTTCTGGGAATTTAGGTCATTTTAAACTTAGAAGTTTTGCAGGTATTGCTTTAAGTTTATGTGCTGAAATAATTCGTCAGTACAACGTCTCTTAAACACCTAAATAAAATTTCATAGCAATTTGTAGTTGTTAGACAAATATAAATGTGCATATGTGCAGGAAAATTTGATAAGTCAGCTTGTTGGAAATTTTCCTCCATTCTTAAATAAATTTGTGTATTTTATGCAAAAAAATAAAAATAAAAATAAGAAATCAATTTGCGTTTTGTCTGCTACATATTTCTCCAAAAATCTGTTTTTTCTACGTAGCTTTTTATTAACCTATATACTTGCTACTTGGAAATGTGCATGTGTTTAAATTGAGAATGCATTATATAAGCCCACGTGAATTTGGTTGTCCAGCAAACAAATTCGAGTTATCGACCTTCGTCTTGTAACTGTATGCATTAGATGTATCATTTTTGTAGTTTTTCCAATAAAATATCAAGTAGAAGTTCAAACATCGAATATTTTTACTCAACGATTAATAATCTTTTATTGTAATTAGACGTATAAAAAATGAAATGATTAAAGTACGTAGACATAGATGCTAGTGTGAATTTCTTGGATTTTTAACAAAGGCAAGTGATTAAGAAGACTGCTTAAAAATCATGTTAACAGCAAATTTTGATGTATTATTCAAATTAAAGTTTTAAAATCTTATCTTTGTACAAAAAAATTACAACAAAGTCCAAAACATTAAGAATATCTTGTTGAATTCTTTGATCTTTTCGTATAATATTGATCATTGTTTATTAAACCAATTGATATCATCTGTGTTTAAATGGTAATTAAAACCTTTAGATGGTCATGAGTAACGTGACATTGGTAACTAATTTCGAGAGAAAGTATAAAATCGCCAAAAAGAGTTCAGTTGGCGAATACGACTGTTGTTAGGAAATTATTGAGACAACACAAATCTTTTCCTTTCTAAGTGACGAGTTTTGGTGAACATTTGCAAAAACATTGAAAAAAATCCAAAGAAATAATCAAACACAGTAATATTAAAAAAATATTTAATATTTTGTTTACGACGGTAGATAAACAAATCGGTGGTCGGGGTACCCGGCGCAGGCATAAACTCGGAAATTAATAAACTTAAACAACTAAAGTCAAATTATATATGTTCATTTTGCTATTTATTGTGACTACGTTTTGAGCAAGTTTCTCGAGTTGAATTATGGGGATAGTACAAATATATTACCAAGCAATATAATTGTGACCACGACGGTTTATTGAATTTTGACGTCAAGGCACGTCAAATTGGAACCTCAGAAGAAAACCTTTTCGGGCAAAGCAATTGCTTAAAAATCTATACAATGTAAAGATGTCAAAAGTTTCATCTTGTCAGGTTTTTTTAATTATTGTTTAACTAAAATTAAAACAAATGGACTAAATATCTTCTACTTTTGACACAAGAACTGATGTCAACAGTTCCAAAATATGTACACAATGACTGTAACAGACCTTTCACAGAAAGTTGACTTTTGAGTAGAAATAACTCGATTTTTTTTTCACAAAAATCGAAAATGGAGATTATATGTAAATGTTGGTACCTTAAAATGAAAGCAAAAGATGAGATATGACGAAAAATTCATGTTTTCCGTTTGTTTCTAAGACGTTTAAAACATCGGAGCAAGGAAACGCGTTAAAATGACTTTGCGATGAGTTTGGGGTTGCTCCGAGTCACTGGACCTAAGAAAGTTAGTCAGCGTACCAGGAATGATCTGATGATGTCACTGACTGGAATATTTTCACATTAATAAACGTTATCCTGGTTTACTTTTGGGTGAGATTTAAATGGTTTTACATTAATACGAAATCCTTAGGACATTCAAAACCAAAAGTTTCAGAATCCGGTCTTGATGGGTTTGGTGCATGAAGGGTCAAACGTAGAGGACTAGGCAAATTGCATGTAGATCTACATGTAAGAGCTGGAGATAAGAAGGAGTTTTATTATTGAAAATCATATTAACGATTGTGCCCATGAGAAAAGGGGCCTTATGGCATTTTTTCAAAATTCAAGATTTTTATGGATTTTACTTATATTTGTCAGAAGATTAAAGTAATGAAATTTCAAGAAGATCAAATAAAGATAAATATCTTTATTTGGCATTTAAAGTTATGGATTTTTTTTTTACCTATGACGTTGTTCACTTTGCGACGTTACGTTATTATTTTATCAACGTCACATTTTATGTTAGGTATATAGCCCCTTTGTTTTATTTGTTAATCATAATATAATCTTTGCTTTTGAAAGATATCATGACTAAATTCTTTTTAATAACTTAAGAAAACATAAATGCATTTATATCAATACATATTTTTTTTTAAATAATCCATGCACATTAAAAATGTAACTGTCACGAACACTATGTACTTGTGAATATAATGATTTCTCATTAACTAGTAATTTTAAAATTAATTTATATTCAAAACATTCAATATCATATTCAGTACCGCAAGTTAATCCATGGAATGTAAATTATTCAATCATGTTATTCTTTCCAATACAAGTGTTTTGATGATGATCAAGAGTTGTCTTTGTCTTTTGTTCGTATCACGGAATCTACTATCTACATTCGATCGCGAGTTATGAGTAAAATATAAAAAAAAAATATTTAGAAAATATAAATATGTTCATTTTATTTATTATAACAGATACCGCAGTATGTGGCCTTGCTATTAAACACGTTTCAGCATTAAGACACGTGTTCTTAAACAAAGTAACAAAATTACCGCGCTGCTGTATATTTTTCTTACGTAACTTCATTTCTTTATGACGTGATTTCTCTGTTTTATACAAAATGCCATAAGGACCCTTTTCTCATGGGTGCAATCATTTGTAATCAAGGTGTGCTGTTTAAAGTTTATAATATTAATAAAATGCAAACACAATATAACGCTAGGGAAATTCGTCGTACGTTGTTAATTAGAACACATGAAACACTTTACAGCTGTATAAATACAAGGAACAAATTGACGCATTTACGAGCGTCCAACGCAAAAGATATACTGCAAATCTTTGTTTTTCTGAACAAATATTAAGTCTAAACTACGTGTATTTAAAATAAACATAATTGTTTTCTGTTTACAATTAATGGAAAATCCACGTAAAGAAATATAAATTGACATATTATTTCAGCCTAAAGTCTAAATATATACATTTGTATATGTCATCAATATGTTTACAAAATTTACTAGCAAAACCTTATGCCAACTTGATCTGGTAAGAAGGACGCTTCCTTCTTAATTAATATACGTTTGTCGTTACGTGGCTAAAATGTATGTGTGTGTGTGTGTGTGTGTGTGTGTGTGTGTGGGGGGGGGGGGGGGGTTATTGAACATCTTTAGAAACGCTGAATTAATGTTTAGGAACAATAACTACTAAATGAGAATGTTGAATCGCATTGGTATAAATATATTTAATGGCTCTTTAAGTGAAATGAGGATTTTGTAAAAATTGAGGTTTCTACCAGAGGAGTATAAATAAAAGCAAACACACAAAACAACAGCATAGTATGTTCTGGGAGTTCTCTGGTAAAATGCTATTAAATGTCATAGCTTTTAATAACCAATTCTATAAATTGAAACTTGCTTTAATCAGTTTAAATACAAAAACGCAGCCTAGAAAAGAAATAAAATATACGAAATTATACAAGAAAATCTTCATTTGGAAGGTGCAAAACCTTTAAAATATTTATAAAAAGTTTGAATAAATGTAAAATCACAAAACAAATCACACTCGATTTGAATACAATGTCGTACTTTTTTTTTGATTTTCATTTATTCAAAATGCTTTTATTTTGTCATAGACAATACGTACAATTCTTTTTAATTTGTTTTTAAAATTATTCTAAAAATGCATACAAAACACCAATTTTATACATTTTAGAGAAATCCAAAATGTCATTGAAACCAATGCTCTCCCTAAAGGTATAACATCGATATAAATAACACTAAATGCCTTTGAATGAAATATTATGTCAAGATGAAGGAAATAAATCATCTCGATGTGATGCCTTTGACATATATCTAATTCTTTTATCGAACCGACCTAGCTACTAATCACTCTTCCACGACAGAAACATATGAGGATTTCTGATAAGTTTGGCCCCCCCCCCCCCTCCCACACACACACTTTCAATTTGCTTCCGACGCCACTGAACTAGTCATACGCTGGAGATGATATTAGTTATCCAGGTTCAATCAAGGGTGTACGGGGATTTACCACGGGTTGTATTCTATGGAAGCGTATCGGGGCCTACACTTGTTGTGTTTCAACGTGTCTTTTATTTATTGTCAACATATGAAGTATTGTGACCTCTTATTTATGCAAATGGATCGAATTGTATCTTGTGATTTCTTTGCTATTTAAAACATATTGGTGAATTTTATCAGTTTTATTCCTATATGCGTTTTCGACTTAATATTGATATCAATATGCAACTATTTCTGGGGAAAATATTGCGAAAATATTGTTATCGAATGAACTTTGCAGGCGCGGGAGTTCAGATGGAGTGATGGTATATGTACGTCACCTCTCTCGGAATCTAGTTATTGTCGGCTCTGGTAGACTGACATTGACAGTTTGATATAAATCAAAAAATTAGAACAGTAATTACATTATATTATTATATTATATTAATTGCAATTCATATTAGTATTTGATATCGTAGTTAGAGGGGTGCTGTTTAATCTATATTAAAACAGTTCGTTATGAACTTCTATGTTAGGTTTACTCTCCATTAAACTTGCGATATGAGTTTTGAGACCGGTGGAAGAACATTTAAATTGAACCCCTTTACTTACACGTATTATATTACCCAACTCCCCCAAAAATGTTTTTTTTTTTTTACCAAAACGTCAAAATATATAAAATAATCGTATTTGCTTTTAAATAATATTATGCATTACCTGATCGCATGAGCGTTTTATTTTCTCATCATCATGTTTTAATGCGACTCTTTTCCCTACGCAAATAGAGAAAAACTTACATCAAATCATAATAATGAAAAAAATGAAACAGTCGTGCAATTAGTTGATGCAAAATAGTATTTGATATCGTAATTAGAGTTCATTGACGTTGACAGGGTGTAAAATTGTATGATAAATTGTTGAATACTTTTACTGATTTAAATTAATGGATGAAAGGATTAACGAAATCCATGGAAATTGAGAATGCACGAATTCCAATAATTTTTAGAAATGTCAGTCTACATGTGTTACCTAGAGCAAGATTCAGAGTGAGGTGAGGTACAATCAAAACTCCCGCCCAATTCATTTGATAACAATATTTTAGCAATATATTCTCAAAAAATTAGACCTGTTGTTCTATGTCAACATTTCTTTCTCGATATGACTATATAAAACTCGTTCTTAGTTTATTTCTAACCCCATATTTTGTTAAGTCGATATAGCAGATAGCAAGAAAACTGATCAATTAAAATAAGGTGATTTCAATTATATAAACTTCCCCCAATACAATGCAAAATATTTGCATAAATTAAACGACATAATAGTTTATATGTTGATAAGACGATAGAAAGTATTAGAATGTATAAGTAAAAACACAACAATTGTAGGCCCCGAAACGCTTCCATGGTATACCTTTCACCTTGAGGCAAAGAGGGTGTATGGAATTATGCTATAAATATCATGTTCTCTTAAAGTAAAAATAAGTTCATTACAAAAGACAAGTCTTCACGTATGTCCTTTAAAAAATCATACATTATTTAAAAAAAACAGTATGTAAAATGGAAAACCTCACTAATATTATCGGTCAATCTCGTAAGTGTTTAAATTTGCAACATTCAGTGAGTTGCATTCATAAAATCTAAAAATACTGAAATCTTACGACAGTTAAATTATTAATCATCTCATATCAAATTTCGAACGTTTCTGTTGCGCATAATCATAGTGTTATTAACGGAATTCGTACTTTAGCGAAATCGTAAATATTAATACATGGGTTTACTAGTACGCGTTTCATTTAGTGCTAGCTTTTTAGAATACATGTAGTTTAGATTATACGACATTTATTTATGAATAATAAAACAAGACTAACAATCAAAAGAAATTATTAATGGCCACGACAAACAAAAAATACTTGCATGCAGATTGTCTGCTCGGCAAATATTTGACGTTGAATCGATGTTGTTATTTCAACTCAATATAAATTCAACATTAAAATAATGTAATTTATTTAACGTTGAAAAGACAAGATCAAACCAATATTGAATCTTGGTCTAAACATTACTTCAGCTAATTTTCAATTTTTAATCCATATAGTGTGACTGCTTGGTTTACACATAGTAATAAACTTTTTTATTAATGAAAAAATCGTAAATTCTTAGTAGGGGTAAATAGATGATTCACTTAAGTTTTTAACGTTTGGATAATGATTAATAAAAACAAAAATTTTAAGCATCTTTCTTTAGTTGTACATAAACTTTAACTTCAAAAATAATTTTTGCCTATGAACATGAAATATATCAAGATGGAGGAAATAAATCACTCCCCCTAATGTACTGCTTTCGGCATCCATATTGAGCCAAACTTTTTACCCTTAGTGCATGTTTCATTCAAATTAAAAAATTATAATGAAAATAATTAAGAAGAAAATAGGACAATATACGTCATTTCTTTAGTATTTCGTATGTGCTTTTTGAACGCGTCAGACATTGGCCACCTTGCTCACCTGAGCAACAATAGCATAATTAAATCAGCTTTATGTAGACATATATAATATATATGTGCAATGAATAGATCCTGTATGAGAAGATTTTCAAATGTTTCTCTAGATATTCAAGGTCTCAAACAATCGCATATATATATATATATATATATATACAGGTGAATCTCGATAACTCGAACTTCAGGGCACCATGATTAAACTTCGAGAGATCAGGAGTTCGAGAGATCGAAAGTTTAAAAAAAAATCCGAAAATTTTTGTTCCTGTCATGTTGGTTCTAAAATTATAGTAGCCGGAAGTTTATATATTCATAACATGGAAGGATAGTCTAACATGGTTTCATTCGTATTTTCTGCTTCTTTACATCAATTTCAACAATACAGGAATTCGTTTTTTTGTGTTTACTTATTGTTTTTGTTAACTTATTTTTTTTTTAAGCATTTTATGTTTTCTTGATCACAGAATAGTTTAAATAGAGACCGGTTTAATTTATCGTTAATTTCACAAGTTGTTGAAATTAATAGATCAGTTACAAATTAACTATCTACCCTTTGAAAGAAGCAAAGGGTAGTGTCACGTCCGTAATTAACCACTTAACACTACCACGCTAGCCCCAGGGGTTCACTCGATCATCCAGGTAAGGTCCACGCGGAGCTAATTATACGCTTGATCGGTCGCGTGTGTACACAGCCACCACTTCGAGTTATCAAGAGTCAAAAACAATGAAATATGTATAACGGGATCCAGGTTTTAGTTCGAGAGATCAAGAACTTGGAGAGATCAGAGTTCGAGAGATCAAGAGTAAATTTGCTTAGTTATATAGAGAAAAAAATCGGGACCGTGATTTCACTTCGAGAGATCAAGAAGTTCGAGAGATCGAAGTTCGAGTCATCGAGTGTCACCTGTAAAATATATATATATATATATATATATATATATATATATATATATATATATATATATATATATATATATATATATATATATGCTGTCATTAGACAGTAATTCCCGCACCAAGTGTTTGCCCCTATATAACCCTCCCTTGTTCCAGTTTTAGTAAAAAAGAAGGCCACATGCAATTTCCGGTACTTTTTAAAAATTATAATTTCCATCAAGGATGATATCCCATCCCATAATACACATATTGCTTTTATGTACAATTTGGGGTTGAACTGTTTGCATGTGAACTTTAAATTAATCAATAATCTAAACAGTTCATGTCATAGAAAGTATGGTCTATATAATTATTACTAACAACATTAAATTATGTCCCCCCCCCCCCCCCCGGCGGTTGCCTGCTTTAGATATGCTTTTGTGTGGCAACATCATCGTGTTCGTGGATTTATAGAATGGGTGGGGGTGAGGGGTCCAGACCCCCCCCCCCCCACCGAATTCATTTATTTAGTAAAATTACCAAAAATAAACCTTGGACCACAATGCCCAACTACAAACACAATTATTCCTCTGACCCCCCCCCCCCCCACCTCCCCCACTACCCATGGATAAAAAACATAAGAATATTTTGATAACAATGAAAGCCCGAACATGTAGTTGCAATAAAAATTATTGTAGACAGTGCAAAGTAAATGACGTATTGCACGATGATTTTCACTGCAGGACTGCTTGGACAGAAGAAATAATTACTGATTAAGGTGGTATTGGACACATGTCGATATTTATGTGGATAAAAGTGCGTTATGTATATTATAGAGTTATATTATAGTTAAAATACTTTCACTGTTTTAGAATTTAAAACATTTACAATATTTGGCCAATAAAAAAATAAGTTTTTAAAATGTTTGGAAACTTAAGGTAAAAATTAGATAAGCCCCCGCAGGATTCGAACTCTCTACTTACAGACACAAAGTTATAGCTCTAGCCCATTGCGCTTTGCTGTTAGGTAACATTATTTTGGGGGAAAATGTTATATTTTATACTTTATTTGTTCAGTTCAATAGTACATCACAATATGCAGGTGTCCCATACTATAAAGCTGAAAATTGTGCTTTACATGGTTAACTACCTAATAAAATTGTGCAAGGGGTATTAAAGAATTAGGTTGTGAAAATACATGTAATATGTTACAACTAAATGATCTTTGTCGGAAGTTACGTATACAACACAGGTCCATGGGTTGAATTAGCGGGTACTAGTTTTACCCAGCTCTCTGGTTAGATGGGTTTCACGTGGTGTACATGCATATGTATTTTCGATATGCAGAATAGGATTCATTAACATGAATAAACATTTCTTTTGTGGTGATCAGCTAAAAAAATTCATATTGTGCTCTAATTGGATTATCATTATGATGTTCACCAATATAGGTAAGTATAATGTAATATATGTAGTAACGCAATATTATGATACACCGGTATATATACAGTTAAGTTTTACTTTGACTTTCTAAAATGTGATCTCCCTTTCCCAGCATACTGTATCATCATCTTTATTTAAATAAGCTTATCATCGTTAACTTTCTTATTTCAGTTGTACAGTTTCTGTCATTTTAATTGCAAAAGTTATTTTTTCATTTGTCAGAGTTACAAATTTGTGTATTAAATATAGTAAGGGGAAGGGGTCTAATTAAATAACCCTTCCCTATCCCGAGGATATGTGGTTTAGATACATTTCTAGTGAGAATGAAGACATGCTACAGCTTTTTTTCCCCAATAAACCCCCTACCCCATCATCACACACCAGTAATAGAAAAAAAAGTTAATGTAATTTTCTTTTAGTATACTTACTCTTTTTTGTCAAAAGATATGTGGTATGTCAAGATTTATGACTCACGAAAATTTGTGCATTTTAATCCTGATTGTTAACAAATATACATCTATAGTTATCTGTATATATACATGTGATAATATACATTAAGGATGGCAATCAATTGCAGAACTGCAAATCGGTAATTTATAACTCATTTTGACTGATTAATTTGTTAATCATTTTGAAAATATAGACATTTCTAAATATACCCCCTCCTCTGAAATCGGAAATGATAATACATTTTCATAACTGTTGAGATCCCCAACCCAAACCCATATTCATTCTTGCTCCTTGTATCATTGCACATCAATTGGTATATAGCTTATGCCCCCTTTTAGACGCCCAGTGACTTTCCAGAACTGGAACTAATCAAGTATTTTATCTTATTCATATGTGTTTGACTTATGCAGACATTTCCTAGCCCTAGCCAAATGATGACACATCTTTGGTTTTTACAGCAAGGTTTTTGTTGACTGACTTTATAATTTCCGCAATCACATAATTTGTTGTTTATCTTTAAAATTAAAAAGCAATTTCCAAAATCTCTTTATGTACAACTGACATCCTACAAAAAAATACAAATCAAGAAATGATTTTGCTACTGTAAAAATGAAAGAAGGGACTCTGAATTCCCCCCCCCCCCCGAAAACATGAATACCTGGTAGTCGAATATTTTTAAAATATCTTCAAAATCATCAAAATCCTCACTCCTAAACCATATATATTTTTGTTTCTTGAACCATGACCATGTCAAGACAAATCTTGTTGTAGTATAAGTAGGTCATGGCCTCTGGGGGTCACCCTAACCCCAACCCCACCCCCATCCCCCAAAATCAGAAATGATCCAATAACTTGAAAAAAATGCTTGTGATCCCCACCCCTAAAGCATATATCTTCTTCCTCCTTGTGCATATTATGGTATGTTATTTCAAACACAAGAGATAAGAGGAGGTCCAGGAATTACGTTTTTTTTGGGGACGAAACATCATTTTGGAGATAGTATTGAACCTCAGAATCAAATTTATATTTCTAAACCCTTATTGCATATCTATAGCTCAGCCCTTGTTATATCCTAATAGATGATGGGGCTATTCATTAAATTATGAGAAGAGTTCTGGGAAGTAGGGGTTTTTAGGAGTGATAAACGTCAATTTTCTACTACTATTTGACTCCCTGGATGAAATTTAAATTTTTAAAACCTTATTGCACAACTATAGAACAGCCCCTATCATATCTCAAGAGATGACATAGCTACTGCAGAAATTGTAACAGGAGTTCTGGGAACCATATTTGTTTTGCAAAAAACGTCATTATTTGTTGCCCAGCGACCTCTCTGATAAAAATAAAACTTCTGAAACCTGATTATACATCAACATGACACCCCGAATCATATTTTAGTAGATCATTTAGCTACTGCAAAGATAAATTGACGTTTTTTGAAACCACATTCTTTGTAAAAAAAGACGAAGTCATTTTTCAGGCACTAAATGACCACCAGGACAAAATTTAAATTTCCGAAACCTTATTGCGCATCTATGGGACACCCCAAAACATATTCCAAGAGATGATTTGTCTACTGTTGAAAATGTAAGAGGAGTTTGAGGAAGAAGGTTTTTTGTGAAAAAACTCATTTAAAACTTATTATTTGACCCCTAAGACAACCAAAGAAGTTTTGAAGACTTTTTACAAAATAATATGCCCCCATCCCCCCCCCCCCCCCCCAAATCAAAGTCCAAGAGTTCAGTTTGCTGGTTTATAAGATGTAAGAGCAGTTTGAGAAAGTAATACGTGACAGACGGACGGACAGACAGACCATGGTAATAGCAATATACCCAAACTTTCTTTAGAAAGTGCGGGAATAATCAACAATATGTCAAGAAGATTGCATGTAAGAAATACCTTATATTATTACACTTCAATTTTTGTGAATAATTTTATTTTTTCTCCATTTTTTTCCTAAAATATGTCCCCCTCCATTGTGGCCCAACCCTACCCACAGGGATCATGATTTGAACAAACTTGCATCTACACTACCTGAGGATGATTACAAAGAAGTTACTGTTTTTTGGGGGTTTTTGTTTTTAGTCAAATGGTTTTTGAGAACAAGATTTTTAAAGATTTTTCTATATTGTTCCTATGTAAAAAGTCGAACCCCCATTGCAGCCCCATCCTATCCTCGAGGCTCAAGATTTAAACAAATTTGAATCTACACTACCTGAGGATGCTTCACACAAGTTTTAGCTTTTCTGGTCGATTGAATTTTTAGAAGATTTTAAAGGGTTTTTCTCTACATTTTCCTATGCAAAAATTCGACCTGCCATTTTGACGCCACCCTACCCCTGGGGATCATGATTTGAACAAACTTGAATCTACCCTAGCAAACGATGCTTTTCTGATCGATTAAATTTTTAAGATTTTTAAAGATTTTTTTCTTTTTATTCCTATGCAAAAATTTAACCCCTTCCCATTGTAGCTCCACCTTACCGTCGGGGATCATGATTTGAACAAACTTGAATGTACACTACCTGAGGTCCAAACATGTTACAGCCTTTCTGGCCAAATGGTTGTTGAGAAGAAGATTGATTCTATATATTCCTATGTAAAAATTCAACCCACCATTGTGGCCCCATCCTACCCCCGCGGATCATGATTTGAACAAACTTGAATCAACATCACCCTACACTTAACAAACTTGATTCCCCTTCCCCAATAATGCTTTGAGACAGGTTTGGTTAAAATTCTTGAGAAAAAGTCGAAAATGTAAAAAAAAATACAGGCGGACGGAGAGACGGACAAATTAAAGTGATCAGAAAGCTCACTCGAGCTTTTACCTCAGGTGAGCTATAAACCCTGGAATGTTTGACGACTATAAATAAATTGAATGTAAATACTATGTAAAATGGCGATTTATGGAACTGCATTGATGAATTGTATACTACAAAAATTCAAATATAACTCTTGCATAGAAAACTGTATCAACTATTTTATTTAAAAAAGGACAAAAGGTGTCGGCCGGTCTTTTTATAATGGGATATTTTTACAGATGAAAAATATCAATAATTTTGATTGAGCATAGACATTCAACACCTTTGCTGATGACATGTCTATCAGTAACCGGTATGATGAAATAAAGCTGTATGCTTTATTCGCAATGTCATATGTAAGCAATTATTGGACAATGATAATCACAGACAACGTTTTGATGCGTTTTCCTTTGATTTTACACTGAACAAAAGCTATCGAAATAAAGATTGTGCCTATGAACAACAACCACTATATCAAAATGGAGGAAATGTAATCCTCCACGTGATGTGACACCATCGATATCCATATTGAATTGCATTATTAGAGCAAACTTATTACCCATCTCTTTTTCAAGATAAAAAAGTCAGGCTGAAAGCTACATGGATTATATTTATCTATTCATACTCAACATATAAGAGCTTAATGTTAATTTTAGTATTTTGAGTTTATTTTTATTGTTGTCAGCCATGTACAACATTTAAAGTTGAAAGATTCGATACAGGTTTTTTTTATTAAGATGGCGATCAAATTTTGAGGCGGCGATAATCTGATTTTAAAATAATAGTCTCTCTATGAAACAGTTTGCAATCAACTTTTGAAGTGGTAAGTCGTTAATTCTTCATGCGAAAATAACCTCGGATTTTTTACGACTATAAATAGATTGAATAAACAATCAATAACGAACAGCTCTAAATGTTTTCATGTATACAAGGTAGCGTCTTCAAAAACAAGTTACTGAAAACTTAATGTTTTATATTTATCTCGTGCCATTGTCATTCATAAACTGTACTTAATCTTTTAAAGAGTTTAATTATTTGTAAAATTTCAGAATTAAGAAAATTTTGAAGAAAAAAATATTCAATGGCCATTAACGCAAAAGGTAGGTCATTGATCCACTTTTTGACAATGAAAAATAACACTATTTTCAAAGATCTATAACACAAAATAGATTGTTTATTTTTATCATCAGTGTATTTTATTCATTCTGAGTACATGTCATACTTAATAGTAACCTTGATTTGTCCAAACCAAAAATATTATGTTTAACTTACCCAAGAGTGTTTCTACAGACTTTGTTGCTGACCATAAAAATTGATATTTTATTTTTAAAAAATCATCATAAATTCTTTGTAAAAAAATAAAATCCCCATTTTAATTCAAGCATTTCATCAGAGATCATACTTTGAACTTACTTGGATCTACATTACATGATGATGCTTTCTTACTACGGGAATTTTTTCCCTGGTAAAATGGTTTAGAGAAGAAACGTATTAACGATTTGGTTCTATATATTCCTATGTAAATTAGACTTCTAGTGTGACCCTGCCAAAACTGTGGACGTCATAAATTGAATGGAATTAATTTTACACTAATGAGGGTTTTTCTACTTTTATGGTCTAATGGCTTTTAAAAATAATGCAAACATTTTTTTTTTAATTCTTAAGTATCTTCTCCTCTGGTCCTTTTGTATAATAAACCTTAATCTTCTCAGGCTTAAAATGCTTTGTTCCAAGTTTCGTCGGCTTTGTCTAGGTGGTTGTTGAGAAGAAGATTAATATGTACATGTATTATGTTTACAAACGGACAGGCGAGCGAAGAAGAGGACAGATTGATGACAAAAGGACTGCCACTTAGCGCTCACATTGAACAAGAAAGTCATTCATACAGAAAGCATAGCGTCTGCACCATATTATGCATTATATCTAACTTTAAACTGAATAGGCGAAAATTAATCCAAGTAACAAGGGGTTTTTATTTTTTATCCGTTCCTACAAAGAAACACTTTTTTCTTGAAGTCAATGTTGTCTCCGCACAATATACTAAAGTGTATGGTCTGCGCATGTGTGAAGATATAAAACTACGACAATGGAGCACATTCTACAATTTATCAATTATCTTTCATAAGATATTTTTTTCCAGCTGTGCAGTGATTGTTTTTAAAAAAAATGTTTGCATATTATGTAACGTGTTTGTGTGAATGCAAAACATACATGCAGTCAAGCATCGATAGAGCCCTCACCCTTATGGGAGTGTGTAGGGATTAAAATTGAAAACTAACATGGCGGTTGTCAGAGATGAAACGGGATTAATGCGTATTTCTGATTTCATGTACGTCTAAGGATATGTAGTACTACTCTAAAATTCAATACTGAACTAAAAATGCAATGAAAACACAATGTCACGTGAACAAATGTCGACCTCTTTTGTGCGTATACCTAAGATGAGTTTAACAAGAAATGATAGAAACATAATGCATCAAAACGTACGGCATTAACTATGAAAAATAAACACCCATACTATTTCAGTTTACTTGAAATTAATTAATAAATTAATAAAATTAATTATTATTAGAGGATGCTTTTTATACATTTCAATGCTTTAAATATAATTTCAATCTGGAGGCTGCACTGCTGTACTCTTATAAGTGTAAACTGAATAATTTGAGACTGTATTATCACATCATACTAAACCGCTTACAAAGTAAATTACGCCTTAAGGAAATAGGTAAATGAATTATTTGTCTTTATTGATTCTCTATTTCTTTGATGACCTATTGGTGAAGCTTTTCTGTCTTATAGATTGTGTTTTGTGCAAGCTCTGATGTAAAACTGATTTTCATTTGAAAACGGTCATAGGAATGATTTTGCCTTAATATGCCACAGCTATTTACTTCATAGATACGTGTGTTAATATTTTGCTACATATTATGTTTAAGAACAAAAATATTATGCTTCATTGTAAATATTACCACAGCTCAAAACCTATTATATGTAAACTATATTCTTATTTATTAAGTTTTTTCAATATATTTTTGTTGTTTTGATCTCTTAGAGATTCAGCATTTTTGTTTTATATATTTTACTGATGTTTCCAGGGCCATAAGATCATGTCTCTATAAATAAATTAAACGGGCATGTATCTGATAAGATAATAAAAACATTGATAGAAGATTCGTAAGACGTTTTTTAAAAATATTTAAAAATCTAATTATAATGAATTCTATAACAGTAAATAAAATACCTCATTAAGGGATAGATAAGTGAAATAAAAGCGGACGAGAGAATTATTTAAAAAAAAAATCATTAGTTCCGCGATATATAATTATTAAGTAGTAAACAAATCCTTTAAAAAATAATATACCTTTTATAGAATCAAGTTGAATACCCTTGTTAGCCTCAAAAGTCATCAAAAAACCTTAACTCCACTTCTTTCCTCACTGTCTTATTCCAGTTGTATAAAACTCAGTAGACATTTATTGCAATCACGCGACACTGAAATCAATGTTAAAAAAACAAACTTGGTTTCTTTACTTGTAATCCCAGGTACATATCAATGGCTTGTGAGCTGTTATGAGATGAATTCTATAATGTGAAACTTCCGTTAAAATTACATGAAAGTAACTATGAAGTTGTTTTGTACAACTTAATAACAGACTTTAATTCAACGCCGAATATTCATTTATGCACCGATTTGGACCGGGTTTTCAATGTTGAGTTCATTGCAAAATGTTGTAGCGATTCCAGCGAATGTAAAAACATATTTCTATCATTCTTAATTCTGCTATGCCCAAACATGAGCTGACATTTAGGGAGTGAAATGAGCGATCTGTACACGTATCTCAATTATCTCATCTTAAATGACATAGTGAGATGTAAATTTTAATACCAACTACTATTAAAGTATGAACTACCCGTGTTACCGTCGCGTTTTCACCCCTGCGCTCTACGCCCGGATCACACCGCCATTCATGCTACTATGATAACTATGTCACTTAAAAATAATCATTGTATGTTTTTCTGCTAACTTCTTCAAAGATATAAAGATATACTCATTTCCGAAAAAAAAAATCAAATCTTAAATTTAAAAATGTGAAATGTTGAATCTCTTTAAGAATATTTCTTAATTTAGATAACATATATCAGATTAGATATATTATAGGCACTAATTGATACTGTAATCAATAAGAAAATATATAGATATGGTGTAGTAATGAACGTTATGCATTGTGCAACGCATTTTGTTTCGCACGAAAATAAAATCCTGCAAGATTTCATATTGTTCTCTATCTTTTTAAATAATAATAAAATAAACAACTTGTCCAGATAATGTTGTGGATTTTTCATCTTTGTATCATATGTATTTTTGGGAGATTTTTTTTCTTGAAAATTTCTAAATTCCCAAAAAGTTCAGGTAATCAAACTTAACGAATATGGTGCGTTTGAGATCAAAGCATATCATGTTAGCGGTGTACGTCGTTAGAATTTGATTTAACGCAACGACAGTCAAATTTTAATAATTAAATTTGCAAATACAAAACATTCTTATTTGATATGCATAGTATTATGTTCAATGTTGATGAATTACATAATAGAAGTTTAATATCCATTGGCAGCCGTTGTTCTGTACCGTAACCATGCAAATTTATTTCCTATAAGATGTTGAACTCACCGAGACAGTGATATTTTCTAAGCACTGCGGGTATGATGGAACTCGTGACAACAGCCGTAAGAATAGAGATCCGAGTTTTATTCAAACTGAAATAGATTATAAGTACAAGATAGAGGAATTTCCAGAAAAACCCTCACAACGTATGGTTACAGAAATCACAAATAAGCGACTTCCGGCACACCTTGGCCAGGTGCGACCCAATATTTTTTTCAAGAGCACCGTCTATTCATAAAAAAACTTGTATCTTGTATTTTTGTACTGTCTTATCTAATCTAAATCATTTGTCTCACAGGCACCTGACGTTATATATTTATTTCATAATAAAATATACCCCCTATCTGTGTCCTTTTAGGTGGCTATATGGGGTGTAATTTTTTGTTATGAGAATAATATATAAAGTCAGGTGCCTGTGATTTGTACATTAACATGAATATTGTACAATTGCATTCTGTAGACGATGTCGATAACCCATATAAGTAGTACGATTTATGTTCATTACAAATGTACAGGTATTTGCACTATGTAGATATGTAGTTATTTAATTACGACTCTAACTGTACATCGCATAGAAATAAACTTATATATAAATGGAAAAAAAACAGAGGACGGGACTGACTCCCACCCCATACTTTTTATTTGGAAATCGTCTTATATTGACATAGAGAAAGGTGACATTTTTAACGAACTGGCCCCTTGACTTCTTTTCGGAGAGAGTTTAATATTAAAGAGAAAATTCACGTAAAGATCCAATTAATGCATCTAAAGATAACAGGACTTCGTTTAACTTTTTAACATGTTGGGGTAGGTTTGCCCTCTTCCCACTTTCAGAAAAAATGATTCGTGCCTAGTAGAAGACTACATACATTTTTCCCATTCTAATTTTAGTTAGTTTCATATACTACATGTAGGTGTATTGACACTGAATTAATCAAGACGTTGCAAAGTACACAACACTCTCTTCAAATTATATTGTGTAAATTGATTATTTAACCCCAAATACCCTTTTAAACAACCTTTTAATTTTACAGGTACCCGGTGTTTGAATAGCTTTCATGTTCATTGAAACGTTTACTTTGTGTCTATCCCCCAAGTTGTATATAATTACATAGGATTATTTTTCTTTCTCAACATCTTGTCTTGGATAATTTGGTATTTTCCATTTGCCTGTTTGATTGGTTTTTTTTAAATTTCACTGTTTGCCTGTTTGTAAGTTGTTTTTTTTAATTGTTTGGACGGTCTCTCCCATTAGAAACAGCTAATTAATGCATATTCAAAAGCGAATTCACATTCACCTTTTTTTCTGAGACAGGGCTGTCGATATATTGCATGTGTACATGTGTATGTACATGGGTATGCAATGTTTTCATATCTCTACTGAACAAGTGTTCCACAACATCGTGCCTATGCTGATATGAAAAACGCGCATCGCATCAATTTACAGATTTGAACTCATTAAAAAAAAAAACAAATGAACAAATTTTCAGGTACCTGAATTATATTATTTGTCCATTGCAAGTAAATTCAATACATTGTCTTACTTGGAATCGTGCAGGGTGAAATCATGATTTAAGTTGGGTCACAGCACTGGATAAACCAGTATCATAAATCGGTATATATAAATGTAAACAACGATAACAGACCACAGTTTATCACAGATAAAAAAGAATGAGGTGATATCACTCTTCTTCTCTCTCGTTCCTCACCAACAAAACTCATGTACTACAAATACAATTACTGGGCTCAATAGAGCTGCCATTTAATGTTACATTTCTTAGTTTAGACATCACCCGTGCCATACTTACATATGTATATTGATGTCTCAGTTTGCATGATAAAAACAGTGTGTAAATTTAATATATGTACAAATTCAGTAATATTACAGTAAATATGCGAAGGGGTCAAAATTATTTACAATCATTATGATGACTATTAGTTATTTAGTGGTAAAATATTTGTACCAACCTGTGATACAAGGTAAACCATTTTGTACATATATGTGCATATCCTTTTCTTACCTTGACGAATATGTCATCCGATCCATGCTAGTCGAGTAGTACCTCATCTGTTGGTAAAAAAGAGAAAATTAAGTGAAATACGTTGGTAGTTAAACATACAGACATCAAAAAACAAATAAAACAGAATAGCTGTAAATTAATAAACCCCTACAGAGATATCTGAGTGATTCTTCAAAGCTAATTCGATTAAACTGATCTTTTTCTATTTAATTTTGTATTTAAATCTCCGTGAATGCGTCTATTTAGCCGGAACCTTTAACGATTTCTCATATATCTTCTGAAAGTGCTAATTTATTTTAAAAGAATAAATTAAATAGGGTATATGTAAAAGGTAAGTACGTACAACACAGACTTCTGCTAATAAAATAGGTTCAAACACAGAAACCAAAGTACCAATTTAATCAATTTAAATTCATGGCCTCTTACGAATTGTTTAAGTATTCTTCCAAAGGACTATACTGTCAGTGTACAGTGTACTAAAGCCTCTGTCAATCACGCTATTATCATATAAGACATTCAAATAGGGTAAGTCTAACTTTACAGCAAAAACTTGGCGAAGCAATCCTATTCCTATACGACCGTGCGACAATCATCTACAAAATAACTACAGTTTCTCTGAATGGTGTAGTCTACCATCCCGCTCCTACAGACTACCACCCAGGCTTCAACAATAACATAACGATACAATCCGATCACTAAACGTAGTATTATACGAATTTTGTAGCACCATTAAGATACTTGGACGCCGTTGATCGTGGGATTGAGTTGCGAATCTGTGACTCGAATTTGATCTGGACTCGTGGCTGTATCAGTTTGATTGAGAAACGATCGATTTATCTATATTTTGAGTACAATCATTTCTCCATACTGTAGGTACTGGAAAAAAACAACAACTGAGTAAATAATGATTATATACTATATGTACCAAACGTGTATTTCTTTCAAGATACCTTATATCTTTAAAAAAAATCTCGAAAAAGTTGCATTCAAAATGACACAACCTCTAACACTGAACAATATGTCGAAACCTAGTATGTAAGAAAGCGAATTTAATGTAGATCAGTATTTTTGGATAAATTACTTAAATATCTTACCGATTTTAGAAAGTAAAATGCTTCCTAAAACTTACTCTGCTAAACGAATTAAATGTTTTCAATTTTATACGGGTATAACAAACACAACATGTATGTATTGACACATAATGAAGTTTGATTTTGTGTCGTATCAGGGCTTGTGCACGGTACAACCTTCACAATGTTTGAGGTTGATAAACTGTGCCAAAATAGAATATGAAAAATTATCACCGAGGTAAAACAACTAAGTATCTCTGTACACTGATAACTTCTCAAATGTCTCCGAAAACCAGTGGACAAATTATTAGAATTCTACGCAATAACAGTTGGTCATTCGTCCTCTGGAACTTTTCCAAAGCCATTTCTATAAAGAATGTTATTTTGTATTTAAAACATAATTTTTTGACATTAGAGCTGTACTTTTGACCGACTTTTTTCTACATTCAAAGGCGTTTATTTTCATCTCCTTTTTCTGCTACCACAATTGAAAACGATACCTGTTAATGTATGCATATGTCTGCAATTCAATTTTTTGCGAGTTAAAAGACAGATTCAATGTATTCATTGTGGAAATAATATCTTCACTTTTTGTACACTATATCTTTTTATTTCGTACTGAACATATTAGATTCCCCTATAAGTATGAAAACACTTTTATTTATCCTTATGAGTTATTAGATTTGAAAATTACTCATAATCAAATTAAAGCTAATGTAAAAAACCTAAACAATACACTTGTACACTTTCTTTAACATTTAGGAAGAAAGAGGGAAAGAAAGAAAGATCGATGGGTTCCAGAAATACTTATTAAAACATACAGGCAAGTTTAACACGCACTTAATCGAAATAACGTAAATAACACGTCCTTGCCGTCTAGCCTTTTGACTCAAAATGGTATTAAATATATCGCATATATCTAGAGATATTTAAATATCCGATAGCAAAATCACCGTGCAATGAATTATAAAACGGTGTCTATGATCAGATAAGATTGTATTCGTGTGTATCCCTTGACCCCACTTGTTCAGCAACGTACAGACAAACACATCTTTATCAATGGTTTAAAGCATATAGCTGTCAACCAGATGAAATAATTTTTCAATGAACCTTGGAAATTTGTATTTGGTATTATACAATAATGGTGATGTAATTCTCTCAAGGTAAAAAATTAATTCATATTTTCCCTTACACGATCTCCTAAAAGAGCTTAAACACCTTTAACATGTTTAACTAGCCTATTGAAGTATACTTATCAATTTACATATAAAACGGTAATAACGGAAGTAATTTTCAAGGCTCTAGCTTACAACCAGGATCCAATATTACAACCTTCATTTTGGGTCCAAGTAACCCCCAATTGACCATCAAATTGAATGACGTCTATACAACCATTGTTATATTTAGCTAGCCTGGTGAAATAAGCAAATTGGTTATTACAATTTATGTAAATCGTTTTATTGGAATAATATTCTAGGGCTGGCTAAGTCCAGTATCCAATGATTGCTTACTTCATCAGGCTACTTATGCATGTTAGTGGTTGAGCAAATAAATTTCCTTTTACGTGTCAATTAGGGTGACGAAATATGAATGTTTCACAAGGATACATGTAGCTATAAATGTTGTGTAAACCCAATTTTTTTGAGTATCAATTGTTCTAATCTATAATTTTTGCCTTATTTTCGTTGTTAAAATGTATTTAAAAAATATCAGTCTTTGCGATGATATACCGTACTTAAATACTTGTATGCCTGAAACATACTACAAAGGTTTTCTTTGTGTATAAAAATATATACGAACTCTTAATAGCAAACCTAACTGATGAGGTGATTGATTAAGTTGAAAAGTTTGATAATTCCCGTTTCCTAATAAATCTTGTAGTTGCCATCCATTATAAGATTTGCAAAGCAGTTCGTTTCAAAGTTGTGATAGAAAAAACAAGCTTGCATCGAAACAGGTTTTGAAGCCACCATTATAAAATGCAAACAATCCATTAAATCTGTATTCATGTATTTTGTAATTCTGGGTCATTTTATACATGTTATTTACAAAAAAAGTTCTATGGGATAGTCTTAAAACATTACTGATTACAGAAACACATGTATGTTAAAATCACTAAACTTAGTTTTATTGATATCATACTGACAATACATTCAAAATAATTCTAAATTAAACCATTTGCATTCACATGACAGGAAGAGGGAAATAACATTATTTAACAGATATGTATAATTCTATAAGAAGATAATTTCCGTTCACACAACCAAGAATATTGTAACTCATGACTGTGTGAAAATACGTGAAATCATCAACCAAGGTCATTGAATATGTTTGCAATGCTTTTAACAATATCAACCGTCTTCGTTGCCTGTAAAGCAGCTGTAACAGCTACAACATGTGAGAGGTATGATTTTTAAATTATATACGTACATATTTATATTTCCACGACATTTACAAAGTATTCTTTTTTTCTGTCAATTGAAATAATTTGTTACACAATATAATTCTACATCCTTTTTAGTTATTTCAAAGGATGTTATCCAGGCACCCTCTGGAATTATAGAAACCAAATTTGTGAAGGTACGCTCTTTTTACTGTTCTTCGTTATTTTCCTACATGTTAGTAAAAAAATGTAAAGGGAATATTTAACATTATCTAAAGTCATTTCAAAATTAGATACTACTTAGATATGAAAATATATATACAGGTATTATACATTAACGTTTTCAATCAATGGTGTTGATTTTTAAGCATGTATTGACGGATACCAAGGAGACGACTGTTCCCAACCATGTCCATATCCATTTTTCGGGAAAGAATGTCAAATGCAATGTAACTGTTAGGAAGACCTCTGCGATATTTCTAAAGGCTGTCAGACTGAAACCACAGGTATATATTTCATTAGCACTTTACAAATATTAACTATGTATAAATCCAATGGCGAATGTACGGTTTTAGATGTATAATATGAAAGGAGGAATGAGCATATTCATATTGAAAACATATGGCTGGACCGGGAATCGAACCCGGGACCCCTGCAACTCCAGCCAGGAGCTCTACTACTGAGCTATCCAGGTTGATATCCACGGTCCATATAGCCCCAACTACTACATTCCTCCCTCCTTAAATGATCTTCGCCCTCGAAGATTACCCCAGGTTCTTCCCTTGGCAGGAATTAACCTGTCAGTTCCAGGGGCAGTTCACGGCACCAAATGTAACAGGAAAGGAGGAATGAGCATATTCATATTGAAAACATATGGCTGGACCGGGAATCGAACCCGGGACCCCTGCATCTCTAGTCAGGAGCTCTACCACTGAGCTATCCAGGTTGATATCCACGGTCCATATAGCCCTAACTACTACAGATGTAGTAAAAGAAAAAAGATAAAAGAAAAAAGAAGTATTTTGAAATTATATGTCAACACTATACTAAAGATAGATTTTGGACATATTTTGCATTTTATTTCTTTGATGTAGTATAAAATACTAGTATTTTTAGAATATCATATTTGCTATTCAAATCTTAATACCATAGATGCGTTTCAAAAAAAATACCAACATTATTCAAATCAAAACATGTTCTAGTTTGTATATATATATATATATATATATATATATATATATATATATATATATATATATATATATATATATATATATATATATATATAAAAAGAAAGAATTATAAATGGGTAGGGAGGGGCTAACAGTCAAAGAAAGACTTTTGTAGACAAGCAACGGGAATGACTACGTCACGATTCCACATGCCTGGAAACTAAATGGAATATTGAAGTTTCCGATAGTTCTGTTTTGCTTATAACAAAGGGAAATATTAAACCTGTTAGTTTGGAAATTTATGGAAAATGATAGAAAACAAATATAAATTTATACAATGCAAATGGAAAAGATTAAATATTAACATATCGTACAATAACAATTTAAGCTACGTCTTGCTGCCACAATACAGGGGCGTCGGAAGGTATTTCATATTGGGGCGGCGAATTTGATCGTTGTTGAGGAGCGGCGCGGATCAGAAACCCTTGGCTAGCGAAGATGCTTGAAATGAAGATATTCTACGATGTGTCCATTTCTTTTTAAATATAATGTTATGTTATTGTCACTTATTTGATGACACTATAAGGAACAAAGCAAAATCATTGTACTTAATGTTTGTTTACGTTTGATGACATAAACATTTAATCACAGAAGTTTATATGCGTGTACAAGCATCAATTTTTACAATTTTGATTCAACTTATCAGTCTCTGTTGCTCATCAAAAACGTCGAAAAATGGATATATGTACTCGTGCTGACACAAATTCGCTTGTGGAATGGTTCAAAACAGCTGTAGCATCTCGGTGAATTTGCAGGATTTGATAATTCTTAACCCTTTTTGTGTCATTGTAAAACTTAAATTTTTCGAAACTCGTTTTAATTGATTAGAATATATGATAGTAACATAAAATTAAGATTTGATGATATTTACCTCGCCAGAATGTACCGTAACTAACCATGGATAGAACTTATACCAGGAAGGATTGAAAGATTTTTCTTGCCGAAAGAACGCTTTGGGAACTTGAAATATGCAGGATGAATTAGTACATATTAATACCTTCAATTTTGAAATTGGAATGCAGAAATTATACGTTAATGATTGTTGTATTAAGTTGTTGAAGATATGTAAAGATATGTTTACTATATACATGTAGTTTCAGTACTTTGTACAATTTGTATAATTCAATACAATGTTATATTCTCCAATAGTTGATTAGCCTAAAACTTACAACTTAGGTGTTATTTATCATAGGAGCTAGAGAACGTATATTCTTTATTTCTTCAATGCCGAACCTATCTAATTAATGGCCGGGTAACACACGCTAGAAACAGGTATATATACACACACTTTTGCTCGTCTAAACAATAAAGTTCACACTTTCCCGTTTTGAACGCAGATCGTCGTTTCAAACACCTCTCCAATGAACACAGATCGCCGTTAAAAAATCCATTTTAACCTTAAATTGAAAAAAATAATTTTTTGGCAAAATTATTGGGCAATATTAAAAATTCATTCATTAAAAAAAAGTATCGGCCGTCGCCCCTGTTGCCCCTGTTCCGACGCCCTTGCAATATTTACTTCGAATGATTATAATTACACGTTTTCAATTGTACTTTTGAAACTTCTGATTTAAGTAACAGTTGTGGCGCTTCATGTACGAATTCAGTCAATAACTCAACGATGACATTTTAGTATTAAAATGTATGATAAAATGCGATTCAATACGATTGTCTTACAAATTACTACAAAATTGTACAATGAACACTTGCCATTCCTAAGAATGGATAAAAGTTTATTCGAATAGATTTGCTGATACTTAAAAAAGTTACGAATTTGATATATCGATAGCTGTACTTCTGTATAAAACAGTCACCTAAAATGTAGTAGGATATGGCATACTTTTTTTTAATCAAAAAATTAAATGATACTTAACTTTTACTATTATCGGCAGTTAACACAATGAGAACGAATTGATCTATGCAAACTATTTACATATATATATATATATATATTTCCCTTTTTAAAGATGTTGAACAAATTATTAAAGTTTCCATATTTCAAAACTATATGAAACAGCTTTGCCTTATCAGACGGATATCGGATTACTTAATACTAAAACCTGATAAAATCTTCGAGTCTCTACGTCAAGGAAGCAATATGAATGTAAAACAGATGTGCTTTGGGCTTTAGTCGGTTCCTAATATGTGAAAACAATAGTGAACGTTGGGGTTTGTAATAAGGAGGAAATAACACGGAAACGACAGCACTCCGATTCAAAGTTTTATCAATGTGAAAATCTTAGATAGTTAAAGTTTCCCTATAGAATAGGCAAAACACAATCATCGCAAACTTCAATATTCTATATAGTTTCAACGCATGTGGAATCTTGGCGCAGTCATTTCCGTTGCTTGTTTACAAATGATATCAAGCAAAGAGTATTCAAAATGTAATTATCATTTTATTTATAACAAATTCATAAGTGACTAGGCTTGACCTAGAAAGGTAGACAGTAAGTGGCATTATACGTAAGCATAACCTGTTGTCGATGTGTTTACATGAGAATTGATCATTTGAATTTAAAAAAAAAACCAATATTTGTCATAGCAATGTGAACTTTCAAAGCAAATTCTGTTGGGTTCTATTTTCATTTATTTTACTTTCAAAGTCTTCAAACCTATAAGTCTTCCTTGAAGTTAAACCAAAGCACAATCACCGGAAATTTCAATATTCTGTATAGTTTCAATATAGTTTCCATGCGTGCGGAATCGTAAAGTATACTTTCTCACTGTGTGAAACCTGGTGGAAATGCTATTGCTACGGATTGGAGCCTTGTGAAAACCCAAAATTTCCTGATGTTATATATGGAACTTCATTTTGTACCCTTGAACTTTATCACGTTAGATTTGTCTGCGACTTCTCATTACCTAAACTTTATAGAATATGGCATTTTTACAGTAATAACGCTCAAGAAAACTTAAGATCAATTCTATGTAAGAATCAGAGATTTATAAAAGGGTCTGGCCACGCATAGTCACCACTTTTCCTTATACTTCATACATGGACACACCTAGGTGTAAAACACAAAAAACCACTAAAAGTTGGTTGCTGGGGGTAACCGTTGCCATGGTAACTGAGGCTAAAGATAGAAAAATAGCAAAACTTACCTACTTTGAAGCCCTATTAGAAGGTTTTGCCCACTAATGTACACTATCAAAGACATAAAACAGCCTTTGTCCTATTTCCAATTCTTTTATTATATCAGAAAATTGATGGAGAAATCAATACTTTTAAAATGTTACCTTGGAAACCGTTACACAGTTTTAAAATCAGTTTTTGCGGGGTTTTTTATTAAGCCAAAATAGGAAACTAATAACTTTTTACATCCTTATCAATGTCCATGCAATATATATTTTATTATGAAAATTGACATCCGTCTATGGTAACAAGGCCAAACAATAGGAATATCTAAGAAATTGAAGATGATTTTGATATGCTTTAATTCCTGATTTTAGAATTTTTTTTGCAATTGTTTTAGTTGGAACGTGTAAAATATAACTAAATTTTTATTATATACCACAAACAGCTTTGTTGATCAACTGAGAAGTGTTGTTGCTATGGAAAATTAAGTTGCATAAAAAATCACACAGAAATTCTTACTTTTTGAAAAGTCCATAGCAACGGCAGTTATTTATAGAAAATATCAGATTTTTTCAAGTGTCATTAAAGTTTAGGACATACTTGACTTTTCCTCACCAATTGATTTTATATATTAATTCATTATAAGTGAATAATATCTATTCAAATATGCCTAAAAATATTATAATTTACCTTATCTTTTTAGCTTGTTACCATAGCAACGGTTCTCAATTTTCATATTTGAATTCTTAATTGCACAATCATAATAGCATTTACCAAAAAATCCAAGATTTGCTCTTTTTATTCAAATTAGATGAAGAAAACAGATTTTTAAATTTCTGTTTAGTAACCATGGAAACGATCTAAAAATATGCGTTTCTCAAGGAATGTTTTTCTTTCTTTTGAAAAATAACAACTATTTTTAATAACATATTCTACCCTGGAAACCCCAAGTTGTGCACATTACTCACAATATGTTCTCAAATAGGCATTAAAATGACATTTTTACATCTTTAACCTCTGTTACCATGGCAACGGGACCACATAGCAACAAATAAATGGTGTTAGGCTTTTTTACTCATCAAAGTCTATCAAATTGTCAAGTATGAAGAAAATCTGTAACTATGCGTGGCCACCGAATTTTGATTCTTACATAGAATTGATCTTAAATGTCAACGGTATAAGCAATGTAACACGATCTGTTTAACAATGTGCAAAATATATAATGTGATGATGAAGCGAAGATGATGTATTCCCTGAATAACAGCAAAAGTAAATGTTTTAATTCAAGCTTTGATAAAGAATTTTGTTATTGTTTGTTTTATCCTAAGAAAGGTAGACTTTTATTATGAACATTGCTTAACATGTTACGTAACACAGGATATAATTTTTGTTGTTAAATAAATTGCAATCATTTTCTATTTAATGCATTAATCTTCCATTTCAGTAAACTATTTATGGTAAAAGAGGTATTGATACACATATGAAAATGTGAATGCAGTTTTAAATTCAAACCATTTTCAAAAATGCACTGGTGGCTGGTTTTTTTTATCATCATGTTGGTTAACATTAAGAGGAAAAGTTTTTTTTTTAAAAGGAAAATCAAGAAAGTTGCCTTGAAATAGAAGTATTTGAACATATATTTTTCTCTTATTGCAGTTTTTTTCAAGATAGGGACAAACTGTTTCACTAGAAATGCGAAAGAATCAATTCCTTTCATATTCAATTAGTCACTGTATTTACATTATAAAAATACCGACTGGGTTATATTGAAGATGTTAAATCACAAATTAACGTAAATTATGCTACGTGCAGTTTATTTATTTCCAAATATGTTCGTTAATCAGAAACACAAATATATATTTGATTCATCACATTGCAAGAAATAAATATACCCTAGATTAGAGCTTCGCTTCGTAAGATTAAGGTGTTTAAGTCTACAATTTTGCAAAGTGGGTTTGACGATCTCTATATGTAGCTAATTTTGATAGACTCTTTAATTTTTTTTCCCTTTCTG
Organism: Magallana nippona; assembly: GCA_033439105.1. Lineage (NCBI taxonomy): Eukaryota > Metazoa > Mollusca > Bivalvia > Ostreida > Ostreidae > Magallana > Magallana nippona. The sequence goes on from CM065919.1 coordinate 18,458,614, forward strand.
CCTTTTCCGAGATATCACAAGCTAGTCTTTAAAATGTTTTTTCTGCAAAATATAATGACCTAATTTAATCACAAGTGGAAGAAAGAAGGAAGTATTTTATAGCTATGCATGTAATTTGAAAGCCCAACATATTTTGTTTATATTTTGATAATTTATCCATCTTCTAACACGGCACACGATTTAAATAATTGACAATCGATGACTTGTGAAAAGTGTTCAGTATTTATACTTGTAACAATGATTGCAATATATACTTATTGTACAGGTTAACCAACGCAATTATTTTGTGGAGGGTTGGTAAAAGTTATCTAAAATTATTATCATTAAGGTCTTCCGTTTCCAACAGAAGACGTTATTGTTATTGCTTTGTTTCTTTTTCCCTTTAATTATTCTTTTTTTTTCTTACGCTTTTTTGTACAAGCGATTTCTTGTAAACGACTCGACCGGTTTTCGTAAAGTTTTCAGATCTTGTAAATTTTGATAAAAGCCTTATATTTTTTTTTCTTTTGATGACGTCATTTCCGTTCGTGGGATATTGACATCTCAACGATTTTCAGAGGGTCTACTTGTCTTGGGATCTCCTACTAAGTGATAAAAGATATTGAGTTCAAATTTTCAGGGATTGTACACGAAAGAGTGTACATGTGTCTAAAGGCATTTATAATTGTCTAGTCCAAAAGGTGTCGTAGCTCGCCTGGACCCGAAAATCGAGTTTTAAAAATCGTTGTGAATTTTATTGGTTTTCTTTGTTTATCTTTTTTCTCGAAAATATTTTGTCAGAATATGTAATATAAAAAAGTGTTTCATTTACAAGAGCTTCCGTTTGATATCAAATAAAAAGGGCTGGTCGCTCAAATAAGGTGCAGAGAGGGATTTAAAGTCTTTAATCCATAGCGCTTTACTGAGGAATAATTTGTGATATGCAAAAATGTTCATTTTACAGTAACGTACTTTAACAATATAATGATTTTTTCATGTGTTGCGAAATAAGGGGTTTTAAGGGGCCAGAAGTCGAAAACTTCTATCACTTATATCTAAAAACGGAGAAATATTTTGAAAAGCAAAATAAAGAAGATGATTAGAATTATTATGTTCATAACAATATTCAACCATCGAAGTCTCGTTAAATGGCCCCAATAAGGATATAAGGGGTCGGCCCCTAAAACTTTTTTTCCCAAATACATCGAAGTCTCGTTAAATGGCCCCAATAAGGATATAAGGGGTCGGCCCCTAAAACTTTTTTTCCCAAATAGCTCAAGAACGGTAACGATTTTCTAAACACTTGTTAACAAAATATGTTTAACATCAATAGACCTTTTGATATCAAGAAAAAGCGACTGTTCCCTTAAATTGGGGAACAAAAGGGCTCTAAAGTTTTCTTTAAAGTTTTCTTTAGAGTTCTTTAGCACTTTTAGCACTTTACTATAAATATTCTGTAATATGTGATAGAAGCAAAAATGTTCATGGTACATTTGTTTAAATATACATCATAAAAAATTATTATGTGTTAGGTAATTAGGGGTTTTAGAGGACCAAAAGTCCAAAAGTTTGATCACTCATATCTTAAAAAGGACAACTATTTTGAAAAGCAATATAAAGAAGAAGATGATTAGAATTATTATGTTCATAACAATATTCAACATCAAAGTTTCGTTAAATGGCCCCAAAAAGGAGAAAAGATGTCGCCCGTTTAAATATTCTTTCTAATGTATCTCAAAAACGGTAACGAATTTTTAAACACTTGTTGAACAAAATATGTTTAATATCAAAAGACCTTTCATTTGATAAAGGGGCTGGTCCCTCAAATTAGGGACAAAAAGGGCTCTAAAGATTTTTCTTCCATAGCTCTTTACTGAGAAATATTTTATAATATGTTATGGAAGCAAAGATGTTCATGGTACATTTTTTAAAAATGACCAATATTTTGAAAAACAATATAAAGAAGAAGATGATTAGAATTATGTTCATAACAATATTCAACCATCAAAGTTTCGTCAAATGGTTCCGATAAGGAGGTAAGGGGTCGGCCCCGTTAGAAACAAATACACCCTTAATCTAAAAGGGGCTGGTACTTTAGATTAGTTGCTAATAGTGGTCTTTAACTTTTCATCCTCACCTATTACTATTGATACCAAATAATACCTGACCCTTTGAATGAACACTGTGCCCCCATTTCGGATCATAATTGGATGTCGAATATAAGTCAAAGGTTTTTTCACACTCTGAAAATGGAACGGAAGACCTCCTCGTTGCTCGCAACGACACCGTGTCTAGTTATTATTATTATTATTAGCAAAGTTATATATTATATGTCGAATATATTTGGATATTTATATGATTTTGAACACTTTAAGAGGTAGTGACTTTGTTTTAATTTTGTATCCATTCCTTTGTGATTAATATAGTTCAACCTTAAACTCTCTACTTAATTGCAGTTACTACCAAGGTTGCTGTCCCGATTCATTTTGGAATAATCAGACTCAACTGTGCGAACTTATATACGTCTCCTTTTTTTATTTTAACAAGAACAAGATAAATATGTTTGTTGGTCCAAATTTAGACAATGCACCCACAAACAAATTCACATATCAAAGTAAGCATGTTTCATTGTGTTATATTCCGATAAAAAAACATGTCATTATGCACTTTGTTTCGTATCAAAAGGTTGAAAACATTTTCATATCCCTTCTTTAAAATTCATTTAGTTTATGTTTGTTATAAAAACGATTGATATTTTATAATGTACAAGACCCCACAACTGTCATCAGGTTATTTCTATGTCCAATAAGAACAAAAACGTAATATGTTATATTCCCCTTTCATTTTCTAGCATGTATGCCAGGTTACAATGGAGTCAATTGCTCAATACCCTGTCCTTATCCCCATTACGGAAACAAATGTTAACAAACGTACACCTGTAACCAACTTGTGTGATGTTACTTCAGGATGTCAACATGCTACCAAAGGTATTTCTCCTCTGTATACGTTTGACGCATAAAACGATGCAATAAATATATGATGATATTTTTGTGAAGTAAGTCAATTATGATAAATATCATTTTTTTTTAAAGGCATATACATTGTTAATACTTAAAAAAAAGAGTTTTCGGAAATGTTGCAGAATGACCTCCGACGTCAAGCACAGTTGTTTTGAAATATTAAAACCGAGACTATTATATTTCAAACATCATGTCGATACCGAGGAGTTTATCACGCACCATTCACGAACTTTATTCCTATTCTAACAACAGCTCAGATTTTTCACTGATCGTTTTCCTATAGGAAACGAATTAGATCAATTAGACTGCTGTTTCGTGTACCCCAAAGAATTTGTTAGTATGCGCATCGATCTCAGGATGCCGATCAGACTGATATGAAATTATTCACTAAATAGTGAGACTTTAGCTATAATTTGAAAATTGTGTACTTTTATTTTTACTTTTATTTTAATCACATTGTCTTAAAATAATCACTCTTAATTCAGTCAACTTATGGAGTCTTTTTTATTAAGTTTAGGAATGAGCATCTTCCTCCGAAGGAGGTATACTCCTCAGATACTGAACACCCGCAAATCATAATCCGGAACGGAAGTGAAAACAGCTTCCAGATAGCAGTTATTTCGGTACTAGAAAAACTGTTACATGTGGATTTATCTGATGAATATTAGGATAACCCTATTGTTGTACTTCATTTTCAATCAAATAGTCATATGTGTACTTTTCATTGTGCGCAGGAGCAGTATTATATAAAAGGTACATCCCTCTCTTTGGTCTTCTAATCTTGTAATCCTTTTTTACATCATAAAATATTTGATGATTATAACCAAATTTGTGCGATTAAAATTTGATAAAATCAGACATAATTAAGCTTTTTCATCAGAAAATGAAGAAAATAAATTTGTTAAATTATTGAATGTTTATGTTTTACATGTATTTTAATCCTTGAGATAAAAGTTTCCTCAATATATGTTATTTGGAGAACATCGAGTGCCAATGAACTAGATGTTGTTTAGATAAATGTTGACTGGACTGTGTCTTCAAATTTCATGCATGTGTATCAATGCTGCAAAATCCATAATTATGTATTGAATTTTTCCAAATTTGGAATCATCGTTCTATATAGTGTCTAGAGTGAATATATAAGCTTAGAATTGTAAATAACCACAATGACTGTTTCGTATTGGGTATATCCCTCCAACTATTTTTAGAATCGTTAGGACAACAAAGTAGTGCCTTTAAGCAAAATAGTTCCTATATTTGCAGAGTGGATATACATTTATTGGGACATTTTAAATCAGAATGCTTGACACATGTCAGAGAAGAGGATTTGCAATTTTAAAAGCAATTGTCAAAATCGAATTATCATTTGAAGGAAAGAATTGAAATTGTTTGATGTACACCCATTTCAAAACTGTGAAATTCCCTACTTTTACTTTCATTTTCAGAGTTTTCAATACAGAAGCATTTTGCGAGAAAACGAATCTGACTTCACACCACGAAATTTTAACAGGGGAGAGACAATTTGATGAACTTTCATTCAAGAGGTCCCTCGTTGCTGAACGAAAATTAGGACCGGAGCTATGAACCGAACGTTAACATTACCGCCTATGGAAAATGCATTAGTGGACAATACCCATATATACCATAAGTGTTTACAATATCATTCTGTTTCGAAATGTTCGGAAAAAAGATTATTCAGTTAAAACTAGCGCAAGTTTTTGTGCGCCGTAAATTGCAACTTTTTAACTAGTTAGGAACTGTTGGTCCCTGGTCGTCAATTGGATTTTTTTTCAAACCGAGAAGCTTTATGTTGACCTACAGCCAACCACATACAATGCATAATCAATTTTTAGATTTTCCTCCCCGCCCATTTCTCTGATATATCCTGCCTGATCATTTTCATATATTATTTTTATGAAAATTGAATAATATGTTTTTAATTATTCTAACACAGTATATAAAATATGTGTTAAAAATCCAGGTCCTATTGAACATATAAAGCCTTAAATGTGCAAATTTCCTGTATATATCGTAGAGTATCATAATTGGTGACTGAACTAAAATGTTTTTTATATCATTACATAAAAATATATATTTTCCAATAGAGATCTATTTGTGAATCCATCAACTGATCATTCCATACTTGATATCTAGACTGTAAAATTATTATTATTTTTTATTTAAAGAGTTTTCCCTGGAAAGTCCATGTTTCTTTTTCGTTGAACCATTCTGTGTATTTTGTTACATGTATTGGGCTCAAAAAGTGTGCAACCGAATATGTATTAGTTTGATCTTCTTACGCTTAAACAAATCATAACAGTTTTTGTGTAATGTGATTTGCATTGTGACTTTTCTGAAATTGTTCGACTTTGGGTTTTTTCTTAGACCAACCAGAAAGCTTTTAAAACACAGAATTTTTTTCCATGTCGTATAAATTAAATCTTTTTGAGGGAGGGATGGGGTAATGGAAATTTGTAATGGTAATTGAGTGTAATAAACTACAAATTTTGATGAAATTAAAAGTAATGTGCATATGACAATTTTTTCAATTACATGTAATTGTAATTTAAATAATTACTTTCAAAACAGACTTGTAATTCAATTTACTTTTCAATTACTTTCAATTACATTTTGATGTTAACTTGTATAAAAATAAGAAAGCTGCCCACTAGCCATTGTCCCCCACCTTCCAATAATGCAAAAATTATAAAGCAAAAAATACAATTAAAAGAACTAGTTAGGAAGAGTAGTATATAGTGCATTTCATTAATATTTAGTTTATCATATACATCTATACAGTGTACATGTACTTTTTAATAAAAACATTTTCAATGATTTTTTCATCTAATCATAAGGTTCCCAAACAAAGAACAAAATATATGAAATGTTTATCAATTTGTATGGGACCAAATAATTTTCCTGGGATGCTTGATCTCTTTTCCCTTAACATTTAATTATTTTATTGGAATAATTAATATTTCCAATTATTATTGAGTTTATTAAAATAAATCTGTTTATTTTACAAATGAAATCAATATTATTTGAATGGTATAAACTATGCAGTCAAGTGTTTTAATTGATAGTTTGTGTTTTTAATGCCAAATCTTTTCACATGTTGGGTTCCCATAATGACCAATAGACCAATAGGTGTGAATTGTGTTTTGATAACAATTATAGTCTGCTCTCTACCCCAGACTTACCTGTATTGTATCCAATGTGTTTACAAAGGAAACTTTAGTGGATATAAATGTTCAGTTTAAAGACTTGTAGACATGATAGGTGTAGGTTAGGAGACATGAATATTGAACAGTAAATGAACATGAAATGCATCTGTGAACATGTGTAGGTGCTATAGCTAAATCATTCGTAAATTTACATGAAAAAATTTGTACATGTCAATAGATTCAATAAATGTATTTTTCTCAAATGTAATTTATAATTTAATTAATTACATTTGCAAAGTAAATGTAATTTAATTAATTACATTTGAAAATCCTTCTAATGGTAATGGTACTTTAATTGAAGGTTTTAAGCAAGTAATTATAATTTAATTAATTACTTTCAAATGCAAATTATTTTCTAAAGAAAGTTCGGGTATATTGTTGTTACCCTGTTCCGTCCGTCCGTCTGTCCGTCCGTCTGTCACGTTTTACTTTCTCAAACTGCTCTTACATCTTATAAACCAGCAAACTGAACTCTTGGAGAATGATTTGGGGTGTCATGTTGTTTTGTCAAAAGGTTTCAAAATTCTCTGGTAGTCCTGGGGGTCAAATAATTGGTAAAAAATGATGTTTTTCACAAAAAACCTTCTTCCTCGAACTCCTTTTACATTTTCAACAGTAGACAAATCATCTCTTGGAGTATATTTTGGGGTGTCTTATAAATGCGCAATAAGGTTTCGGAAATTTTGTCCTGGGGGTCATTAAATGGCTGAAAAATTTTTTACAATAAGTTTGGTTTAAAAAACGTAGATTTTTTTTGCAGTAGCCAAATGATCTTCTAGAATATGATTCGGGGTATCATGTTGATGTGTAATCATGCTTCAGAATTTTTGTTTTTATCACGTGGGTCTGTGGGAATTAAAAAATGTCGTTTTTTTGCAAATAAAATATGGTTCCAAGAACTCTTCTTACAATCTATGCCATCTCTTAAGATATGATCGGGGCTGTCCTATAGGTGTGCAATAAGGTTTTGAAAAAATTAAATTCCATCAAGGGAGTCAAATAACCCAAGGGGCAGGGGCCAATTTGTCTTAAATGTATCTTGACATGATCAGCAGAATTGGACAGAATGATCACTATAGGGATCTGCAGAGTGGGGACCTAAATAGTTACAAAATCAACTACAAAAAACATTGATAATATGTTATACATGTATTTAGAAATGTCTTTATTTTCAAAATGATTAACAAATTAATCAGTCAAAATGAGTTATAAATAACCGATTGGCAATTCTGCAATCGATTGCATGATCCCTAGTATAATATCACATGTATTTTTTATATATAATTATACATGTATGTTAACAATCAGGATTAAAATGCACAAATTTTCATGAGTCATAAATCTTGACATACCACGTATCTCTTGACAAAAAAGAATAAGCAATTTAAAATAAAAGAAAATTACAGTCATTAACTCTTTTTCTATTGCTGATGTATGATGATGGGGAAGGGGGTATAATGGGGGGAAAAGCTGCAGCATGCCTTCATTCTCACTAGAAATGTATATCTAATCCACACATCCTGGAGATGGGGAACGGTTAAGGCCCCTTCCCCTTCCTCTCTAATATAACTCCTATAAACATGATATTTAATACCCAAATTTAATACAAAATGTTACAGAGTCAATATGAAGTCAACTCAATAGTGTACGTCTGACAAATGAAAGAATAACTTTGCAATTAAAATGACAGAAACTGTAGATAAGCTTATTTAAATAAAGATGATGATACAGTATGCTGGCAAAGGGAGATCACATTTTAGAAAGTGAAAGTAAAACTAAACTGTTTTGTATTCTGATGTCTCAAAATATTGCGCTACTACATGTTTTATACTTACCTATATTGGTCAACATCATAATGATAATCAAATTCGCACAATATAAATTCCTTTAGCTGATCACCACAAAAGAAACGTTTATTCATGTTAATTAATCCTATTCTGCATATCAAAAAAAAAAAAACAAATGTATGTACACCACGTGAAACCCATCTAACCAAAGAGCAGGGTAAAACTAGTACCGGCTAATGCAACCTGTAGACCTGTGTTGTGTAAGTAACTTCAGACAAAGATCATTAAATTGTGACATACTGCATGTATTTTCATAACTTTATTCTTTAAAACCCCTTGCACAATTGTAATAGGTAATTAACCGTGTAAAGCACAATTTTCAGCTTTAAGGTGGTATGGGACACCCACATATTGTGATGTACTCCTTATTGAACGAAACAAATGCAGTATAAAATATAATATTTCCCCCCAAAATAATGTTACCTACATGAAACAATATAGTGCAATGTGGTTAGAGCGTTAACAATGTGTCTGTAAGTAGAGAGTTTGAATCCTGCTGGGAATTATCTTATTTTTACCTTAAGTTTCCCAAAAATTTAAAAACTTCTTCTTTGTCCAAATATTCATTTGTAAAATTTTTTATTTCTAAAACAGCGAAAGTAATTTAATCAGAATATAACTACATATAATATAAATAATGCACTTTTATCCACGTAAATATCGACATGTGTTTGTTATTACCTTCTAAAATCGCTAATGCAGTCCTGTAGTGAAAATCTTTGCGCAATATGACATTTACTTTGCACTGTTTACAATATTCTTTATTGCAATTTCATGTACAGGCTTTCATTGTTATCAAAATATTCTGATTGATATTTTATTTATTCATGGGTAGTGGGGGAATCAGAGTAATAATTGTGTTTGCAACGGGGGAGGTTGTAGTCTGAGGTTTACTTTTGGTAATTTTTCTACATAAATTATTTTTTTTTGGGGGGGGGGGGTCTGGATTTCTCACCCCCACCCTTTCTCTAAATCCACACACACGATGTTGTTGGCACACAAAAGCATATATAAAGGGGTGGGCATAATTTAATTGTGTTTGTAATAATTATATAGACCATACTTTCTATGACATGAACTGTTTAGATTATTGATTAATTTAAAATTCACATGCAAACAGTTCAACCCCAAATTGAACATAAAGGCAATATGTGTATTTTGGGATGTGAACTCATCATTTATGAAAATTATAATTTTTAAAAAGTACCTGAAATTACATGTGGCCTTCTTTTTGAATAAAACTGGTACAAGAGAGTGTTATTTAGAGGCAAACACTTGGTGCGGGTATTACTGTCTTATGACAGCATCTAGTTTTTATTGTTGATACATGTAGGCAACATTAAAGATTTGAAGAGGACGAGGGTTGGTAAAGGCAATTTCGAGCTCGTTTATTTTAATGAAAACAGTGCTGAATATTGATATCATTTGAATATGTTCACTAAAGATTTATATTTATACTTCGGAATCAAGTCGCTCTTTGGAGCTGCCATGTCATGGTATCACGTTACAGTTAAACTTAGATCAATATTTTACCTTTAAATAAAGTTCAGTGGGGTTTTTTACAACAACGAAGCAAAGAATAATAGCAGCACTTTTCAAGTATTTTAAGTCATATGCTTTTGATATTTACCATACTCATCTTAAATATTCGGGGTAGTGTTACACTTTTGCCTTTTTTGTACACACTGTCATAGGAAAGCCGGTTAAGCCATATAAAAGTCTATCTGCATGCCTTTTAACACTGACCGATAAAACAAAATATCCATGCCGAATATATTCTACACGAATAAGTCTTATTTCGGCATTGTTTACACTGCATTCCGATGATTTTCTCCCGACATTCATCTTAATTATTAATCATTATTGTGTCCTCATCAATGAATATAAAACGTAATACAGAGAAATTGAAGATATATTCACTTAGAAGAGTTTCTATTGACATTTTACGCCTGGAATTTTGATAATTTGGACAAGAGATAAAGTTAAACGTGACCGGTTTCTTGAATAAAGTTTCATATTATGCCGCTTATTGTGACGTCCTATGGATCAGAGGAATTTTTACTCAATAGATCGTTGAGAGTTGCCTTATCATACCCGTGGGTGTCAGATACATGTACATGGTGACTTTAATTTGCTGAAATTAAGATGGGAAAAACAAATCAATGTTTCCATTGTCTGGTCTAAAACTTCATCAACACGTATGAATCTTAAACGATCTTAGAAATCGCATAATTTGAGATTTTTTCACAACTCTTAAAAACATTCACCAAAACAAAATAAAAAACACCAAACAGGAAACAATTATTTAGAAAGTAAATTTTCTTAAGGAAATCGTCTTATTAATATATCAAGTATTTACAAAAAATATTCATAATTATGTACCAGATATTTATTAATTTCTAAGCTGGTATCTAGCATGTTTCATCCGCATATGTGTTAGAATCTATTTAAGAACAAGAAAGACTACTTATAAATAAACTTATAAATAAATGATATTCTTATTGATAGTCAGTTAAACGAAAACGGGTATTTGGGAGGATAAACTATTGTAATTCTAAATAACATACGGTACACATGAAAATAAATAAAATAACTGCTGAATTCAGATTGGGTAGATAAAATTACGCACAAATATTTAGATTTTCCAGTGTCTTTTTCTGTGGTAACACTACGAATCGATTGTGTATACAGTCAAATAGATTCAAATGACGTGTTGTTTGGGCGCAAGGGGGTTTGCATAATTAATATTCTAATATTTAATCGTACAGTTACTGAAAATTATAAAATATATGTAATAAGGAATCATTCTTTAAGTATTATGAAGTGATAATTTCGGTCGGAGCGTGATCAAATCTATCATAAAGCCTTTCGGGCTTTATTGGATTTGATCACGCCCCGACCGAAATTATCACCTCATAATACACAAAGAATGATTCCTTATTCCTTAAAAATATAATTAACACACTAAGACCATGACACCAGGAAAAAAGCTAATGTTTGTAACCATTTTTTCCCCATGTACTTAACATCATATCAGCATGAAGTGTCCTTTAAACAAATAGATAATTGCTCCATGTACAGTTTTAGTGTTTTAGTTTCTATGTTTATCTTTAACCTTATAAATACACTCTGTACAGTGTATTGTAAAATATTAAATATTTCAATCACCATCTATAGAAAGAAAACTTAATATATTATGATCGCTATACTTAAAAATAAAGAATATTATATTTTGTACTTAGAAGATTAACATGAATTCAAAATATTGAGTAATGCAATAGCATTTTAATTGCATTTTTGTTTTTCTTAAAAACATAGACTTCATACACCCATGAAATGTTGACACATCATATAATTCCTTTGTCCGTCAGCGAAGAAGTGGTGTGTTTTGAACTTAACGAACTTATCTATTAGTCGATGTTTCGATTATTGTCAAACGATGTTTTGTGCAACGTTTTAACCAATTTTCAGCATAAGGATTTAGGAAACGACATCAAATATGGAAAAACGATGTCAGTTTAAACTTCTCTAAAACGTGTTCAAGTTACATGGCTATTATTGACGCTAATTAAAGTCTGCCTCATTTCCGCCCTAACGACTAGTTATCACTGCAAAATTATTTATTAATTGGTAATGCGCACTTACAATTAACGTATGCATATATTTTGAAATTCAGGTCCTCAAATGAAGTGACGTGTTTGAAAGTAAATTTAAGTGATTCAATTGTTTAACTAGCTAAATCAAGAACCACTTAAAAATACACCTACGCTCTAATTTGATGTGTATTAAATCAATACTTGATATTTGATATGATTTGCTAGTGATGTTAAATATTATTTAAAATTTGATTCACAAAGCAGGTTTCTACAATTACATATGTATTTCTAGTTATATAAATAGATACTAAACAACGCTAAATTCATAATTTTGATAATTCTTACATATTTATTGTGGTAGAAATAACGCTAGATTGTTTGTAATTCATTTTTTAATTAAAATTTTCCACACATGTTTTTTTTTTATATTAGCTTGAAATTCTATTCTTAAAAACGCATGAATGTCATAAACAATAATTTAATTGCATTGGCATAATTGTCACGTTCTTAACAGTTTTTGTTTGCATACTTTTACTTATATCTTTAATTAAAGCCATTAATACCAATATTTTTATACAGTGTGTACATTTTAACATCATTTGTTTGCATTAATCACTGGATGAAATATCTGGTTTCAGCGCTGCGGAAACCCTTTGGAAACTTTGCGGAAACTTAAGGTTACTTTAAGTTTCCGACAGGTTTCAGCACGGAAACTTCAAGTTTCATTAAGTTTCCGCAGTGCTGAAACTTAGGCTGTCCACGAATCCAAATGGTTTCCGCAACGGAAACTTACTGAAACTTGAAGTTTCTGCATAGTTTCAACCTCCATATACGATTGGGATACATATTGTATACAAATGGTTTCCGCAACGGAAACTTACTGAAACTTGAAGTTTCTGCGTAGTTTTTACCTCCATCAACTGTTTGAATACATTTTGTTTACAAATGGTTTCCGCAACTGAAACTTACTGAAACTTTATTTTTTTTTTTGCTTTCAAAAAACTCAGCATGGTTTCTAATACATGTAAAAACAACACAATTTCAAACAGTTCCAAATTTATTTTGATCACAAAACTTAAAATGATTTCAATAATAAATAAAATACAGCCAAGATATAATAATGGAAAAACATTCGTATGGAAATTCCTTTATCAGGAACATTTATTTAAAAAATGATAAAATTGCACATCAAAAAAACTTCCCCCCAAAAATTATACTTTTGTAATCATACTTGTTTTCTTATTGATCATATGCATACCAAACCTCCCTGAATAATGCAAAAGATGTTAGTTTTTTTTAAAAAATGAATGCAATTTACAGTTCATATATGTCTAATGTTACTACATGTACTTGCTTATTGTAGCCTGAATGTATAAAATACAAACTGTCACACGGATCATTCACTATACGCTTCTCATCAATACCAGTATTTTACTTATGATATAAAAGCTAATTCCAATATTACTTACATAACACATAAAAAAAACCCACATGGAAATGCTATTGTTTACAACTTTCAGTGCAAGTAATTTTGTTAAATAAAAATTGTAATAAATGGGGTATATGTTATCTTTATATATTTTCATATTCGACATAATTGAATATTGTTTGGTGTATTTTTGATACATACATTTCTCTCCTAATGCAGTGTTTTTACATGTATTAAGATGGTTTCTGAATTATTCATATATTGCTGCAAATAAGAACTTAATTATCAATAAATGTAAACACAGAAAATAAAAAAAAAACACAATGTACTAAATATCTAGATATATATATCTGATTCAGGATTTATATTATGATTTTTCAGACAACGGTTGGTTAGTATAAGTAAATATGCCTTTTCAGTTCTCTATTTAAAAAGTACTCATCATACCGGTAAAATAAAAATTAACATTCAGGGTTGTGTTTGGATTGTGAACATGTATATGAATCTACTACTTGGTATCAACAACATCATTAACACTGGGAGATATGTGGATACATGTTCCCTGGAGTCCAATATTTTATGGAATATTTGCAAATATAACATTTTTTTTTTCAGAAAATGAAAGTTCATATCAAGGTCTAATCAATCATTTGATAAGATAAGTCAAAACCATGTGATTTTCTTAGATTTTAGCTTACAGACATTGCAATTTACTGGTATTTGATTATATAAAAAGTTCTTTTATAGTTAATAGGTTCTTTGAAATGGGAATACTTTACAGCCACCAAGTCTTTGTTCTGCTTAGGTTTAATCAGGTCGTAGAGATGTGTCCATTAGAACGAATAAGGAGTATTCTTGGCTGTTGTTGATGTAACCTGAGTCGTAGTGTATGGAAATAGGCCTTTCTTGGGGATTTTCGAGCATTCTCCAGGCTTGTGAAGCACTCACATAAGATTACACTTGGTATTTTGGACAGTGGTAGCATTAAATTTCTTCTTGTGATGAACTCGTTTCTTTCACTGGTCTGTACTTTATGTCTGTTCTTTTTATCTTAAACAAGTTTTATAAAGTTTCATTTAAATGATTAAATGATGAACATTCAGTCTTACATATACAGGTAGATGTAATAAAAGCATAAAATGCATTCTGAATATAGTTCTCTAAGAAGCTACTTTACAGTTGCCAGTTGCTGATTAAATCATGTCATACAATGACTTCAGTAGTATCTGATCTAAAATGTTTCATTTTATGTTTGAAACTAGGTTATTTTCATTTTGATTCAATAATTGTTTGTTGAACAATGGAAGAAGAATGTGTTTCAACCCCCCCTCCCGACCTTCCTTTCCCTGAACTTCGACCTTAATTTCCCCCGAATTACTACAATAAAATTATAAAAATCTAACACGTGTATAAGTTAAGGGTGAAAATAATCAATTTCAAAGGCAATACCTTGCGATCACATCGTCCAGCTGCTCAAAACATTCACCGAAGAAAGGATGCAACTAATCACCGGAAACATTGACTTTGTATGGTGTCTGCTGAAAAAAGAAAAGCGTGAAAGATTTCATTTTCCGGATTTAATAATAATAAATGTTTTTTAAATACTTATGTTACATTTAGAGTTTGTAAATTGTGTAATGTGTGAAAAATATTCATTGTTCTTGTTTACCAACCAAGCATCCAGATATTTAAGTGACGTATATACGTCCCTGGATATTCTAACAAACCCTATCTTGAGAATAATGCATATAAACTTTGTTAATGATTTGGTCAAAACTTATATTTTAAAGAGATGTGGGAATAAAATGCCGAACCAAGTTTGAAAAAAATGACGCCATTTTGATGTCGCGAAATCTCGTTTGCAAATGAGAGATACATGTAACTAAGAGCTTTGAAAGTGTTATCGGGAGTATCTATATTGTAAACTAAGTTACCTTGATATCATTCTTCGTTCCTGTAATATCTCCTTGTTGTAGAGGCTAAACATGTTTCTCAATTCTCCATTTTACAACAGCACCTTCTTGTACATTTCAACCTTCGCTCGGAATTATAAAGTGCGCCAATACTGACCAATCAGAACCCGCTAAATCTTGGCGAAGTGCATCATGGGATAGTTTTAAATAAATAATGTTTAATCAAAATTATAATTTTGTACTGAGTATGATATTTTTACATATATTTATTTTAAATATGAACTGTTGGAGACAGTATTTTTGATTAAGTACGAAAAATTATTGGGTTTTTTTGTTACAATTGTAACACGTGATAAACAAAAAAAAAATGGCGGACCGTTTGTTTACAAATGTTTAATGGCTTAACGTTGTAATTAAACTAATTTGATTGTGAAATATGTTTCAGATTTTGTCTATAACTTTATATATGTACACATGATTTTGCCAAACTTAATATGAGAGAGCTGTATAGTTTACTGACAACGTAATCTTAACTTGTCCAATTTTCACCGCGATTCTAAGCACAGTCATTGTCTTATTCAAAATATAGAGGTGTGAAAATATCATGTTAAACACAGAGCAGTTTCCACTTGAACAAGAAATCACAAGTATAATTAAATGCCCATCAATTAACGGTGGTCTAGACGGTAGGCTGGTTAACGGGGTTTACCCGTACGATCAATTTACAACTACGATGAATTGATGACAATTATTTTACAGTTACACATGTCCACTGTTTGATCACGTTGAACAGAACGTTAAAAAAATATTCGTAAAATACAAAAGCATTAAACATTAAACAAGCCGGGAAGTAAGACTTGTGTGACTTCACACAATATGTGACTGATATATAAACTTTTACATATTTTGTCAGTAACTGAATATATTGCAAACCATTACGCCAACTGCAATGGATTTTGACGAATTAATTGGAACTTGACCATTACCCACCTACATATAAATAAAATGAGCATTGTAAATACATAACTTTACATGTTATAGTTTAAAGAAGTATTATTTCATAAATATTTTATATGTAGTGGACATGAGTGCTTTGTGCTAATAGTTACTTAATTATTTGGTATACTTTCTACATCATATGTAATCGAATGTATCATCAAATTACACAACTGGGATTGAAATCACCTGCACCACATGACTAGTGCTGGATTCAATTTTAAACAGATTTTGTAATATAACGTGTAACTTAAGTTAATGCTTATTATATCTTATCACAGAATCATGCATGTAGTCTACATGTTTCATATATGTGTTTACAGTACAGAATGTAAATACAATTAAAGTATAGAAATGCACGAATCTGATACAGTCACACAAAGTAAAGTCAAAAATGCATGTATTCTAAATAAACAATATCAGATTCAGACCCTAAGTGGTTTTTACTTAATATCATATATTAACTGAAGACTTAAAATGGTTTTTTTTTCTGTGTACATGTATTGGCGTGGGATTTTAAAAAATTAACTCTAAAGTTCCGGTTGTACGATATTTTGGTGTGGTTTGTAATAATGTTGCATTTACAATGACTTTACATGTACCTTAATTTGTTTGCTTAATTAGTATACCAAGATTGATTAATTTATTAATTAAAGTGACTTTATCTGTAAAGGATTTAAGAAGGAGTCTAATAAAATAGGTATATTGCTAGCTCTTATAATTAAATGAGTGTAAGTAAACTACTTCATCATACCATGTCTGCCATATACAGCTAGAGTCTTCTTTTTTTTCTTTTTCTTTTTTTACTAATTAATCATTAATTAAAGTAACTAATTAATTTTACTAACTGAGATACACACAAATTGAAAAACAAATTCCTGCCGGGCTACAGGTATAAACTCATGCTTAGTTCTGTGTATATGTTATGTAACAGTCTTTTGTTCACTCCTGACAGAAAAACCCTGAAATCCACACAGAATATACAGGGAAATCACAAAGAGGAGGTCACCTGGACAAAGAATGTATACACATGTATACACGTACCCCAGTACCTAAGATTAATAATTTGATCATTGAACAAGAGAGACTTCAGTTTTTCTTTTCATTTAAAATTAATTACTTAGTAAATTTGTTAATCGCCTTATTTTCCACATTTAAAGATAGTTACATGTATGTATACATACAGTTTCAGTCACGCTGAGACCTACTGTACATATAAGCATGTACGGATTCATGACCATGAGGCTAGAATTAAACTTAAACCTGTTGAAAATAATTGATATAACCATTAAAACTAAAAACAAAAATTAATAATGGTTTCAGCTGTGCGTAAACTATTTGGAATCTTAACTTAAAGTTTCAGCATCCTGAAACCTAGCGGAAATGTGCTGAAACTGATTGATAATTCCATAATAATTTAGACCACTTTTCATACATTTCAATTTTGGTTTCCGCATTGCGGAAACCATAAGGAATCTTAGACTAAAGTTTCTGCTGACTGAAACCTTACGGATACTTGCTGAATCGATATAATGGTTTCCGAATTGCGGAAACTATACAGGAAACTTCAACTTCAAGTTTCAGCAAGGTTTCCATATAGTTTTAGTTTTGCTGAAACTGGATTTTTCATCCAGTGAATGTTTGTGTCAAATACATATAAAATACATGGTTACTATCTTGAAATATACGCTATAATTGGGCGAGGGTAAGAAAACGTGACAGAGGGCGAGGTTTGCCGAGCCCTCTTCACGTTTTCGACCCGAGCCATATACAAACAAATGCTACATTTATTATATAATTTGATTTAACCTGCAAACATTCTCTTTTAGATTATGTTATATTTTAAGACTAATTCTGACCAATAAACGATTTCCAAAACCCTTCCCTCAAAATTGCACTCAATAAACTTAAAATTATATTATTAAACAGCCTGATTCTTTAGGTTGCAATAAAATATGAATCATGTTGTCAAATACATATAAAAGGGTATGTCATTTGGAAGTTAGGGATTTTTAAAGGAAAACAATATGAACATTTGTTAAAGAGAGTTTTTTTTAAGTATTACTTTATGGTCACTTAAAAGAAGAGAGTCTTTGTGGAAGATCTGCTTATCAACAAACACCTTGTATAATTAATTTTTTCATCAATAAATCTAACATACGGTAAAATTATCCAAATGCCTATTGTGGAATTGTTCGAATTAAAAGGACCAAAGCTAATATTTTATTTCATCTATTTATTTTCTCACACAAATGCAAATGACTATGTAATGTATGTATAATTATAATTCTTCCGTTACGTGTTATTAATAACGAGAAAAAGTGATTTTTTCAAGGGGTATTAGAAGGAACAGGAAGAGAAAAACAAGAAACTATAAACATAGTGATTCCGTTCTGCTACTCACTGGTACTGCTCTTCATATTTGATTTGATTTGAACATATTTTATTGCGTAAATTACACAAAAGGATTGGAAACAAGTTCTTCATATATGATTTAGAATTGGAATAAACAGGAATAACTATAGACAAAATCGTCCGTCAAGTTTAATCAATGGTACCACAATAAAGCAATTTTAGACCGAAATAAAAAATAAAAAATCATTTCAGCTGGATCATATTACATGTAAATTAAGAAAAACAGTAAACTTAACGCGATTAAAAAGGTTTCGAGGGAGAAATCGACCGTGCCTTCCTAATGGGGATTTTACTTAAGAATCAAGAAACTAAGGAACTACAATACAACATTTAAGGAGTTTTATCGATACATCTTGAAAAATGTTTTGCTTATTTTTTATATTCTTCATTTACATGTAATTCAGGCTCAACTATTTGTGTTAGAAGTATATGTATATGTAATGCTGGGTTTTTTAAAAGTCACTTGATGTGGTTGAAGTAAGAAAAAAAGTGACAGTTGTGATCATCAGTATTTCAATAACAAAAAAAAAATCAAGAAAAAAAAATCAAGAATATTATCATCATTCCATTTAAAAGTAAAATAAAGATTATCATGTAGTTTGTAATTAGTGTTCCTATTCATATAATATTTTTCATTGTAATAGGTATACACCATTGAAACATCTGAATTTGAATACTGATATTTCCTTACAAAATGCAAATGGCAAACATATTACATTAAGAAAATTTGAGGATTTCAATCATTCATCTAAAAACTTATAAACAAATACCACAATTTGTTACACCATATTTTATGACGATACATGTACACATGTATCAACTTACGTATTTGCATCCTTTTGATAAAATGGCAAATGACTTTTTCGAATTTTGAATTTCCTGTTAAAATATAACATAAAACCCTTTTAAATCATTATATACAAACTACAAAGGATGCCAGTCATATGACTGGGTTGTATTTACTAAATAAGATATTTATCATAAAATATGTCGATATAATAGGGTGAATTCATGTAGTACTTGTCCTTTTAAACTTCCGCAACAACACTAATGTCGGTGGAAAATTTCAATGGTTTATGTTTATGATAATCAAATCTAATATTTTTGTGATACACTAGTTAAATGAGTATAATGGATTTATATATTGCATAAAATATAGCTTCAAAATATTTGAGTGGTCGTAAATGTTTGAAAACAATTTTCTGTTTTAATGTGCTATAACGTACCAAGATAGCTTTTGTGTATAAGAGTCTGTTGATTATTTGATTCTCAAATGTAAGTCGTAAATCACAGATAACATAATAATCCTTTACAAACGTTCGGATTGATCATTTAAATTGCAGTATAACCATATACGACGTGTTAAAAAACATTTTCATGATTAAAAATGTTTTCTGCTGATAAATGAGTTTTTATGCGGCATATAACATCTTAAAGATTACGTTTACTCAGGGTTTGAGATTTCAAAAAATATTTTTACAAAGTTCAATACCTGAAGTCAAAAATGGTTTTAAAAACACAAAATAACAATGTTATAAACAAATATCGATATTAATATCCATGTTTTGTTCATTTGAGGAAGATATGCTATGACAAAGATAGATTTATTTTAAAACAGAGGAAATTCAGACTAATTTTTTCATTTTCTTTATTTCTCTTAAAAACTTTCTCTAGCAATGTAATTGCAAAAGTTAAGTTTATATGTGTTTTTCTCATGTCATTTTTCATATTTGATGGTTGCATTATCTTGTGTATAATTTTATATCACTGGCTGGCATGCAAAGAGAAAAATCTAAAAAAATTATTAAATTTCAGATAGAATATCTCGAAAATTTGATCATTGACATTATATGATGTTAATGTCAACAGAATACCAACAATAAAAATAAAATTTGAAAATTGATAGAGGAAATTTGGACTAAATTAAATTCAAAATATGAGCTTAAAACAATTCATTGAAATATCAGATTAGTAAAGCTATTCGTACTTTATCATCTTTACAACCAACGAATTGTTTTATTATTTCTAATAATTCAAAATAAAGAAAACCTTGGTAAGGGTGGAAAATTTTGACAAATTTTTCAATAAATGTTCAAAGGTCACTAGCATAAAAAGTAGGTCATTGACCTAGTTATTTGAAAGTGAAAATAGCACCACAATAGTAGGGGTACAGTGTACAATAAGTTGTTTTTCGTTCCTATTAGTGGAATTTTTTTGCCCCTGAATAAACTTAATCCTTAATATAGTTAATGTAACTTTGATTGATTTTATACAACCTGATCCTACCTCTATCGTTTTGGAGGTCCGTGTTGCTCTGCTTTGAATTTGTCTTTCGTTTTATGGATTTTTGAGATGGTTGACGGTTTGTTATTGTCATTTTTTCATACAACAACAGAAATCATTTTACACATATGTTGATACATTCAGTACCACTGTATTAAAATACCGCTGTCAAACATCAGTATCAACTAGATGTGTCCTTATATTCGTACCAATGTGTGTTATTGAATTAGAGACGTCGATTTTAAATTTCAGTATAAATTGTAAAAAAAAAAAAAAGCAGATGATATCAAAAGTATGTGAGGAATTTCTTTCTTTTTTAACTATTTAACATCAAGTAGAATAAAAAAAATGTGTAATTTTTTTTTTCATTTTTACTTTTTACAATGCTTTAATCAGGTGTTTCAAATGCTTATTGATAAGTTGAAAGTCAGTTGTCGAGTTGTGTAGAAATTGAGAAATAATAATTATTGGTATGAAATCAAGGTTCCATCGTGCCATTGTTATGTTATGTTTGAAGTAAAAATGACATGTGGTGATAACGAACAGTGTTTAAAATCAACAGTCCAAAGGAACAATACAAAACAGGAGCAGAGCAAACACGGGCCCCTAAACAAAATAGAGGTAGGATCAGGTACCATGGAAGAGTGAGCATCCTCTGCTGACCGGTCACACCCGCCGTGTGCTCTTTGTCGTAATCGGGAAAACGGAAATATCCGTAGAAAATTAGGTGATTAATTATGGTTTAACAATAAGTATGAAAAACGTCAGTCCGCATGCGACCCAGTGTAAGATTGCATTTGCTTACCAGGTCGTTGTATCGACCATAGAACATACGAAAAGTCGACTTCAATTGAGAATGTTGGTAGTCCTGTTTTATCAACTTGTTTGTCAGTAGCTTGCCTCGCCTTAGAAACTGTTCATACGAAGAGCATGCCCTTGCGTATCGAATTAACTGAGAGATAAAATCACCATATGCAGGTGATGAAGGTATATTGCTACATAAGTAAGGAAAGTCGACTATAGAAAAATTGTCATCAGGTTTATCATAAAGTTTTGTTGTTAAGTTACCATCAATATCCCTTTCCAGTAAAATAGCCAAACATGAAACAGATGACGCAGAATATGTGGTATCTTTTATTTCAAGTTCACTGACATATATCGAGTCAACATAAGTATGGAAGTAACAATAGTTAACTGATAATACGTCGTCGATATACCTGAATGTTGAGTTGAAGGCCACAGCGAGTGTTTTAATTTTTTCACGTATAAGTGTTTGAATAAAATATGTTTCATATGAATACAAAAATAGGTCTGCTAACAATGGGGCGCAATTGGTACCCATGGGAATTCCAACAAATTGTTGGAAGACCTAATTTCAAAAAACTACACTGCTGTTAATATTTTGGAAATGAGTAAAAAAAGAGGCTTCGTAGAACATTAACTGGAACCGGCTATATATTTCTGTTTGTAAGGATTTTTATGAAGTTTAGGTATCTAATATAGGTAAGGTAATTCAAATTGATTTTGTTTGTTGGAAATATTGAAAATATTCAAAACTGACATATGATTTTGAAGAATTTCCTCCGTAAAAAGAGAGCTATGAGTATTAGTTGGATTGCCACTTGTGGAATTAAATCCAAGTTCTTCTAATATATAATTTATATAATGAGCCTTACGAACAAAGACACCGTTGGTTCCTGCAGGGACCAGTACAAACTGATCGTGTAATCTACCTAGTTCTTTTTTTCACTTCTAAATTATCAAATATAGAATGATAGAGTTTCATATGCGTTTTAATCGCTTATTGCGAGATTTTAACATGCATTGAAAACTTTTAGTCCATTTTGACAATGTGTCAAGGTCTTCTTTTTCGTGTTTGCCCATCGCCTGGCGTATTCCTCTAAAAGAATTCATAGTATGAATGAAATTAAAATGCCAATTGAAAGATTGTTCCCTAAATTTTAGAACTTTAAGAATAAGGTCATCATTATTTTCTATGTTTATGTCACCAGTAATGATATGTCCAGCAGGACTATAGTTGAAGGGTGAAGATGAACAAGAACACGTTGGAAGACTACCGTGCTTGATGTCGAGGCATTCTAAAGATTTTGTTTTGTAATTAAAAAGTTTGGATACAATGGTCCATGTATAATTGTAAGAAATACAAGGAGTAGACCAACTTACAATATGGTAGAAGAGTTGTGTTAATTTTCAGTTCGTAACACAAACAAGCAGTTTCTGATGTTAATCACATTTTGGCATTTCTTTTTAGCTTTGTCTTTTCTATTTAGCACTGCATATGTTAACAAAAAATTGACCAGGTGTTTGTTTATAAACCAATGCATTAATAACTCTTTGTATCGATTATACCTGAATCACTAAAGTTGCGTTGATCATTGGAACTGCATTTATTGAGCACTGTGAACATAAAACATGCAAAATACACTTCACAAGTATAGTTAAATTAGTAACAATCATAGCCAAGCTCTTTTAAGTGGTAGGGATGCATTTATAAACAATCGTTATATAGAGACACACTATATTTTTGTTAAACGAGCAAACCAAGGACAATTCCGTATACAGAGTTATTTGCGCCCTGCGTTTTACATTTTGTCGTCTTGAATTCTCCAATACAAAGTGAGTTTGTAAGAGAGATGGTCTGAGACATTGTAATTTGCCCAGCCTTTAATTCGTCCGCTGACAACGAGGGCGAAACGGGGAGAAAATAAAATCAGGGTGAATACATCCCTGAATGCAGTTGTTGGAATATGCCTTTTTAAATGTCCTAAGAGAGGCTAGGTAAGATTGATAAATTCTACAAGGATACTTTCATAAAAAAGGATGGATAGCTCAAAGTAACTTACATTTGTTAGAGGTAAAAAAAGTATACCTTATATATGAACATATTATGCTTTTGTGTTTAACAGTCATTTCTGTATCTATATTAAATTATTTACATAGTGTTTTACTTCTAAACATTCCGCAAATATTTTCGAATAAAGTTATTCTTCTGATAACGGAAAAATCAAAATGTTCATCCGAGTATTATGTCAAGGTTATCGAAATTCATATTGTCAGATTTCATGTTCTATATATCATGTTATATATCATATTATTAAACTTTATATATTACATCTTGGAGGAAGAAGGAACTTTTTATATTGAAAAATATACATAAGCACAATTAGCTTTTTACAATTGAAAACTAATGAAATCCGCTTGTGTATTTTTGCATTAAAAAAGCTTATTGTTGAACATTTGATACTGTTAACATTATTTTGGATATACTCGGTCTGTAAAGATTCGGAAACGCAAGGGCCATGTAAATAAATTTGCCAAACATCTAATTTTCGATCGCTTCTTTCTAGTAAGTTACCTATCTAAAAATCTGGCACATGCTCCACCATGGGATAGCCAGCAGGTAGTTGCGGCTTTGATCATCTTCAGTTTTTTTGAAATTTTAGAGTTCTTGGACAGCACTGAACACTTCATACTTTTTTGTGGGAATAGTGAAAGAGTTTCCATATTTCATTTAACAGAGCGTCAAGTTCTTCAAGTGCTGGAAACTATTTTATAAGATGCTTAACACAAAGTGCTAACTTGTGGTTTCTACAATTAATGTAGATCTGATGTGGCACTTTGTGTCTGAAGCCTCTCTGTAAACCTGAAAAAGAATAAGGAATAATAAATAATGGTGAATTGTGTCAATCAAAGAAGCGATCAAAAATTAGATGTTTGGCAAATTTATGAAGATCAATTAAATACATTTGATTTACCAGGGACATAAAATTTATACATCCCTAGATTTACTTTTAGTTAAAAGTACTGTATTAACCCCACTCATTGTGTTACATCCATCGTATCCACCGAAAATGGCCCTAGTGATGTCTACACCCTTGGCAAGAAAAAAGCTCTCGATGGACAACATCAAACCTTCAGCATCAGTCTTATGAAGATGGATGAGTCCTAGGAAAGCTTCTTTTACAGTGCCAAACCTAATAAAGTGAACCAGCACGGCAAACTGCTCTCTATTGCCTTCGTCGGACAATTCATCAGCTAGTAATGAAAACAAGTCGCTTCCCTCAATGCATCTAATTAAAGTCTCTTTCTCTAGAGTTAATGAAATCAATGCAATTATTTCCTGCACTGGTGTATGGGACGTGTATCTGAGACTTGGATTAACTTCTAAATGATCAGTGATCTGTGACATCCTAAGGTCATTCCCCAAAAAGTCTATCATTTCTGACAGGTTGTCACTAAGCGTCCATCTCTTTCTAATCATAAAATAAGCAGATTTTATCAATGTCTGCATGTATGCCGCAGCCCTTTTTTTTCCTCCTCAAGTTTTGTTCTCTGTTTTGGTCCATCAGAAGTTTATACACTGACTTGGAATTGTAACACTCCCCATTGTACATTTTACTTGCTAACTGATGGTTCTCTGAGCTTTCATGTTTCCTAAGCTTTCTTCCAGGGTGATCCCCAAGCTGAGCCTGTTAAAACAATGGAGCGCTACTCTCAGACTTTTTTGTTTTGTTCCACAACTCACAATATTTGCATATGTAGCCACATTTTGCTGAGCTGAAATGAATCCAGGGAAACTGCAATTCATATCTTAATGACGTATAAAGTATGTTGTCTTTCTTTGATACTGGGTTTACATTCACATTGTCAATATCCATGGCACTGCAACTGTTCTGTACAACTTCTTCATTATTATTCACATCAGAACTGCTTGCAATCACCCCAGTATGTATGTGTTCTACCGTATTTTGAGAAGTAGGCTGTGATTCAGATCGGCGGTCAGAATTATATCCGACTCGAATGTTCTCCGTTTCAGCTGAAGACTCCGACTGCGATACAGATAGGCGGTCCGAATTATCTCCGACATCGTTGTTCTCTGTTTTAACTGAAGACCCATAATGTACATTTCTTGTTTCAGTAGAACTAAAAGAGTCTGTGCCTTTGTTAAACAAGTCACTAATACGCCTACATTGCTTAACAGTTTTTTTTTATTGACACGTTTGCGATAATATTTTGCATTATGCGACATTTTCCCAATGAATTTCAATTAACTTGTACCCGGTTCAATTAGAAGTTCAATTAAAAGTACTCTTCGTAAACCATCGTTGTAGACGTAAATGACGCTTTATTTCTCATCTAATTTCATTAATATAATGATATTATAAATATTTAATCAAATAATACATAAACACTTATAGTTAATAGTTCCTAATAATGTTAAACTGAAACATGAACTGTAAAAATGTCTAAATATTTCCAAGAACAAGTTAACAAATTTGTTGTAAACAAACCAAAGAACAAGTTAACAAATCTGTTGTAAAATGGGGAAAAACTAAACGTTAGACTATTAGAATCTCAGATCTACTACAACATATTTTATTTCATAACATTCCATATTTTTATGTACATTTGTTTGGGAAATTTTTAGTAGGAAAATTGGTAAAATCTAGCAGTTTTTGCCATTGGGAATGGGTCCGATATTCGGTCTGAATTTGAGGGGTTTGACGGCCCTGGAAATGTCTAATCAATATATCAAGTATTTACACAAAATACCTATGTATCAAATATTCACTAATTTCCAAGCTGGTCTTAACTTTTTTCCGCACATGTGTTGGAATTTATTTAAGAACAAAAAGACTGCTTAGATTATATTTTAATTGATACCCCCCCAAAAAAAAGAAAAAAAGTGAACGGGCATATGGGAGCATAAGCATAAACAATTCTTAATAATATACAACACATATAAATATATAAAATAACTGCTGCATTCTTCATATCAATTCTATTTAAGAATCAATAATATATAAATGGGTCTAGATCTGGCCACGCAAAGTAAATAATTTCTTTTATATTTCATACATGGACACACCTATGTGTAAAGCGCAAAATGACACTAAAAAGCTTGGTGCTTGGGGGAACCGTTGACATGGTAACCGAGGCTAAAGATTGAATAATAGTAAAAATTACCAACTTTAAAGCCTTACATAATTGAAGTGTGTGCCCACTCGTTGAAACTATTAAAGACATAAAACAACTGTAATGCTTCAGGATCGTAGCACCACAGTAAATGGTAATAATAATATAAAAAAACAAACTTCCGATAGCCCGCGTAAAATTGCACGGGAAAGGACAGGGTAAAACAAGATAACACATTATATAAAAGATAAGGGTAAACAGAGTCCCATCTGCATCATGCTGCCCCCTCTAGGCTCCTTAAAGTCCCTTAAAGGTCAAGCCGATCAGGTGGTTTAATTTCTCGCCCTGCTCGAGTCCGCTGAAATCCACTTGGCGTTTCCTCACTGCCCATGGTCAAATCTCGGTCAGGCGCCTTGACGAAAATAGGCTTGGAATCTTGACCTTTCGTAGCTGGCGCTCCGTCCTGTTTGTATCCAGTTCACTAATGGTCTCCATGGGCAAGGTGTTTGATTGGTCGACGAGGCTAAACCTTGTGGCCCATCCTGGCACAACATCAGATTTGTAAGCTTTTAGTCGGTTATGGTGTATAACAGTAGAGGTTTTCCTCCCTTGAACTTCATAGAGCACAGGACCATATTTCTTTACAATAACAAATGAACCTTCCCATAGATGTTCCCATTTTGGACACTTTTCGACCTTCCTTGCCATTTTTTTGACATAAACAAGATCGCCTATCTCGTACTGATTGTTGAAAAGTCGAACATCATGTAACCGTTTCTGCTTCTATTGACATTTATGAAGTGACTTACTTGCAACACTATGAGCAGTGTCTAAAGCGCTCTTGAGCTTTTCGATATATGTTGCATGGTCAAGAGCCTCCCCGAGGGTCTCACTGTCCTTGAAAACTAGATTAGTCATTTGGTGTACCTCCCGACCCAACATCATAAAGTTAGGAGAAATACCAGTAAACTGGTGTGGTGGACTCCAATATGCTTCCAGAAGAAGGGGCAGCTGCTCACCCCAAACAGTCTGATCACTGTTAATATAGCAGCGAATCATTTGTAGTAGAGACCGATTGAAACGTTCAACTTGACAAACTTGAAGCCGGGTGGTAAGGGGTGGTTCTGGTTTGTGTGACAACAAACAATTTGCACACTGCCTAAAACAAATTGTTCTGAAAATTCCAGCCCTGATGTGTGTGGATCTCAAGGGGATCCCCGGCTCCGATTTCACAAAAAAAAAACTTAAGTAAAATCTCAGACTTAAGTCTGAGTTTTTTCTCAAATATTTTAGTTTTCTTCTCAAATTTGAGAAAACTCAAATTTCTGCATTTCACAAAAAAATCTTAGTCTTGTTTTTCACTCAACTTGAGAAAAAACTTAAGTTACCTCCATAGTAGACTTAAGTCAAATCTCAAATAAGAATATGTCATAAACATCATTAATACAGTATTACATTGTCTGTGATATTCATTTCTTAGATCTATTCCACTCAGTAATCAGCGTATATGTAATATTTTATGGAGGATTGATAAATAATTTTTTCATTAAAAAATAATAATTTGGGGCAGTTATCTCCCTTGACAAGAATGTAAACAAAAGGAACTAATTCATTTGTTTTTGTTAAATGGAATAACTGTGCAGTGATTCTACTTTCTAATCATTTTAAGGTAACCATAAAGTAATTAATGTGTTTTTTTTTTGTTTGCTATATAGTATATAAAATCATATATATGTGTAATCAATATTTAGCATAACAAAGTGTAAATTTCATGGCTGATTAACATATAATGACTCTTGTTAATTTAATCATGTTAATCCGATTTTCCTCTGTTTAAAACATTAGCAGACGATTGTTTTTATTGAGAATAAATAAAAAAAAACAAAGAGAAGTTATAAGTGGCCACTTGTGACAATGCAAATTCTTGACTCAGCTAAGTAAAAAATTCAACTCAGCTGAGAATTGACTAAGGTTTATTTGTGAAACGCAATTTGAGTAAAATCTCAGCTGAGTAAATTCTCAGGATTTGAGATTAAACTTAGGTAAAAACTTAAGTTTTTTGTGAAATCGGAGCCCGAATCGTGCAATGAACTCCTCCACAAGCTTCTTAGCGGTCGTTTCACTGGTTTGATCTTAAACTGCAAAGGCTTCAACCCATTTTGTAAACTGATCAGTTATTACCAGGATATACTTATTGTTATTCACACTTGCAGGGACAGGTCCAAGAAAGTCCAAGTGCAGACGGTCCAAGGGAGCACCGCATACATATGACTGTAATGCTGCTCTACCTTTTCGAGAGGATTTCTTGGATGCGCCGCACATCAGCAGTTAAACCGTACCAATAAAAACTGCTCATTATCCTTTCTAAGGTTTTCTTTTCGCCTTGGTGTCCATACGATGGTGGGTCATGGCAACCCTCAATGATCTTCTGCCTGAGAGACCTGGGGGCAAACAGTCGCAGTGACCGTGAGCTTAAGTCATCAAGCCACTCATAGTACAGCATTCCTTTGACCATGCGAAATTGCTGGGTGCATGAATAGTAATATCGCATAGCTGGACCCATGAGTCGCAGTTCCGAGTGCGCTGGTTTTTCTTCATCTAGCCATCTAATCAAAAGTTGGGCTTCTTTGTCTTCAGGTTGGGCAACCTTCATGTTATAACTATCCATCCAATTGCATAGGTTGCATTGTTCTGGTTGAACCACTCGCCGAGTTGTCAGTGGAACAACATAATCAACTTCATTTGTGAACCTCTCCCACTGCTCTTCAACCTTTCTGCAGTATTTGCAGCCTCCACATGGTAAAGACTCAGGGCGATTGCCAGCATTGTAGCAATCACAAGCTTCTCAATCTCGCCTTGACAAAGCATCAGCATTGCCATGTGTCTTTCCTGCTCTGTGTTGAATTACGAAGGAGTATTGGCTTAGTTCTTCCAACCACCTCGCTGGCCCAGGGGTGCTTTGAATCTGAACAGCCATGCCAATCTGCTATGGTCAGTCCTGAGGAGGAATTGTCTTCCCAGTAAATAATGCTTGTATTGATGACAAAATGCAACTACTGCTAGAGGCTCCCGTTGAGTGACACAATAGCACTCCTGTATTGGGCCCAAGCGCTACTTTAATACGAGATAACCCTTTCAACCTGACCTTGTTCCTGGGACAGCACAGCCCCAATGGGAAAGTTGGAAGCATCAGTGTCGAGGATCATTCTACCTTCTGCAAGCGGATATGCAAGAATCGGTGCTGTTGTCAAATCCTTCTTTAAAGTGCACCAAAAGCCATTTCCTGTTCTCCTCCCCAATGATGGGCCACCTCTTTGCGAGTTAAATTGTGCAAGGATCGGGCAATATCAGCATAACCTTGAACAAACCAGCGATAGTAATTTGAAAGTACTAGGAATGCTTGAAGCTCTTTAATATTTTGTGGTACAAGCCAATTCCCAACATCCTGAACTAGTGAAGGGTTGGCACACATTCCATTCTTGCCTACAATGTTGCCTAAAAACAAAACCTCTTATCTAAATAAACTGCATTTAGTTGGCTTTGGCTTCAGTCCAAACTCGAATCTAGATAGCAGCTCTCCAAGATTATTCATATGTTCTTTGAATGTTTTTCCTGTGATGATTACATCGTCTAAATAGATTAAAAAGGTAACCCACTGAAGCCCTCTCAGCACTAGTTCCATGCCCCTCTGAAATGTGGAAGGCACATTGCAGAGCCCAAAAGGCATTCGCGTGTACTCAAACAACATATGCTTAATTTGTGATGAATGTCGTTTTCTGTCTCTCCTTTTCGTTAACCTCAAAGTGATGATATCCACTTAGCAGATCAAGAGTAGAAAGTAGTTTTGAACCGCTCAAAGTGTCAAGGCACTCTTCTATCTTGGGCAGTGGGTAGGCATCTTTATGAGTGGCCTCATTCAGCTTCCGGTAGTCCACACACTAGCGCACTCCACTATCGTTCTTACGCACCAAGACCACAGGGGATGCCCATGCAGAACATGATGGCACAACAACTCCTGCATCCAATTGCTTCTGTAAGTTTTTCGCCTCCTCTGCCTGAAAACTAAGAGGAGTTCGGCGTGCAGGCTGTCTTATTGGCTTGGCATTTTCTGTGTCAATGCTGTGCTTGATAGCGGTAAAAGTACCAAGGTCATACTCATCCCTAGAAAATACATCCTCATACTCACAAACTAACTCGGTAAGGGCTTGGCCTTGCAGTTGAGTCATACTTTTGGAGGACTTTTCTACAAGATCTATGAGGTGATTAGGTACACATTCCTTTATGTTTCCACTTGCATCAAAAAGACTTATCCCAGCAGCTATTTCTCCTTCTGGTTCACTGTTTGCAAAAACATGTTGTATTTCATCAGTGGCTGTCAGTGACAGGGGATGTCAGTTGCTTGTATAAGAAAATAGAGTGGCTTACAGTGGGTGACAGGGGCGTACAGAGGATGACAGGGGCTAACAGTGGCACACAGGGGATGTGTACAGGGGCTTACAGGGTGAACAGGGTATGTGTACAGGGGCTGACAGGGGGTTCACAGGGGATAACAGAGAAAACTCAGGGGGTGCCAACTTGGTAAGGGCTTGGCGTTGCAGTTGAGTCATACCTTTGGAGGACTTTTCTACAAGATCTATGAGGTGATTAGGTACACATTCCTTCATGCTTCCACTTGCATCAAAAAGACTTATCCCAGCAGCTATTTCTCCTTCTGGTTCACTGTTTGCAAAAACATATTGTTATTTCATCAGTGGCTGTCAGTGACAGGGGATGTCAGTGTATAAGAAAATAGAGTGGCTTACAGTGGGTGACAGGGGTGTACAGAGGATGACAGGGGCTAACAGCGGCACATAGGGGATGTGTACAGGGGCTGACAGGGGATTACAGGGTGCAGGTATGTGTACAGGGGCTGACAGGGGGTTCACAAGGGATAACAGGGAAAACTCAGGGGGTGCCAGTGAAAGACAAGGGGTTTTCATACGAACAGGGGTTTTCAGAGCCAGTAGTGTTATTCATTTGTATTCACAAACAACTCTCAATACTATTTAAAGTATCAATCGATAAAAACCAACATTCAGTTTACGCTTTTTAAACTACTCATAATATAAGCAAGGTGCTAGTATGTAATATCGCATACTTTTTTTTTTAATTTAAATGATATTTCATAATATTTCCTTATTTTCCAAAGTTATATATGCTTATTTTTTCCTTGCGAGACCAAAATAAATACAGAAAGTTACATATCTAAATAATTTTTAGATCATTTCAAATCAATTTCCTTGAAAGCAGCAACAGCTTTTACCCAACGTTAGATGGATGTTAATATAAAACATTGATTATTTTAATAGTATCAAAGAAGTCGACAGAACTCAGCCCATCTGAAATATAAAAAATCAAATATCATAAAACTTTAACTTGACGTAGCACGCAAGTTTGGTTCCATATACAAATTAAATGTTATCCACAGACCATTTGTTTTAATTTGAGGCATCTTTTGCCATCTTGTTAGTTTATCACTTACTGTGGTGCAAAATTTAAATTCAAAATTCAATTTCATAAAGATGTTTGATTCGTTTCTTTTATCATTTGTTAGCTTTTCCAAAGATTATTTTTACTCACAGTATGGGACATTTGCATAGCGTTACGTATTTGAACATGGTGTAATAGAATGAATAAGATTTAACAAGTTTTATATAAACAAAATCATTGCAGATCACCCTTTCAAGAAAAGTAAAAATAACATGAAGAAAGGCTATTGAATATTCAATAATGGAAAAATGATTAAAGGGAAGGCATAAAAGACTTATAAAAAAGGAATTTAGTGTGAGCTAGTTAACCCTTTAGTTAAAAGAAAACATTGATCATATATTCAAGAAAAACAATCTACATGTATTTATGATTGATGTTATGGCTAATATAGACAAATTTCGGAAAAAAATATGTTGCCTTATGAAACGAAAGTAAGTTTCCTTTAATTTATTTTCTTTTTTTAAAAAATGAAAAAACATACTGAACTTTTTTGCTAGTGATTTTGTGCAAATTAAATGGATTTATTTTTTCAAATACTATAATTTAGTGTAGGATTTTTTAATTTTTTTTTTTTTTTTTTTTATAATTTATTTCTTTTTCAAAGAACAGACATACAAAACAGTCACATTCACACACACACACACACACACACACACACACACACACACACACACACACACACACACACACACACACACACACACACACTTTAATATGAATAAACTAAATGTATTATTTAGTGGTTACTTGCCTATGCGGAAAAAGGTTTAAGTAACAAAAAAGAATTAAAAAAATAATCATCATGAATATATATCAGATGTCAGCATCAAAGATACCTTTCCAACTGTCACATAATTTTTCAAAATATTGTAATTTACAAGTTTGTATTGCAGCATATCTTTCAATATTGTATTTTAGTTTTAAGTGACAAAGGAAACCAATCAAGCATGGAATCTTATTTGACATAAGACAACAAAATAAATATTGTTTCATATAAAGAATTATAAAATTAATGACTTTAATATGAAACGATAACGGAAGTTGACCAAGAATAATATTAGACATATTAAATGCAACTCTTTCAGATGTCTTTCTGTAAATATATAAACTAAGTTCACTCCACAGGGTATGTATTCTCTCACAAGAAATAAAAACATGTATTATCGTTTCCACATTATTTTTACAAAACCCACATCTGTCAGTAATTTTGATATTAATTTTTTAAGGTAGTATCCAACTGGAAGAATTTTGTGTAAAATTCTAAATTGAAGCCATTGTGCAGAAGAATATTTGGTAGTTTTAAAACAAATCTTAAAAATGTCATATACAGTAAGATCTTCAACATGATAATCCATTAGATCTGTTTTCCATTTGGTTACAGCAATTGGAACAACCACCTTTTCATTCAAAACATTGTAAATAGTTTTTGTGCACTTTTCATAGAGTATAATTGTTTGGGAAAAAAATGGTATACATGGATTAGGATTTCTTTTAGCAGAAGTCCTGTCTATGCTAGACATTTAAAAAAAACCTTAAAAATTGCTGTTTTAACACTGTTGTATTGCATTGTACATATATAATTGAGATTGTATTTACATTTAAATTCATCAATACCTAAAAAATTACAATTTTCATCATAAAAATCTTGTATGACCTTTACACTGTTCTTGTACCAGGCTTTTATGAAAACATATTTATGAGCTATGTGTATGTAGGATTGTTATATATATTATAAAAACAGAAACAAATTATCTCCAATATGTTAACTATGTCCTTACAAGACTAGTGACTACTGAATAATACATTGAATACATTTTATTACTAAGAATAGATACGAGTTTATTCCAATATATTTGCTGATACTTAAAAACGTTGTAAGATATATCAATAGCTCTATTTTCGTATAAAACACTCACCTAAAAATAAAGTAGGATTTAGAATTGACTTTTATCGGCATTTGACACAATGAGAACGAATTTAACATTTTCTAAACGAACTATCTATAATGAATTTCCATTTTTTATGAAGTTGAAAATCTTTAAGTTTCCTTATTTTTTTTTAACCTATATAAAACAGCAAGAAAGCAATGTGTAAATAGGTGTGCTTTGGTTTGTAGTCTTTTTCTAATTTGTGAAAACTAAAGTGAACGTCGGGGGTTTGTATTACCGAAGAAATAACACGAAAACGACAGCACTCCGTTTTCAAGTTTCCCCTGTATGATAAGCAAAACAATATCATTGGAAATTTCAATATTCCATATAAAGGGATGAGCGGAGACACTCCAAATAACAACAAGAACTCTTTCAATTGAAACA
Source organism: Magallana nippona (assembly GCA_033439105.1). NCBI lineage: Eukaryota > Metazoa > Mollusca > Bivalvia > Ostreida > Ostreidae > Magallana > Magallana nippona. The sequence goes on from CM065919.1 coordinate 18,493,097, forward strand.
AAAATAATTTATTTACAAAAGAAGAAAGGAAAGAAAAGATAGATAATGAAACCAAAAAAAAACCACACAAACACTCGCACACCTTTCACGCAACTAAAAAAATATATGAAAATTTACAATGAAAAAAATATGCAAAAAAAAAAACAATGACTGTATATTTTGAAAACACCTCTACACTGACACTAAATACCTTAACTGATTATCATCCTATTCCGGGGCTGTAGTCCCGGAGCTAGATATGGATGTAATCTGATAATTAAACTAATACAATCATCATCATCAATATCATCGTCATTCAGATCATCATCATCATCATCATCATAGACATCATCATCGTCTGGTTAACCATAACATCATCATCATTGAAATCATCGTCATCGACGTCTACTTCATCATCATCATCATCATCATCGAAATCAACATCACCATCATTGAAATCATCGTCATCGACGTCTACTTCATCGTCATCGAAATCATCGTCATCGACGTCTACTTCAACTTCATCGAAATCATCGTCATTGAAGTCTACTTCATCATCGTCATCGTCATTAAAATTACCCACCGCAGCAATACGACACTACATTATGTTTACAAAACCATAACACCACAGTATTATCATCGATCTGTACATTATCAGTAGCATCTGTTTAATTATGAATATATTATATTGAAAGGCGACATTAAAAATCAGTCTAGATATACTAGTATCATTTTATCACGAAGTAACTTGTTTACATTAGTATTTCAAAATGGCGGTCAACAAATGACGTCAGACTTCCGGTAGCTAACTTCCGCCCAACCATTTAAATGAAAATGTAACATCAAACAAAAATTTAAATAAAGCATAGAAAAACGGCCCTTTAAAGCACAGTTTCTAAATACAGTAAAACAAAAACTTAACGATTGAAAAAGACGAATTGTATTCAAACACTCGCTAATGTCACACCTGAGCGCACACACAGGTAACACTACGGTGAATTATAGCCAATGTGACTTTATGGGACGAATATTTAAAACTAATAAAATACAAACTTTACATTAATTAAACTACTAAAACGAATTAATACTCACCACGGTCCTCTTTCCGTGTCCTTGTCGAAATGTTACAACAAAATATACCACGCAGGCTTTATTCAAATTTCCCCCCCCCCTCCCTTCCATATGCGTCTTACTAGCTGGACAGCACTACTGGATCTGACCTAGCACCTATTGTTATGGTCGGCTGAGCTTGTTGCAAAGAATTATGGGAAAACTATATGGGGTTTGTTCGATTTACACAGTGATTGTCACACACTTCCCCTCTTAGTAAATTGTCCCACAATTTTAAAATACACAATCACTGGAAATAACCAACAAATTTAGAAAATTCTAACGTACTTACAACATGCCTTAGATACATACTTGCACCGTCTACTCTGCTTCCTATTGACGACTCAGATAGTCAGCGCCCACGTTGTCGCTTCCTTTTATCGCAATAATACGAAAGCGGTATGGCTGAAGCTGCAACGCCCAACGCATCAGTCTGGAATTTTCTATTTTCGCTTTGTTGAGGTAGGTCATGGGTTGGTGATCAGTTTCCAATAAAAACTCATGTCCATAAAGGTATTGATGGAATTTCTGTATTCCTCAGACCACAGCTAGGCACTCCTTCTCAATCACAGCGTAAGATTTTTCTCTCTGTTGAAGTTTTCTACTGGCGTATGCTACAGGTAGTTTCTCACCATCCTCCATCTGAAGCAAAACAGCACCTATTCCGTCACCTGCAGCATCAGTGCGTAGGATAAATGTTTCCTGAAAATCTGGCAACTTCAATATTGGTCTCGAAGATATCATGTTTTTCAAATGCTTTTTGCTGACTTTCAGTCCACACAACTCTATTAGGTTGGCCCTTTTTCGTCAGGTCAGAAAGGGGCATGGCTATCGCAGAAAAAGTGGGGATAAATTTTCGATAAAATCCCGCTAAGCCTAGAAAAGCACGAAGCTGTTTCTTTGTTCGAGGTATTGGTGCATTTCTGACAGCTTCAATCTTGTCCATTTCTGGTTCTAACCGATGATTGCCAACCAGATGCCCCAAACAGTCAATCTTCTTAAACCCAATGAAACATTTAGTTGGTCTGGCAGTTAATCCGGCAGCTCTAAGTCGTTCAAACACAACCTTCAACGTGAGTAGATGTTTTTCGAATGTATCTGTAAAAATGATTACATCATCTTTAAAGTTCTCAACATTTTCTATACCTTGAAGAAGTTTCCGCATCAATCGACTAAATGTTGCCGGTGCGTTCACAAGACAAAATGGCATAGTTCTGAATTGGTACAGTCCGGATGGGGTAGAAAATGCAGTTAATGGTTTACTTTCATCAGCCATCGGTACTTGCCAGTATCCTTTGCTTAAGTCTACTTTTGAAACAAACTTCTTTCCTGCCATCTTGGAAAACATGCTCTCTGGACTTGGCATCGGTTCAGCATCAAATACTGTAACACTGTTCAATCTTCTATAGTCGATGCAAAATCGGTTCGTTCCATCCTTCTTCCGAGCAATGACAACTGGAGCTGAGTAAGGGGATGATGATGGCTCAATCACTTTCAACTGCAGCATTTTCTGAACTTCCTCTGTAATAGTTTTCTCCGTATGGTACGGAATTCGATATGGCTTTACTTGCACCGTTCAGATGAAGTCACATTAATCTTATGCTCCACTAAGTTTGTTGTTCCCGATATGTCTGTAAGTACATCTGTGAACGATTCACACAGTGGATTTGCAGCTTCTAGTTGTTCTGCTGTCAAGCGCTCCGAGAACTTTATATCCTTCACTGTTTCTGTCTGAGAAGTAGATGGCATCAGGGTTGAATCCTGCTCTTCATCCGCACCTATATCACTAAAGTTTATGAGTTAGACTGCACATGCTGACAAAACACCACAGTTTGAAGATTCTCGTTCAACGTATTTCTTCAGAAGATTCGCATGAAATGTTTTGATCTTGCCTCCCATGTCTATCTTATAATACATCTGTCCAATCTTCTGTATAACACTATAGGGACCTTTCCATTGCATGAAAAGTTTGTTAGACTTCGTCGGTAGCAGAACCAATACTTTGTCTCCCTCTTTCATTTGACGGTCTTTCGTTTTTCTGTTGTAGTACTTGCGTTCATGTTTCGACGCCTTTTCCAGATTCTGACGAGCAATCTTGCAGGTTTCTTCAAGTCGTGTCCTCATGTCCAGTACGTATTGATACGTTGTCTTGACATCTTCATCTGGAACCTCTTTAGTCCAAAGTTCCTTTAGAATCACCACGGGCCAAGAACAGAACGTCCGTAAAGAAGATCAAACGGCGCAAAACCCAGGCTTTCCTGAGGAACTTCACGGTATGCGAAGAGTAATGGGTTGATGTACTTATCTCAGTCTTTTAGTCGTTCGGAACACATCCTTTTGAGCATCTGCTTTAGCGTACCATTGAATTTTTCAACAAGTCCATTACACATGGGATGATACGGGGTGGTAGTAATGCGTTTAAAAGACAAAAGATGGCTAACTTCCTTCATAACTTCCGGAGTGAATTGCGATCCTTGATCTGTAAGCATCTCAACCGGAACTCCTAATCGACTGAAGATATCTACTAGTGCCTCTGCAACTTGCTCTGTCTCAATTCCAGGAAGTGGAATGGCCTCGGGATAACTTGTTGCGTAATCGACAAGTGTCAGAATGTATCGGTTCCCTTTGTCGGTAACTGGATGGAGAGGGCCTATAATGTCGACTGCTACTCGCTGAAATGGTTCTGAATTAACGGCATTTGTCCCAAAGGAACTGCAGATACTTTTCCTTTCGGAATAGTTCGCTGACACACATCACAGGATTTACAAAAACGTCTAATGTCTGACTGAATTCCTGGCCAATAGAATTCGGACACGATTCTTTCCGCTGTTTTCGTCGCTGCTAGATGACCAGCCATCAACGTTTCATGTGCGATCTTCATCACGATTGTTCTATATTCCTTGGGAACAATCAACTGTCGGAAAAGTTTTCCATTGGACACTTTTGGACTAGAAAACTCTCTGAACAACATTTGTTTTCGTTCACACATTTTCGAATATCCACCATTACTGAAATGTTTAAGCTGTCCACTCTCAGTCAAGTTCCATAGCTTTTTCAGTGTTTCATCGTTGCGTTGTTCCCGTATTATATCATCCGGTGATACATCACGTATTGCTTCCGGTACTTTCATAGGTTTGTATGGAGACTGTTTCTTTTTCAGTTGTCCACGAGTTTCAACTACTGAAATATTTTCAATCGAATGAATCCATGCAGGATTTGGTTCATGCGGCTTCCTTACTCCATGAATATTTCCAAGAATAAGGTCGTATTAAGGCGAATCAAAGCACCAAGCATCAACACTTCCGGTAAAGTACTGCGTATCAACGTTAATCCTAGCCACAACAGCATCGATTACATGACCGTCTGCTAACTTGCATCGTTGAGATGTCCCTGTTAGTTGCTCATCCGTGACCAGTTCTTTACGAATGATGGCACCACTACATCCTGTGTCTCTGAGCACAGTCACTAATTTATCTCCTAAACATCCTTTCACAACTGGCATATCAGTTTCACAGAAAACCACTGAATCACCAACACAGTTTCGCATTCTACTAAGTTTCCATGTTTTTCGACATATGCGGATCATTGGCGACCTCTTCCACGTCCGTGATATCCATAGTTTCCGTCACGTGAAGTATTGTATGACCTACGCTGATGATCACTAGGGTAAGTATGTTTAGGCGCTGTTTCTTTTTTCTCGGTCGCACTAACCGGTCTGTGGGTTGGAAATTTGCGCAAGTTGCAGTTAATCCACTTATGACCATGTCTTCCACATTCGCAACACTTCACACTGTTTCCTCCTTGGTTCTGGTGAGCTTTATTTTTGTATTGCGGTTGTTTATCGGATGTTTGTCTTCTGTCGAAAAGCGGTTTCTGTGTGATCGATGAGGAAGTCGTTATTCTCGCCTCTGCAAACTGGTTCGCATATCTTGCCATATCTTGGATGGATTGACGGGGGAATCCTCTCCTTTAGGAATAATGCCAGTTCCTCGGAACAACACAAGAGAAACTGTTCACGCAAGAACAAGTCCTTCAGATCTTCAAACGTTCTGTTAGTCCTTGATAACTGAATCCATCGTTCAAGGTTGCTGTCCAATCTTGTAGAGAATTGCACAAAAGTTTCACTTCCATCTGGTTTTGAAAAACAAAATCCTTATTCATGTCAAAACGTTTCAACAGAGCATTTTTCAATTCACTAAAATCAAGTGCTGTTTCGGGTGACAGTCGTGCGAACACATCCCTTGAGTTGTGCACTTAGGTGAGCTACCCAGGTATCTTTGTGCCATTTTTGTGATATTGCGTATATTTCAAATCGTTGGATATATGCATCGACTATCCTTCGAATCCTCAAACGGGGGAAGTTTCGGTCCTTTCACTGGTTGAGAAGTTTCTTTTTCATCGTGAGTTGTAGTACCCGATCTCTGTAGCTAACTTGTGATCGACTTCTAGTTCTCCAAGTTTCCGCCTGTGTTCAGAAATCGCGAATTCTTCTCTCTTCTCTTCCATGAGACGGGTGTGTTCTCGTTCGTTGTGTTCCCTCACTATGCGTTCTCTTTCCATCCGTAACTTGAATTTGCGTTCTTCTCTCTCTTGTCTTTCAGCTCTGTTTTTCTCACGTTCATCGCGCATTCTTGCTTGCTCTGCTTTAACGAAGTGCTGAAGATCTTCCTCCTTAAGTCCCATCTTGGTTCCAAGATCCAAAAGCTCCAGCATCTCCTTGACAGTAGACATCGTGGAATGACTGAAAGACCAACTTACTCAATTGAATATCACAAAAGAACTAACTCCTCACTATTTATCAAAAATATCTACCTATATTTTGTTACTCACCAAGGGCAAACATGAACAGCACCTACTCTTGCACTACTACCTACACTTGCACTTCAAAAATTTCAAAAAATGTAAACTTTAAAATTAACCTTGGCAACCCTTCACCAATAAAGATATCGTGTGCTATTTGGAGGAGTCTGCTATCCCACCGCTGCCACCAGTTGCAACGGGATGAACGGAAACACTCCAAATAACAACAAGAACTCTTTCAATTGAAACAAAAATAATTTCTTTACAAAAGAAGAAAGGAAAGAAACGATAGATAATTAAACAAAAACAAAACCACCACACAAACACTCGCACACCTTTCACGCACCTAGAAAAATATATGAAAATTTACAATGAAAAAATATGCAAAAAATGACTATATAATTTGAAAACACCTCTACTCTGCCACTAAATAACTTAACTGATTATCATCCTACTCCGGGGCTGTAGTCCCGGACCTAGATATGGATGTAATCTGATAATTAAACTAATACAATCATCATCATCAATATCATCGTCATTCAGATCATCATCATCATCATCATCATCATCATCATCATCATCATCACCATCATCATCATCATCATCAGCATCATCATCTGGTTCATCATAACATCATCATCATAGAAATTATCATCATCGACGTCTACTTCATCATCATCGAAATCATCGTCATAGAAGTCTACTTCATCATCGTCATCGTCATTCAAATTCCCCACTGCAGCAATACGACACTACATTATGTTTACAAAACCACAACACCACAGTATTATCATCGATCTGTACATCATCAGTAGCATCTGTTTAATTATGAATATATTATATTGAAAGGCGACATTTAAAATCAGTCTAGATATACTAGTATCATTTTATAACTAAGTAACTTGTTTACATTAGTATTTCAAAATGGCGGTCAACAAATGACGTCAGACTTCCGGTAGCTAACTTCCGCCCAACCATTTAAATGAAAATGTAACATCAAACAAAAATTTAAATAAAGCATAGAAAAACGGCCCTTTAAAGCACAGTTTCTAAATACAGTAAAACAAAAACTTAACGATTGAAAAAGACGAATTGTATTCAAACACTCTCGCTAAAGTCACACCTGAACGCACACACAGGTAACACTACGGTGAATTATAGCCAAGGTAACTTTATGGGACGAATATTTAAACTAATAGAATACAAACTTTACATTAATTAAACTACTAAAACGAATTAATACTCACCACGGTCCCCTTTCCGTGTCCTTGTCGAAATGTTACAACAAAATATGCCACGCAGGCTTCATTCAAACTCCCCCCTTCCATATGCGTCTTACTAGTTGGACAGCACTGCCGGGTCTGACTAGCACCTATTGTTATGGTCGGCTTAGCTTGTTGCAAAGAATTATGGGAAAACTATATGGGGTTTGTTCGATTTACACAGTGATTGTCACATCCACGCCTTTGGAATCGTCGCGTAGTCATTTTCGTTGCTTGAAAACCTTGTGGAAATTCTATTGGTGAACTTTAGTATTTTTAATTTCACTGGGGGTGTAGCCCCCCCCCCCCCACTCCACCCACCCCTCATCTAGATCTACTCATGAAATATGTAGGTTTAAAACATGTATTTTGTTTTAGAGGATGTTATTGCTGAAGTGTATCTGCTGACCTGACATTAAAAAGAAGCGGTGCATCAGTTTTGATTGTATGAGTAAGTACATTTTTCAATTTTATTTTTGTGATTTCAGAAAAAAAAATTATTTTGATCTGTTCTACATATCCATTTGTAGACAAAAGCCTTGTTAAAAAGTTGGCGCTTCTGTGGAAAAATTACTTATTATTTACTATTTAATGCATACTTATTATTTACAGTTTAATGCATTATTTACAAGCAGAAAATGCTCATAAATCAAAATAAAAGGCACAAAATATATGACCACTAAAGGGATAATACTCATCGCCCACGAGTCGAAGCTTTGTAATCGGGTGTAACGAAATCGAAAGGTTGAATATACCTGTGCGACGGTGCCTATTTTTGAGTGGTGTTCAGCTTTAATAAATATATTCACTTTAAGCGTTCGTTTACATTACCTTCTTGAAAACTTTTGTTCGTTTAAGAATAACAACGTTAAATAAAATTATTTGATTTGATTTATTTAATTGTCAAAAATCTAATTCCAGAACTGAACGCTTATTTAGTTATCCTGCTGGACATGTACACCTTTCTAAGCAACAACCCACTGTGTATAAATTTCATTGTTCATTGATGAATGGCGTTTTGACCGAATGTAACAAAAACGGTGTTCGTCTGTTATTTTATCTGCCATAATTTCATCAACATATTTTCTTTGCAAAATGTATGTCCCTGACTGTCGATAACAAGCAATTTTCTGACGATAACACTTTGTTCGCGCTTTGATTGTATCTGAAAAATTACTTGACCACACATCAGTAAGATCTGAAAAAGACGGCAAGGAAGAACAATCCCAATCTGGTGTATCGATGGGCGTTTCACGTGCAATGTGTACTGTTTTTACACTACCAAACCTAATCAAGGTTTTGTTTTCCAGAGGGCTATTAAGTATGACATTTATTCACAAAAAAGCGATTTTCTACGCAAATACATGTATCAAAAGTGGCCATACATCTCGTCAAATTTTACACAGTAGACCTCTTCAAAATTATGAAAATCACCTTATAAATACTATTGAACATTTTCCTGCACCCTTGTTTACATTCATTGTCCTGTTGCTATTTATGTTTTGACATTTTCTCTTTTTCCTCCCAAGATGTTTGAGCAACGCTGACATTTATTCTGCTCCAGACACAACAAAGTTACGTCATTTAAAAGGGACACTACTCTAAATGAAAACAATTTATACAGAACGCGGATTGTACTTTGAATAATATGACTTATCATCATCAAAGTTAGAATGCAGTGAAGTTATGTTGAAAAAAAAAACCCAAAAAACAAAAATAAAAATAAACCCAAAAAACATTGGGCTGGTCTCTTTTGATTCGGACTTAATCTTTAAAATTGAATGTTGTTATATCTGTCTTTTCTAAGCTATCACGAATCAGTCTCATAAATATCAAATGAATTATTTCCTGCAATATTAAATCATAATTGATTTATTCTAGAGTGAAAGGAAGAAGGAAGTTGTTCTCATATATATATATATATATATATATATATATATATATATATATATATATATATATATATATATATATATATATATATATATATAAACTCAAAGCCTCATACTGCCTGTCAATGTTTTGTAAAACATCTATTAGAATAGGAAGTGATTTCAATAATCGATAATCAATGACGTATGAAAAGTTTTCAGTATTCATGCTGGTTGCAGCATACACTGGATGTACAGGTCTAACAACACAACTAATCTGTGGAGGGTATGTAATATAAAAAATGACTATATGGATAAGTTTTTAATATTTGTATGAATTTGATCATTTTGAGAGGTTTGAGTTAACTTTATTAACTTTCTATGCATTCCTTTGTCAATAATATATGTCAACACTCATCTTTTTCTTAATTGCAGCTATTACCAAGGTTGCTGTCCGGATTCATTTTGGAATAATCAGACTCAACTATGCGAACGTACATTACCATCTCCTGTATTTATTTTTAACATGAGCAAGATAAATATGTTTGTTGGTCCAAATTTTGACAATACCAATTATTTTTTACTTTGAGCATTACAGTTGAAACAAATTATTCTATTAAATTCTGATAAAATCACGTTATTATGACATAAATAGTGTAAATATGCTATCATATCATTTTCTTAGAATTCACTTAGTTTGCTTTGAAAACGATTAAAACTTTATTACGTCAAAGATCCTCAACAGTCATCGGGTCATTTTTAAATATAGCAAAACCAATTAGACATAATTAGACATTTATTTTCGTGTTTCATTTTCTAGCATGTATGCCTGGTTACAATGGAGCCAACTGCTCAATAGCCTGTCCTTATCCTTATTATGGAAACCAATGTCAACAAAAGTGCACCTGTAATCAAGACCTATGTGATGTCACTGCAGGATGCCAACATGTTACCATAGGTATTTTCTCGTAAAATGATATCTTGATTATCATTCCAATATACTTCAATCTATAGAATAAATATATGATGACATGTGAAACAATATAGACATCAGATATGTGTTAGGATTCTCTAGAGCTAACATCAGTATTAGGGCATATCCTTAATTAAGTTAAGCGTTTTAATGATGGTGGTACTTTCTAAATATCTAGTGGACAGAGAACAATGATTCTGCTTTAAAAACAATCTTTTATATCCAAGTTGCCTTATAAAACATTACATTTACTTAATATATTGATTTTATTAAGACATTGCGCATTTGTTTAATTTAGTATCGATACCTATTAAATACGCATTTTGAAATAAATGGAATTATTTTGGTCAAACGTACTTTTTTATCGTATACAGAGACAAAGGAACACTTGCACGATGTAAAAAGCATTTTACATAATTATAGCAAATTCTTAAACAATTTCCAGCATTTCCTTGTACATGTCGAAAACAAATCTTTGATAATCATATGATAATAAATAATAAATAATGATAATTTTTGTTGCACACTATTATGTCAAAGCAAAATTAGCTTTAAAGTTTGAAAATGTTTTTAAATATTAGAAAGAGCTCTTCTTTTCAGGGAATTTAATGTAATGCAGTTTAAAAATGGTCACGGCCATCTAACCCTCTTAACTTGAAGTTATTTCGGTAGTCAATGATTATAATTCTTTAATTTTATTTTATCAAGATACGAAAACAACGTCTGGAATAGGTTATCTTGCTGTAGATAACAACACTCTCTCAACAGAAAGTAGTACGTATTATAATAAAAAGCTAGAGTCAAAACGATGTGCTGCTATTGTACATCAAAATATTTGGAGATGTCGATATATTTTTATCCTTCCTTTACATTGGTGTATGCATTTGCGACAGACAAATAAGATCAAATAAAATAACAAACATGTGCGTCAAGATGCCCAGAAAGAATTCAATTTATGAAAATGTCGATGTGGTTTTTTCTTCGAAACACTCAACCACTTCTCGAAATTTGTGATTCTGATATGTCTAGTGATTTTATTCGTTAAGTAAAATTTCTACTAAAGTCAGACAAACCAGACGTTTTTTGGAATGATTGTGTACTTGTATGTATATTTTGATATACAATGTACACTGAATATGACAAATGTAAACTTATAATATCTTTATTATTTTTTTGTTAATTTATAACCAGATCGGTTCCGCAATTCCTTATTCTTACATTGAAATTTTCATTGATATATAAAATCATATTTCGAGTTTTTATACGTGCAAAAGAATTAAGTGTTTGTTTTTCACATTGAAATAAAAAAAGAAGGTTATACCTCGCTGTGACTATGTTCAATAAAACATTTTTCAAATCAGTGCATTGTATAGAAAAAACAATGAAGGGTTAAAGTATGTCACAATTTGTGTTAAAAGGCATGGAAATTCCCTCGTTTATAAACTGAACTTTGAATAAATTAAGAGGCAGAACTGTGAAAATAACTTTATTTGCAGTGTAAAGAAAAGAATATAACTACTGCATACAACACTCTTTACACACACCCTCTCAAACACTCAATACACGCAATTTACACTCGCAAATAACTGAAAAATCACACAACACACACACACACACACACACACACACACACACACACACACAATATTAACAAAAAATATACAACCCCCCTAAATACTCCCAACATATAAATAAACAGAATAAATAACCCGACTTTGGGTGATGACACTTGTTAATTCTTAGTCCGGACAATGTTTTGGTTTTGGTACGCTGTGTTCTAAGTTATATGAAGAATTGCACACGCAACAGGTACATGCATATTTGGAACCACCATTTATGTTAATCAAGGCGATAAGGATACGTCGTACATAGACATGTATAAAGCATATTCAGGTATACTTGCGTGGACACACTGCCATGTAGTATGAATCTGTCACCATGGATGTTTCTCAATTAAATCACCAGCGTCACCATGTGCCTGCGCGTCCACGTGCGTCGCTTTTCTCGCGTCGACTATGGCTCGTCTGTAGTTGTTCTGCACCCACGGATAACACAACCATAAGAATCGTCGACCACACCCACTCAGCTAGTCACGTAAAATTCATTGTCGGGTCCTCAGTGAAAATTACAACACTATATACTGTTCAAATAAAACATATTCAACCGTCGGGCTACCATACTTATATTCTTATTGAATTGGAGTAAAATAAGTATCAAAAGAGGGGGAAAAAAGTAAACCAACAAATTCAAAGCTACAGCCAAGCTACGGGTACAAAACAGATGCAAATGCTAAAAGATATTATATTATTAGTACTCATTGGTTTACATTAAAATTCCCGATAGCGTGAAATATAAAATTACTGTACCTACATTTCCATTTAAATCTTGTTGTTCAAGTGTGCAAAGATATATACAATACAATTTGACAAATTTGTGTCTAGTTTATTTACAGCTCAGAGAATGAATTTCTTATCTATTTTAAATACTTTTTATTCGATTGAAAGACATGCAGGTTTTAGTCTGAAGGTTAAACCATCATAAGATATAAAAAGAATAGCATATTGTGCTTATAAATAATGTTACACCATAAATTTTGTAAACCATATATTGTATGTAAAATCTATGTCTGAATTCTTTTTTTAATCAGTTTTTAAAATTATTTCCGTGGCAACATGACTTTAGACAACGTTAGTATGAATTATTTGGCTGTTTATTTTACAACTACATGACTGTACTACTTGTACACTTTTATCAAAATTTATTTATAGCTCTATGTAATTTTTATTTAAGAAAAAAAAAACATGTACAAAATTAAGAGGCGAATGCATAATGCATAGTAGCTCAGTTGATATATCACATAAACTGAGATTAATATTCTATACTGTAACAGGGTTAGAAATGAGACAATGATTCAGAAGTAATTTATTGGACAGAGTGCTCATTAGCGACAAATATATGAGAAATAATAATTAATAAGATATACAAACTTATGCATGATATAGTATACACAATAATGTTACTTGCACATACATTGTTTACGCTTAATTAAGGGAGGAAACCCTTTACCTTTTTTAAAAATACACATGCACATTTTGTTATATACAGTCATACAAATTTAAAATGTCCATATTTCCTCAACGCTGCGTTAGCAAAGGCTGTGCAGGTGTATGTTGGACTCGGTAATCAAAATACATTTTACCTCTGAAATGTTTTTTCCACATTTCATGAAATATAAACATTTGCGCATTTATCATATAGTGAGATCAGATACATTTATCAATTTACACTTATCAGGCATTAAATATTATTGATGATTATAAGTGCTTAAAGGATCACTTGTATATAACAAAAGAATTGACTTATATGGCCGGTATTGGTTTCTGTCTTTACAAAAAGCATATCGATTTTCGTACCACTTCTTAATTGTGGGCCAGTAAACTCTTAGGCTCTAGTTCTCATCATGTAAAGTGATTGAGAAAAAAGTTTCACAGTCGTTGTCCAAGCAGTATGAGTTATAAACGCTTTTTTTTTTAACTTTATGATCTTTAAATTTTATTTTCAGTTTATTTTCTTTAATACGAAACATATACTTTATATTGGTTTCTATACAACCAGGGACATATTAGCAACTATTGAAAGTCTCGCGTGACGCGATTTCAAAGGTCGTTTTATGCATCAATTCTCTTTTATTCTATTGAAAACATTAACACAATATCCTTTAAAAAGTAAGGAATATCTTAATTTACTTCATTCCCGTATATGATCATAATTACGATGACTAAATTATCACATATACCGTGTCAACAATGACGTTAAAGTCGGGTATTTAATATATCTCAATGAGTTTTGAACATGATAATTCAAAATTTATCAAACAGATCCGTATCAACAAGATGATCACATTTATTTGCTTTAATCAGAAGCAATGTTTTACGAGATTTGTTTTTAATTTGAACTTATTTTTTTCACAACGATTGACAAGCAAGCTTAATTTAGTCCTTTGATCAAAACCTATCAAAATATCTAAGTTTTTTTCTATGGGCAGGCCTGTCCTGATGGTTGTTTTCTAGGCCAAAGTTCATGCCAAAATAGACCGTTTTATTGCACAAATGATGTTTTAGCCAACTTTGAAGGTTATTTTAAGAATTGCAATTACAATATTCTAGGTTCTAAATGAAAACTCTAAAAAAAAGAATTAAAATACGTTGGGTAGAACATTTTGAATTTTAAAAATGACGTGGTGATAACGAACAGTTTTCAAAATCAAAAGTTCAAAGGAAAAATACAAATCAGAAGCAGAGCAAACATGGACCTCTAAAAATATTAGAGGTAGGATCAGGTGCCATGGAGGAGTGAGCATCCTCTCCTGACCGGTCACACCAACCGTGGGCTCTTTGTCGTAATCAGGAAAACGGAAAAAATCCATAGACAATTATGATTGTGTCAACAAAAAAGTTTATTTCTGTTGCATATACAAACCTGAGACAAACAACAAAGGATCAATTTCTATATGAAACCAGATAGGTAAAATCAGAAACGTGGGAGTGGAATGGTATATTTAAACAATAGAATGCTCTTTTGGTTATTTATGCGGAGTATGACGGCAGTGACATTGCAGAAAAATACTGAAGACGCATGAATCATCAGTGCAAGCATTTTATTGTTTACATTGTTCTTTGAACAATTGAATGAACTGATCGTAAATAGTAAGAAAAAGTTAATTATATATACTGTGGAACAATTTGATTTCGTTGTTGTTCAATTTTTGTTGAATTCGTGGGTACCTCTCATCAGCGAATTAACATCCTCCAAGAATAACAATATTACTTGTTTCAGATTTTTGCAATAAAACTTCTAATTGGAACCTGTTTTTTTGTATATTATTGTGAATAGTTTCGTTTTCCGGTTTCTGGTTTAAAACAAGTCTATCGTCATGAATCGAAACAACCGAAAATTATCGAGCCTTTACGACAGAGCTCGGGGTATTCCGAGCTGAGATGCCTATATACATCTTACGTGCTATAAGACATTTATCATAATACAATACTCCTAAGAGGAAGACAGACAGTGAGTTTGTGTAGCGATTCGTACATTTCCACAACATGAGTAACATACCTTAATGACAAAACATTTAATATCTAATATTAAAACAAATATTAAAATCAATATAAAAACATTTAATATCAATTGTTGAATCAGGCTAAATAAATAGACTTCTACGAACACAGAGAAAATTCGGACCGTGGTTTTTTTTCTCCCTCAGATACATACTTTATGGTACTATAATACTATAATAATAAAAGTTAAGATTTAATTCGTCTATAATATTTAAAAACAAGGTACTGAAAACTTCATGTTTTATATTTATCTGGTGCCATTGTCATTCATAAACTGTACTTAATCTTTTAAAGAGTTTAATTATTTGTAAAATTTCAGAATTAAGAAAATTTTGAAGAAAAAAAATATTCAATGGCCATTAACTCAAAAGGTAGGTCATTGATCCACTTTTTTGACAATGAAAAATAACACTATTTTCAAAGATCTATAACATAAAATAGATTGTTTTTTATTATCATCATTGTATTTTATTCATTCTGAGTACATGTCATACTTAATAGTAACCTTGATTTGTCCAAAACAAAAATAGTATGTTTAACTTACCCAGGAGTGTTTCTACAGACTTTGTTGCTGACCATAAAAATTGATATTTTATTTTTTTTAAAATCATCATAAATTCTTTGTAAAAAGATAAAATCCCCATTTTAATTCAAACATTTTATCAGAGATCATACTTTGAACTTACTTGGATCTACATTACATGCTTTCTTACTACGGCAATTTTTTCCCTGGTAAAATGGTTTATGAGAAGAAACGTATTAACGATTTGGTTCTATATATTCCTATGTAAATTAGACTTCTAGTGTGACCTTGCCAAAACTGTGGACGTCATAAATTGAATGGAATTAATTTTACACTGATGAGGGTTTTTCTACTGTTATGGTCTAATGGCTTTTAAAAATAATGCAAACATTTTTTTTAATTCTTAAGTATCTTCTCCTCTGGTCCTTTTGTATAATAAACCTTAATCTTCTCAAGCTAAAAATGCTTTGTTCCAAGTTTGGTCGGATTTGTCCAGGTGGTTGTTGAGAAGAAGATTAATATGTACATGTATTATGTTTACAAACGGACAGGCGGGCGAAGGAGAGGACAGATTGATGACAAAAGGACTGCCACTTAGCGCTCACATTGAACAAGAAAGTCATTCATACAGAAAGCATAGCGTCTGCACCATATTATGCATTATATCTAACTTTAAACTGAATAGGCGATAATTAATCCAAGTAACAAGGGGTTTTCGTTTTCATTTTTTATCAGTTCCTACAAAGAAACACTTTTGTCTTGAAGTCAATGTTGTTTCCGCACAATATACTAAAGTGTATGGTTTGCGCATGTGCGAAGATATAAAACTACGACAATGGAGCACATTCTACAATTTATCAATTATCTTTCATAAGATATTTCTTTCCAGCTGTGCAGTGATTGTTTTTAAAAAAAAAAATGTTTGCATATCATGTAACGTGTTTGTGTGAATGCAAAACATACATGCAGTCAAGCATCGATAGTGCCCTCACCCTTATGGGAATATGTAGGGATTAAAATTGAAAACTAACATGGCGGTTGTCAGAGATGAAACGGGATTAATGCGTATTTCTGATTTCATGTGGGTATATCCCTCCATCTATTTTTAGAATCGGTAGGACAACAAAGTAGTGCCTTTAAGCAAAATAGTTCCTATACTTGCAGAGTGGATATACATTTATTGGGACATTTTAAATCAGAATGCTTGACACCTGTCAGAAAAGAGGATTTGCAATTTTAAAAGCAATTGTCAAAATCGAATTATCATTTGAAGGAAAAAATTGAAATTGTTTGAAGTACACCCTTTTCAAAACTGTGAAATTCCCTACTTTTACTTTCATTTTCAGAGTTTTTCAATACAGACGCATTTTGTGGGAACACGAATCTGACTTCACACCACGAAATTTTAACGGGGGAGAGACAATTTGTTGAGCTTTCATTCAAGAGGTCCTTCGTTGCTGAACGAAAATTAGGGCCGGAGCTATGAACCCGAACGTTAACATTACTGCCTATGGAAAATGCATTAGTGGACTATACCCATGTACGTCTCAGGATATGTAGTACTACTCTAAAATTCAATACTGAACTAAAAATGCAATGAAAACACAATGTCACGTGAACAAATGTCGACCTCTTTTGTGCGTATACCTAAGATGAGTTTAACAAGAAATGATAGAAACATAATGCAGCAAAACGTACGGCATTAATTATGAAAAAAAAACCACCCGTACTATTTCAGTTTACTTGAAATTAATTAATAAATTAATAAAATTAATTAGTATCAGATGATGGTTTTTATGCATTTCAATGCTTTAAATATACTTTCAATCTGGAGGCTGCACTGCTGTACTCTTATAAGTGTGAACTGAATAATTTGAGGCTGTATTATCACATAATACTAAACCGCTTACAAAGTAAAGTACGCCTTAAGGAAATAGGTAAATGAATTATTTGTCTTTATTGATTCTCCATTTCTTTGATGACCTATTGGTGAAGCTTTTCTGCCTTATAGATTATGTTTTGTGCAAGCTCTGCCGTAAAACTGATTTTCATTTGAAAACGGTCGTAGGAATGATATTGCTTTAATATGCCACAGCTATTTACTTCATAGATAGGTGTGTTAATATTTTGCTACATATTATGTTTAAGAACAAAAATATTATGCTTCATTGTAAATGTTACCACAGCTCAAAACCTATTATATGTAAAATATATTCTTATTTATTAATTTTTTTCAATATATTTTTGTTGTTTTGATCTCTTAGAGATTCAGCATTTTTGTTTTATATATTTTACTGATGTTTCCAGGGCCCTAAGATCATGTCTCTATAAATAAATTAAACGGGCATGTATCTGATCAGATAATAAAAACATTGATAGAAGATTGGTAAGACGTTTTTTAAAAATGTTAAAAAATGTAATTATAATGAATTCTATAACAGTAAAAAAATACCTCATTAAGGGATAGATAAGTGAAATAAAAGCGGACGAGAGAATTATTTAAAAAAAATCATTAGTTCCGCGTTAGATAATTATTAAGTAGTAAACCAATCCTTTAAAAATAATATACCTTTTATAGAATCAAGTTTAATACCCTTGTTAGCCTCAAAAGTCATCAAAAAACCTTAACTCCACTTCTTTCCTCACTGTCTTATTCCAGTTGTATAAAACTCAGTAGACATTTATTGCAATCAAGTGACACTAAAATCAATGTTAAAAAAAACAAACTTGGTTTGTCAACTTGTAATCCCAGGTACATATCAATGGCTTGTGAGCTGTTATGAGATGAATTCTATAATGTGAAACTTCCGTTAAATTTACATAAAAGTAACTACGCAGTTGTTTTGACCAACTTAGTAACAGACTTTAATTCAATGCCGAATATTTATTTATGCACCGATTTGGACTGGGTTTTCAAAGTTAAGTTCATTGCGAAATGTTGTAGCGATTCCAGCGAATGTAAAAACATATTTCTATCATTCTTAATTCTGCTATGCCCAAACATGAGCTGATATTTAGGGAGTGAAATGAGCGATCTGTACACGTATCTCAATTATCTCATCTTAAATGACATAGTGAGATGTAAATTTTAATACCAACTCCTATTATAGTATGAACTACCCATGTTACCGTCGCGTTTTCACCCCTGCGCTCTACGCCCGGATCATACCGCCATTCATGTTACTATGATAACTATGTCACTTAAAAATAATCATTGTGTGTTTTTCTGCTAACTTCTTTAAAGATATAAAGAAAACTCATTTCCGAAAAAAAATCAAATCTTAAATTTAAAAAGGTGAAATGTTGAATCTCTTTAAGAATAATTCTCAATTTAGATAACATATATCAGATTAGATATATTATAGGCACTAATTGATACTGTAATCAATAAGAAAATATATAGATATGGTGTAGTAATGAACGTTATGCATTGTGCAGCGCATTTTTTTTTTCTCACAAAAATAAAATCCTGCAAGAGTTCATATTGTTCTCTATTTTTTTAAATAATAATAAAAATAAACAACTTGTCCAGATAATTATGTGGATTTTTCTTTTTTTTATCATATGTATTTTTGAGAGATTTTTTTTTCTTGAAAATTACTGAATTCCCAAACAGTTCAGGTAATCAAACTTAACGAATATGGTGCGTTTGAGATCAAAGCATATCATGTTAGCGGTGTACGTCGTTAGAATTTTGAATTAACGCAACGGCAATCAAATTTGAATAATTAAACTTGCAAATACAAAACATTCTTATTTGATATGCATAGTATAATGTTCAATGTTGATGAATTACATAATAGAAGTTTAATATCCATTGGCAGCCGTTGTTTTGTACCGTAACCATGCAAATTTATTTCCTATAAGATGTTGAACTCACCGAGACAGTGATATTTTCTAAGCAATGCGGGTATGATGGAACTCGTGACAACAGCCGTAAGAATAGAGATCCGAGTTTTATTCAAACTGAAATAAATTATAAGTACAAGATAGAGGAATTTCCAGAAAAACCCCTACAACGTATGGTTACAAAAATCACAAATAAGCGACTTCCGGCACACCTTGGCCAGGTGCGACCCAATATTTTTTTTCAAAAGCACCGTCTATTCATAAAAAAACTTGTATCTTGTATTTTATAACTGTCTTATCTAATCTAAATCATTTGTCTCACAGGCACCTGACGTTATATATTTATTTCATCATTAAATATACCCTCTATCTGTGTCATTTTAGGTAGCTATATGGGGTGTAATTTTTTGTTATGAGAATAATATATAAAGTCAGGTGCCTGTGATTTGTACATTAACATGAATATTGTACAATTGCATTCTGTAGACGATGTCGATAACCCATATAAGTAGTGCGATTTATGTTCATTACAAATGTACAGGTATTTGCACTATGTAGATATGTAGTTTTTAATTACGACTCTAACTGTACATCGCATCGAAATAAACCTATATATAAATGGAAAAAAAAACAGAGGACGGGACTGACACCCACCCATACTTTTTATTTGGAAATCGTTTTATCTTGACATAGAGAAAGGTGACATTTTTAACGAACTGGCCCCTTGACTTCTTTTCGGAGAGAGTTTAATATTAAAGAGAAAAATCACGTAAAGATCCAATTAATGCATCTAAAGATAACAGGACTTCGTTTAACTTTTTAACATATTGGGGTAGGTTTGCCCTCTTCCCACTTTCAGAAAAAATGCTTCGTGCCTAGTAGAAGACTACATACATTTTTCCCATTCTAATTTAAGATAGTTTCATATACTACATGTAGGTGTATTGACACTGAATTAATCAAGACGTTGCAAAGTACACAACACTCTCTTCAAATTATTTTGTGTAAATTGATTATTTAACCCCAAATACCCTTTTAAACAACCTTTTAATTTTACAGATACCCGGTGTTTGAATAGCGTTCATGTCCATTGAAACGTTTACTTTGTGTGTATATAATTACATAGGATTATTTTTCTTTCACAACATCTTGTTTTGGATAATTTGGTATTTTCCATTTGCCTGTTTCTTTGTTTTTTTTTAATTTCACTGTTTGCCTGTTTTTAAGTTTATTTTTTTTAAATTGTTTGGACGGTCTCTCCCATTAGAAACAGCTAATTAATGCGTATTCAAAATCGAATTCACATTCACCTTTTTGTCTGAGACAGGGCTGCCGATATATTGCATGTGTACATGTGTACATGTATGTACATGGGTATGCAATGTTTTCATATCTCTACTGGACAAGTGTTCCACAACATCGTGGTTATGCTGATATGAAAAACGCGCATCGCATCAATTTACAGATTTGAACTCATTTAAAAAACAAACCAAAAACAAATGAACAAATTTTCAGGTACCTGAATTATATTATTTGCCCATTGCAAGTAAATTCAATACATTGTCTAACTTGGAATCGTGCAGGGTGACATCATGATTTATGTTGGCGTAAGAAGTAAAAATAATGTAGATTCACAGCACTGGATAAACCAGTATCATAAATCGGTATACATAAATGTAAACAAACGATAAGGGACCACAGTTTATCACAGATAAAAAGAATGAGGTGATATCACTCTTCTTCTCTCTCGTTCCTCACCCACAAAACTCATGTCCTACAAATACATTTACTGGGCTCAATAGAGCTACCATTTAATGTTACATTTCTTAGTTTAGACATCACCCGTGCCACACTTACATATGTATATTGATGTCTCAGTTTGCATTATAAAAACAGTGTGTAAATTTAATACAAGTACAAATTCAGTAATATTAAAGTAAATATGCGAAGGGGTCAAAATTATTCACAATCATTATGATGACTATTAGTTATTTAGTTGTAAAATATTTGTACCATCCTGTGATACAAGGTACACCATTTGTACATATATGTGCATATCCTTTTCTTACCTTGACGAATATGTCATCCGATCCATGCTAGTCGAGTAGTACCTCATATGTTGGTAAAAAAGAGAAAATTAAGTGAAATACGTTGGTAGTTAAACATGCAGACAGCAAAAAACAAATAAAACTGAATAGCTGTAAATTAATCAACCCCTACAGAGATATCTGAGTGATTCTTCAGAGCAAATTCGATTAAACTGATCTTTTTCTATTTGATTTTGTATTCAAATCTCCCTGGATGCGTCTATTCAGCAATAACTTTAAACGACTTCTCATATATCTACTGAGAGTGCTAGTTTGTTTCAAAAGAATAAAGTAAATAGGGTATATGTAAAAGGAAAGTACGTACACCACAGACTTCTGCTAATAAAATAGGTTCAAACACAGAAACCAAAGTCCCAATTTAATCAATTTAAATTCATGGCCTCTTTCGCATTGTTTAAGTATTCTTCCAAAGGACTATACTGTCGGAAAGCGAAGAATGTATAAAGTGTAACCTTGTAATTTGTAGGTAAACACCGAACTATCGACAGTGTACTAAAGCCTCTGTCAATCACGCTTTTATCATATAAGACATTCAAATAGGGTAAGTTTAACTTTACAGCAAAAACTTGGCGAAGCAATCCTATTCCTATACGACCGTGCGGCAATCATCTAGCAAATAACTACAGTTTATCTGAATGGTGTAGTCTACTATCCCGCTCCTACAGACTACCACCCAGGCTTCAACAATAACATAACGATACAATCCGATCACTGAACGTAGTATCATACGAGTTTTGTAGCACCACTAAGATACTTGGACGCCGATGATCGTGGGATGGAGTTGCGAATCTGTGACTCGAATTTGATCTGGACTCGTGGCTGTATCAGTTGATTAAGAAACGATCGATTTATCTATATTTTGAACACAATCATTTCTCCATACTGAAGGTCTGGAATAAAAAACCAACTGAGTCAATAATAATTATATACTTTATGTACAAAACGTGTATTTCTTTCAAAATACCTTATATTTTAAAAAAAAATCTCGAAACAGTTTCAATCCAAATGACACATAACCTCTAACACTGAACAATATGTCAAAAACTAGTATGTAAGAAAGCGAATTTAATGTAGATCAGTATTTTTGGATAAATTACTTAATTATCTTACCGATTTTAGAAAGTAAAATGCTTCCTTAAACTTACTCTGCTATCTAAAGGAATTAAATGGTATCAATTTTATACGGGTAAAACAAACACAACATGTATGTATTGACAATTATTGAGGTTTGATTTTGTGTCGTATCATGGCCTGAGCACGGTACAACCTTCACAATGTTTAAGGTTGATAAACTATGCCAAAATAAAATATAAAAATTTATCACCGAGGTAAAACAACTATGTATCTCCGTACACTGATAACTTCTCAAATGTCTCTAAAAAACAGTGAACAAATTATTAGAATTCTACGCAATAACAGATGGTCATTCGTCATCTGGAACTTTTCCAAAGCTATTTTAATAAAGAATGTTATTTTGTATTTGAAACATAATTTTTTGACATTAGAGCTATACTTTTGACCGACTTTTCCCTACATCCAACGGCGTTTATTTTCATCTCCTGTTCCTGCTACCACAATTGAAAACGACACCTGTTAATGTAAGTATGGAAACACTTTTATTTATCCTTCTGAGTTATTAGATTTGAAAATTACCAATAATCAAATTAAATCTAATGTAAAAAAAAACCTAAACAATACACTTTTACACTTTCTTTAACATTAAGGAAGAAAGAGGGAAAGAAAGAAAGATCGATGGGTTCAGAAATACTTATTAAAACACACAGGCAAATTTAACAGGTGTTTAATATATCGTAAATAAGTTAACACGTCCTTGCCGTCTAGCATTTTGACTCAAAATGGTATTCAATATATCACGTATATCCAGCTAGAGATATTTATTGTACCAGTAAAACAGTATACCCCACTCTCAAACTCAAGAAACTTCATCGCAGTAATCAGTTGATTTAATAGAAACAATTTTATAAACATTTTAATAAATACTTGTTAAGTTAATCAATATACATGCACGGTATCAATGTTCAGGGAAGGGGTGGAGGAAGGGGGGGGGGGGGGGGCTACATTCTTGACTACAGCAATGTGGATGTATACATAACGTATGAAACATAACAGGACGTTTGCTTGAATGATTAAGATATTTTAATGTATATTATAACCTACCGGTAGGTGGTCATAGTGGGGCTGCAAGTGTAAATGTCACTGTAACCTAATATTTAAATTTTCTACTTATCATAAGACTCAAGTTGTTTCCGCATTATTTCTTAAGAACTCAATGAGCTCAAAAGTGGCAAGGGCCATCATATTTGCAAGTGGATCACCTAGTCATCTTAAGCATCTTAAATGGTGTGTAGAGGCGAAATACATGTAGTAGGATACATAGTGTATGTATGTAACTTATTTAGAAATATAATGCTTTTACATATTCAACTTTATGAAATTGTGACTTCTATATCGATAAAATTTATTTGATTTAAGTTTTTACTCTAATGTAACAGCACATTTGATGAAAAACTTATGTTAAGTGAATGGAAGAAGAAGACTAAAAAACATGAACACACTCCAAATCGCTGCTGAGTTCTATACTTAGAAATTGCATAACTTGTTTAATTAAAGAACGACAATTGATCCAATATATGTCATAAGTCGTATACTTTATATGGCCTCCAATTGTTTGAATAATAGCACTACATTGCCTTTGGAAACTTCTAATGATTGAACGGATGGTCCTTTGGGGAATGCAATCCCATTCCTCCAACAAAGCAACTTCAAATGTTGATAAGTACTCGATGAAGAAGGATCGGCCTCTACAGATTATCCCAGAACATTCTAGACATGTTAACAAAGATTGATGTATGGTGATTTCAAAGACAATTCCATTACTCAAGGTACAGGTTCACGATGTCTACTTTGTGTGGCCTGGCGTACTAAGTCATTAAAAAAATTATCTGCCTATGGCTCTGGCAAATGGTCTCTCATTTCTATATCTGATAACGGCCAGTGCTCCATTTCTGATGCCGTATAACTCCGAAATGTTTCCCCACACCATGACAGATCATCAGCCAAGCGATCATTCTAAGCCACACAACAGTCACTAAAATGTTCATTATTCTGTCTCTACACTCAACACCTTCTATCATTAAAATCATTAAAATACACACAGAATTAGGATTAGTCAGCAAGGGAATACGGATCTCAATCGACGGATTTGACGATTTGCATGATTTCTTGCAAACTCTAGTTTCCTTACTTTGTGGTCTGCATTAAAGTGGGCGTGTATCAGGCCGTTTTGCTTATAAGTTAGCTTCGAAAAGCCTATTCCTGCAACGGTTCGCTGTGCTTGTAGTACACGTTGCAGTCCTACTGGGGAGTCGTACAGCGTAGTCTTCTACTCCGAGGTCTTTTCTGGACTAATCCTATCTCCTGAAACCTTCGCCACAACGATCAATGACACTTTGTGACCTACCAAATGCTTTTCGTGACATTCCATTCCAGTGACGTTCCTTTAAGCAGTTTATGTATGAACAATGTTTGTTTGTCCTTATTTTTTCTAATTATGAAATTTTGACAATATTTCATAAAAACCTGTTTACCAGTTTTACTCTGCTTTGCAATCTAGGGTTAGACAAGAACTGATAATAATAGTGTAACAAACAACTTTGGATTTATGGCTAATCATACAAATCATTAAAAAATAGAATTTTCGTTTAAGTACAATATTCAAGACAGGTATAACATGTAGAGTACCGGTGCATTATTTGGTATTTTACAATAATGGTGATGTAATTCTCTCAAGGGAAACAATTCATATTGTCCCTTACACGATCTCCGAAAAGAGTTAAACCACCTTTAACATATTTTACTAGCCTTTTGAAGTATACTTAGCAATTTACATATAAAACGGTAATAACGGTAGTAATTTTCAAGGCTCTAGCTTACACCCAGGATCCAATATTACAACCTTCATTTTGGTTCCCAGGACCCCCAATTGACCATCAAATTGAATGACGTCTATACGACCACTGTTAGGTTTAGCTGGCCTGGTGAAATAAGCAAATTGGTTATACAATTTGTAAAAATCGTTCTATTGGAATAATATTATAGGGCTGGCTAGGTTCAGTATCGAATGTTTGCTTACTTCATCAGGATACTTATGCATGTTAGTGGTCGAGCATATCAATTTCCATTTACGGGTTAATTAGGGTGACAAAATATGAACGTTTTGATATTAAATCCTACATATGAAAATAGCATCCTGGATATTGTATTATTTGAAAATTGTTGATTTCACAAGGATACATGTAGCTATAAATGTTGTGTAAACCCAATTTGTTTTGAGTGTCAATTGTTCTAATCTATAATTTTCGCCTTATTTTCGTCGTTAAAATTTAGTTTAAAAAAATCAGTTTTAGCGATGATATACCGTACTTAAATACTAGAATGCCTGAAACAAATCGTTTCTCATTTAATACAAAGATTTTCTTTGTGTATAAATATATACGAACCGTTTATAGCAAACCTAACTTATGAGGTGATTGATTAATTTGAAAAATTTGATAATTCCTGTTTCTTAATAAATCTTGTAGTTGCCATCCATTATAAGATTTGCAAAGCAGTACGTTTCAAATTTGTGATAGGAAAAAAAAAGCTTGCATCGAAACAGGT
This sequence comes from Magallana nippona, assembly GCA_033439105.1. Classification (NCBI taxonomy): domain Eukaryota; kingdom Metazoa; phylum Mollusca; class Bivalvia; order Ostreida; family Ostreidae; genus Magallana; species Magallana nippona. Next base: position 18,519,369 of record CM065919.1, read on the forward strand.
TTTGAAGCCACCATTATAAAATGCAAATTATCCATCAAATCTGCATTCATGTATTTTGTAATTCTGGGGCATTTTATACATGTTATTTACAAAATAAGTTCTATGGGATAGTCTTAAAATATTACTGATTACATAACTATGTTAAAATCACTCAACTTAGTTTTATTGATATCATACTGACAATACATTCAAAATAATTCTTAATTAAACCATTTGCATTCACATGACAGGAAGAGGGAAATAACATTATTTAACATATATGTATAATTCTATAAGAAGATAATTCCCGTTTACACAAAAGAATATTGTAACTCATGACTGTGTGAAAATACGTGAAATCATCAACCAAGGTCTTGGAATATGTTTGCAATGCTTTTAACAATACCAATCGCCCTCGTTGCCTGTAGAGCAGCTGTAACAGCTACAACATGTGAAAGGTATGATTTTCAAATTATATACGTACATATTTATATTTCCACGACATTTACAAAGTATTCTTTTTTTCTGTCAATTGAAATAATTTGCTACACAATATAATTCTACATCCTTTTTAGTTATTTCAAAGGATGTTGTCCAGGCACCCTCTGGAATTATAGAAACCAAATATGTGAAGGTACGCTCCTCTTTTTACTGTTCTTCGTTATTTTCCTACATGTTAGTGAAAAAATGCAAAGGGAATATATAACATTATCAAAAGTCATTTCAAAATTAGATACTACTTAGATATGAATATATATACAGGTATTATACATTAACGCTTTCAATCAATGGTGTTGATTTTTAAGCATGTATTGACGGATACCAAGGAGAAAACTGTTCCCTAACATGTCCATATCCATTTTTTGGGAAAGAATGCCAAAGCAAATGTAACTGTTCGGAAGACCTCTGCGATATTTCTAAAGGCTGTCCGATTGAAACCACAGGTATATATTTCATTAGCAGTTTACAACTTTTAACTATGTGTACATCCAATGACGAATGTACGGTTTTAAATGTAGTTTGTAAAAGAAAAAAAGAGATATTTTGAAATCCTATGTTAACATTATACTAAAGATAGATTTTTGAAATATTTAGTATTTTTTTTTTTTTTTTGGTTGTAGTATAAAATACTAAATATTTTAGATTATTATATTTGCTATTCAAATCTTGATACCATAGATGCTTTTAAAAACGTTACCAACATTATTCAAATCAAAGCATCTTCTAGTTTGTATATATATATAGGAAGAAATAACTATAAATGTGTAGGGAAGGGTTAACAGTCAAAGGCACCTTTAATTAGTCAAAGGCACCTTTAATTAGTCAAAAAATGAAAACATCCGATCTGTAAAAATGCCATGCACCTGCACAAATACAGATAAACGTTCTTTTTAGCATTGATTCATTTCAACCCCGATTTCATACTCAGTGAACCGGTGTTACATGTAGTTAATAGATGTTGATGTTTAAGAATAAACTAGCGTGGAAACAAACACTTATAATTAATTGAAGTAGACATAAAGGATCCTTAGATTTAGTAAAGTGTTTGATACAGATTTTTAAGTGTTCGAATTGTTACACGAGTTATCAAAACCACTTCTAAAAAACACTGTAAGTCGATCTATTTTAAATCGATAATCATAATGGTAATCATTGATTGAATAAGAATATTTACTCATTTGTATTCACAAAAAACGCTTTATACTTTTAAAAGTATCGATCGATATATACTAACCAACATTTAGTATACGCTTTTGAAATAACTTATCATATAAACAATGTGATAGCATGTTATATTACAGATTTTTGAATTAGATTGATATCTACTTTATTATTTTCTTATTTTCCCATTTTCGATACGTTTAATTGTTCCTCGCCGAGACCATTACGATTATGCCTTCCGTCGTTTACCCAGGTAATCAATTGAAAAATTCTGAAAACTAAAATGTTTATGTAAACACGTCAATCTAAATAATAAGATTTAATATTTATAACCAGAACATTTTTTATTAAAATATGGTAGCTGTGTTAATTCATTGATACGCATTCTTATTGTTGTTAATTGCAGAACTGGTTCAAACATTTCCACGATGCTGTTAACTTTACAACTAACACAGACCTAATTCACTACATTTGGTTTTAAATGTATTAAACTTTAAAACGTTGATCCAAGTCAAAATTCCTAACTTCAACTGAATAAGTATGTTGTAATCAGGATGATTTAAAATACATTCACAATCCTCTAAATTTGGAATTAGTGTGTCAAAATAATGACAGCAGACATATTCTACGATGCTTGGCATCTGTTGACAATTCCCAAAACTACCTGAGATTCCTCTGACACTAACATTCCGATTTTAGATTACAGGCTATAACATGTGCACTTGCTCTGTATAAATATTAATATGATTATTCATGATCATTTAAACGCATTTACAACAGGTTATGAATACGTATTATGACACTTCCTGTATACCTTTCTTATTCAATTCCAGTCAGGTGTAGTCACTTATAACTCTGTTATAAATAAAAAAAGTAATTATATGTTGAATATTCTTTGCTTGACATTATTTGTAGACAAGCAACAAAAATGACTACGCCATGATTCCACATGCCTGGAAACTAAATGGAATATTGAAGTTTCCGATGGTTGTATTTTGCTTATTACAAAGGGAAACATTAAACCTGTTAGTTTTTTACTCTGAATTTTTTTAATCGGAGTGCAGTCGTTTCCGTGTTATTCACTCATTAATACAAACCTCCGACGTTCACTATAGTTTTCGCAAATTAGGAAACGACTAAAAACCAAAGCACATCTGTTTTTACATTGCTTCCTTGACGTCGAAACTTAAAGATTTTATCCGGTTTTAGTATTAAGTAATCCGACATCCTTTTAAAATGTATGTAATGTAAAATCATATAATAGAAATGTAATGTATACAATGCAGATAAAAAAGGTACCAGAGAAATGAAAAATTATAGGATACTAATATAAATTATAGTAAACAAATAAAAAACTATACAATACATATGAAAAAGATCAAATATTGTAACTTTTGACATGCCCTACAATTTAAGCAATGTCTTGCTGCCACAATATTTACTACGAATTAATGTAATTACACGTTTTCAATTGTACTTATGAAACTATCTCTGTTCGATAATTTACAATGTTTTCTGAATTAAGTACGAGTTGTGGCGGTTCATGTATGAAATCAGTCAACAACTCAACTATGACAATTTTCTTTTAGTATATATGATAAGATGCGATCCAACACGGTTGTCATACAAATTATCAGAGAACTGTACAATGAATGCATGATATTTCTACGAATAGATAGAAGGTTATTTGAATATATTTGCTGATACTTAAACAAGTTAATATTTAAATATATCAATAGCTCTACTTCTGTATAAAACACACACCTAAATGTAGTAGGATTTGGCATACTTCTTTTAAATCAAAAAATTATTTTAATGATAAATAACTTTAACTACTATCGGCATTTAACACAATGAGAACGATTGGAACAATATCTAGGCAAACAATCTACAATGTATTTCTTATTTTAGTGATGTTGAACAAATTATTAAAATTTCCATATTTTTAAAACTATATGAAACATCTGTGCCTATTCAAATGAAATTTGAACTATCTAATACTGAAACTGGAGAAAATATTTGCGTTTCGACGGGAAGGAAGCAATGTTGAAACAGATGTGCTTTGGTTTTTAGTCGGTTCCTAACATATGAAAACTATAGTGAACGTCTGGGGTTGGTATTAAGGAGGAAATAACACGGAAACGACTGCACTCCGATTCAAAGTTTTTTTCAATGTGAAAAACTGAAAGAAACTTCAATATTCTATATAGTTTCTATGCATGTGGAATCGTGGCTTAGTCATTTCCTTTGCTTGTCTAAAAATGATATCAAGGAAAGAGTATTCAAAGTATAATTATCATTTTATTTATAACAGATTCATAAGTGACAACATTTGACCTAGAAAGTGACATAATACGTAAGCATACCCTTTTGTCAATGTCATAAGAATTGAAATTTTAAAAATAAATATTTGTCATAACAATGCGAACTTTATTACAAACAAATTCTGTTTGGTTCTACTTTTATTTACTTTACTTTCACCAATTTAGTTCCAGTGGCTTCTCATACGAATAATACGCTAAGCCACGTCTTATTGTTACAATATTTACTACGAATGCTTGTAAATAAACTCCACTAACTCTACTTATGGAATAATAATAGTATGATGAGCTGTGGCAATTATCTACGAATTCAGTCGATAACTCAACGATATCTACTAATGAATATGTAAGATAAGAAACGATTCAATACGATTGTCTTACAAATGACTAAAGAATTGAACAACATATTCATGATATTCCTACAGATAGGCTGATTTGGAGATATCACAGTATAGGGCATTATCTTTTTTTTTCAAATTAACTTAGCATTAAAATCTACTTATTATCGGCATTTGACACAATGCGAACGGATTAAACATTTCCTAAACGAACTCTTTATATCCTATTTTAATGATATTAAACACAATCTTATTTTCCAAATGTTGAAAACTACAAAAAGAGCTTTGATTTTCTTTCGTTTTCCAACGCGTTGAGGTTTCCATTACTGAGGAATTTACACGGAAACAAACTCAAAAACTAAATGTCGTCCCTGAATTTAAACCAAACCACAACATTGGGTGTATAGTTTCCACGCATGTGGAATCTTAGAGTAGTCATTCTAGGTTAGAGGTTCAATCAAAGGCATGTATGAGGATTTATCCCGGGTTGTATTCCATACAACGGAATATGGAATACGGCCCGGGGTAAATCCTGGTACACCCTTCCTTAGACATGGATAATGAATTCATTTCCTATGTAAACCAAATACGTCTGTTTCCAAATTCCAATCAAGAGTGTATTACACTTTCAAACCATACCATTTACGCATTTAATGCATTGTGACGTCACATTTAATGCAATTTGAAGTCACGTTATTTACCCCTGGCTCAAGTCGGATGTACGGAAATTTACACTCGGATCATTAGCCAATCAAATCTCGTGTTACAAGCTACATAGGAAATATAACATCATATTGGCATGAAGTGTCCTCTTAATCAAATACACAGTTGCTCCATGTACATTTTTTTGTTTTCTCTTTAGTTTCAATGTTTATCTTAAACCACATACAGTCAGTTCAAGCATATCTTTTACAACATACACCATAGCATAGCATAGCAATGAAGTCTCATAGCATAGCATTTGAATCTCATACCATAGCATTGGAATCTTATACCATAGCATACAATCTCATAGAATCTCATTCGTCAAAGCATACCATAGCATACCATAGCATAGCATACAACATGATTTTAACTCGGTTTGAAATGTTTTTATTTGAAAGAATAAATGTTCACATTGCAGATTAGTAGTAAACTTTGGCTTCTTATCATTTTACTTCGAAATATGTGGAACTCTTCTGTGTATGGAGGCGTTTTTGTTCAAATCTCATAGCATAGCATAGCATAGCATACCATATCATTAGGCCCTTCATTTCAATTTCTCATAGCATAGCATACAAATCTCATAGCATTGCATTGAAATCTGATAGCATATCATTAAAATCGCATACCATAGCATAGCATGAAATTGTAAAATATATGCATGAAATGACTGTACGTACACTAAGTATTGTAGAATTTAATATTTCGATTACCAACGAAAGAAAGAAATATTAATAAATTATGAAAGATATCATTAAAAATACATTATATTATATTGTATACTTGACAGATTAACATGAATTTAAAATATTGACTGATACGATATGATTTTATTTGCAATTTTATTTTTTCTGAAAAAAATACCTTCAAACACTTATCAAATGTTTAAGCAACATATAATTCCTTTGTCCGTCAATTGAGAAGTTATTTTGTTTTGAATTTGACGGACTTATCTACTAGTCGATGTTTCGATTATCAAGGTCTTCCGTTTTCAACGGAAGACCTTGTACTGATTCTGTTTCGTATAATTCTTATTTTTCTTCTAGACGTTTTTTAAAAGTCAAATATCTCACTTGTTTCCTGTCCTATTACATTCAAACTTGCAGGGTATATTGGAAATTACAATTTCCCAATATCAACTGAAAATCATTGAAATCATCACTTCCGGTGCCGAGTGATTCCCCTTTTTCGAAAAAAATATAGACATTCCTGTGCACGCTAATGCCCTGAAACCATCCATGGGATGTGTTTCAAAGTCATAAATCTTGAAAATAGATACTTTGAACGTTGTCCTCCGACTTTTGTTTTTACGATTTTTTTCCATTTAAAGTTTCAAAAAATTAATTTAAATTTTATGTTTCAAACAATGCTGATTTTTTGTCGTATTTTTGTCTCGTAACTTTTTAGTTTAATTTTTTTCTGAACACATACAGAACAATAAATGTGCAAAATATCAAGTGCTTATACTTGAAACCATTGAAAAAGGGCTGACCCTTTAAATAAGGGGCCTAAAGCCCTTAAAAGTCTTTGCTTTTTAACTCAAAAATGGTTAGTATTTTGATATAGCGAAAAAAAATGTTTATTATGATGTTATATATGTCGTTACAAAATTATTATGTATCGGTATTGCGTAATATGAGTGTAAAAAGCTTGTCTTGTTAACATGTACCTCGTTTTCATTTTGCAAGTAAACAAATAGTCTTTGTGCGCACAACTGACTTAGATTAACAACTGAATGTGTACCAGCTTATACGGAATGATTTAATCCATTAGAGAAAGGTTTTTTTTTAAGTATACATGTTTTTCTTGGTTCTATATTTGGCCATTTCTTTTTAGATCTTTTAGTGGAGAATCCTTAAGAAAAACGAGAATGAGAAAATATAAACAATCTTTTTCTTTTCTAGCGAAATACATCAACTGGATTTTAAAGAATAACTTCTATGAAATATATTTGAGTCATTTTACTGCAAGCATTTCAAATCTACCTGGATTCTTAGTTGTGTGTGTCATTACGTAACGCATCCCTTCCCCGCGTCCGAGGAAATCGGTCGCGGCCGGACTACCTAGCGGTCAGCGGTTATTTAATACACAAGATCTGCATCTTACTTGTATTGGTTTGTTTAGCCGTAAACACACAGAATTGTTTCAATTTTGATTTCATAGAAAAGTTTAGTCATCGTTAAATTGATTAAACCGATTGAGTGTTTAAGAAATATAAATTTAAAGCAATATAATTCCCAATCTGAAACATCGTCAGACATATATCAGTTGTGGGTATCTAAGTCTATAAACATAATACATATGTAATGCATTTTAATCATTATACTGCAAGCATTTCAAATCTACAGGTACCTAGGTTCTTAGTTGTGTGTGTCCTTACTCAACTCACCCCTTGCCCGCGGCCGAGGAGATCGGTCGCGGCTGGACTACCTAGCGGTCAGCGGTGATCTAAAACACAAGACTCGCGTCTTATATACATGGTTTTATTTAATTGCAAACACAAAGAATTGTTTGAATATCGATTACATATAAAAGTTTATTTATCATTAAATTGATTTAAAACGATAGAGTGTAAATTAAGAATTAGTAAAAGCATTATTAATCCCATGTTAAGCAAAGTCAGACATATCTATCAGTGGTGGGTTTGTAAGTCTAAAATGTTCTAAAAACTGTAGAAATAATGTTTGAGATCAGCAACAAAACAGATAAACCTGTTAATGATGAAATCTGTTTTAGTTTTATCTCTTTTCATAAAAGGTCTTCTTTGAGATATTGTCGATGTCATGAAATATTTATATTGTTTAAAATAAAACATTTAATAAAACTGCAAACATTTTAAACCCAACACGGCCACTGTGATTTGTTTGTACCTTTACATAATCCATCCCTTGTAAATCCAGCGCGAGTGGACAAGCGATCTGTGGTAGTCTAATACACACGTCAGGCTTCGTGTGCTTCTACCCTATCACACATGTGCATGTTTATTGATTAAATACAATACAACGCCGAAATTGTGGCCGGTTCATGTAAAATCGACAAGCGTTTCAACTTAAAGATTAATATATTTACCCATAATTATGATCTCCGTTAATAACTGCTGAGATTTTAATGCATTCACAGGACGGATTTTACAACACTTTTTAGACGACTTTACCACTCTGCCATATCAACATGTCTTATGAATTTAATATTTGGCGAACACAAATTAGTATATAAGTGTATAAAATGTTACAAGTATTCTTATAAGTTGTACAAAAATGAGAGAGAGAGAGAGAGAGAGAGAGAGAGAGAGAGAGAGAGAGAGAGAGAGAGAGAGAGCAAAATAGAATTTAAAACCATTAATTGAACAGGGTCCAACATGGAGATTTTTTTTAAATACATTCCAAGCGTTTATTGTAAGGCAATTTAAAACCAAAGTTCCGTGTTGCAATGTTACATGTATACGACAGGGGCTCGCACGATAAAAAAAAACTCGTTTATCGATGTCCGGAATTGAAGGATTCAGAGATTATTTTAAAAGCACAGGAATTTTTAAAAAGATTATGTTTAGATTCAGGCCGTAAAAGAGAAAGGGTAACATGATCGCTTTTGTAGTTTTTCTGTATGGTCGTTCGATTCATTGTAGAAGCAAACTCATTGCTATTACTGTTTATATCTTTCATTTCCATGGAAACTTGTGAATTTTAAACAAGTGTTGTTGATATTCGAAGAGTAAAAGATCTGTTATGAAACAATTGTTTAGATTCGGACAGTAGAAGATAGATTAGCTGTCATATGAATGAAAATGCCATACAAATCTGTATTTTGCAGAGATTTTCATTCGGGCGAACTTTACAAATCGAACTTTTGCGTATGGAGTGCACGACCACTCGAATGGTTGATATTTCGTTCACCAAATTACTTTGATGTGTGTGTATGTTGTCTTGTCAGCGCTTTTACTTCTTCCGCAAAATGAGCGAAGGCGGAAATCGCGTAATAAATGTAAAACACAGAATCAACTGCATGCTTCCAATTTTTAAAACTTTTAAAACCTTAAACTTAACAAAATCACTTAGTCATGGAGTCCCGTGATCCTTCAGGACAGGGCATAGTAAAAACGACGTCATTTGCGGTTCCATAATTTTTCCCAGGCGCTTAATGGGTGGGGAAGGGGGTCCGTGGGATAATGTTTGCCAGTGTGTGCCCAAAGCCTACATGTACATGCATGATTAGTAATTTAGTCTATTCATATACATGTATAATTAGGGTTGACGTCCCACTCTGATGACGCCGTATACTGATAAGAATGTCCCCCCTGTTCGTGGCACTCTGTCCGTCCAAATTATTTTTTCTAAGTATAATTTCTCTGTAATTGAGTCTGCCTACATTAAACTTACTCGCATGTAATTCTAATACTTCATTCACAGAGTGCCTTTGAATAAAGAGTGTGTAGTGACATTAAACCAAGTTTCTCGGTCAAATGTCAGAGTCATATTTGACCTGTGTGAAAAATCCTTGTCTAACCATAATTATATATTTTTTCCGATGATTCTGTCTGGGTCATATATTACTATAAAAAGTGCTTTTAAGTAAAAAATGTACAGTGACCTTGAATCAAGATACATGTACTTTTTAAATTACATGGTCACATCACAGACCACTGTGTAAAGTTTCAATAAATTCTTAGTCAAAATTTAAGAATAAAAACAAAGTTGTATGCTAAGCTTTTCATTCTTATGTCCATTATTTAAGCGGCTGGCTCCATTGAGAGGGACACCATTTAAATGATGTCAGGTACATTGCAGTATAACTCAGATTGTTTTTGCGGAAAGGGCCTACAATGTCTAGGTAGAGAGTCAATGGCATAGCATACAACTAAATACACTGTAGTCTGGACCGTGTGTTCTCTCTCATGGCAAAAATCTAGATCATGCTTCACACAAACAGCGCTTATCGTTTATGTGATCTTAAACTTAGTTTATAATTTAAAGGTCAAGATCAAAGTAGACATCTCTAACTCTATGTTGTCTTCTTCTTGTGTCAAATCCGGTTTTACTTTCACCAGAAGAAGTAAGAGGTGTGCTGTGACCTTGAACTATTCTTTTTTAGTGAATAGTTACGCAAAGTGCTTTTCAATATCTTGCTATTTAGAAGTTCAAGATCCCAATGATATATAGTTGTTAAATACAAATAACATATAAATAATAAATTAGATCTAAAATATTTGATCGATCAATCTCTTTGCGGCAAAAAAAATGTATTATTATAAATATGGCATTTGCTGTTCAGCAGTTGTTGATTCGATCTTGATACATATATTTCGCACACATTTTCAACGATTAATACACTGTCAAATGTACTAAAAACAGATACGACCTGTTTTTCCGTGACCGAATTATTACTAGATTGGAATTGCTGTCCTCTTCAATAAGGGGCTGATGCATGATATCTATTTACTCATTTATAAGCACTAGTATATAACATTATGACTATTATCATATTGACAATCTTTTTCGACACGAAGCTGCAACGGAAGACCTCTTCCTTGCTTTGCAACGAGCTTGGCTCTAGTTGTCAAAAAATGTTTCGTGCAACTGTTTTTCCACAATTTTCAGTATAAAGGATTTAGGAACCGATATAAAAAAAACGGATATCAGTTTAAACTTATTTAAACTTTTGTTAAAGTTACCTTGCTATTCTTGACGTTAATTGACATGTGCCTGATTTCGCCTTTAGGATTTGTGGTCATTTAAAAATTATTTATCAATTACTAATGCGCACTCACATTTAACTTATGCATAATTATAATTTGTTTGAAACATTTCGATAATAAAATCAATTAAGGTCCTCATATGAAGTGAAGTGTTTAAAAACACATCTAAGTGAACCAATTGTTTAACGAGCTATTTTAAGAACCACTTTAAAAATACACGTACACTCTAATTTGATGTCTATTGAATCGATACTTAATATTTGATATGATTTGGTTAAGTTAATTATACATTAAAATTTGAGATTCTTTTCTCAAACACGCGTAGGTGTCCTAAACAATAGTTTAATTGATATAGCATGATTGTCACGTTTTTAACAGTGATTGGTTGCGTACTTTTACGTATATCTTTATTTAAAGGATATAATACCATTGTTTTATACAGTGGGCACATTTTAACATAATTGATTCGCATTATTATTCTGTGTCAAAATACTTAACAATTGTGTATTCTAAACATCGTACTAAGATGGTGTTTACATTTAGACGCTACAGAACTTATATGATGAAGCTAAATAAACATATGCTCCACACAAGAAGGATAATTCCACATACAACAGTTGCTTACAGCTAAACGGTTTTATCGTGTCATTTCGTTGTGTATTATTACATATCTAACAAATGTTAAATTTATATATATGATATAATTTGATTTACCCTTACAACATTTATTCACTGTAATATTTTATTATATTTTAGGACTAATTCTGACCAATAAACGCTTTACAAAACCCTTTCCTCAAAATTGCACTCAATAAACTTAAAATTATATCATCAGCCAGAGCAATTCTTTAGATTGCTATAAAATACGAATTATGTTGAATAATATATAAAACAAGGTAAGTCATTTGGAAGTGTGTGTGGGTGGTGGGGTGGGGGTGGGGTTCACAGCAAAAGCAATATGAACATGAACGTTTTTATTTTGTATTAGTTCAATGTCACTTATAAGAAGACAATATTTTCGAAGATCTATATGCTTATCAACTCACTTTGTATAATTAGTTTTTTCATCAATAAATGTGTGGTTAAAACTTCCAAATGAATATTGTTGAATTGTTCGAATTAAAAGGATCAGCGCTACATTGTAACACTTTAATTCACTGTACTTAATCTTTTTGGTTTATTTTCCACACAGATATAAAATGTATACTTATAAATAAATTCTTCCGTTAACGTTATCAATATATATATAACATGTAAAAGTGTTTTTCAAAGGACATTAAAAACAGGAAGAGAAAATCAAAATTAGTAAAATTGTGATTCCATTTCTGTTACTCCCTGGTACTGCTCTTCATATATGATTTTGAATTGGAATAAATAGGAGGAACTATAGACAAAATCTTCGGTAAAGTATAATCAATGGTACCGTTATAAACCAATTTTAAACCGAAATAAAAAATAAAAATAATTTCATAGTTGGATCATATTAAATTAAGAAAAACAATTAAACTAACGCGATTAAGAAGGTTTGAAGGGAACTAATCGTGTAAATTTTACTTAAGAACCTACTTAAGTTTATTTAAGAATCAAGAAACTCAAGGTACTAAAATACAACATTTATGGAATTTCATAGATACATCTTGAAAGAAGTTAGACTTAATTTTTGTATTCTTCATTTAATTCAGGCTCAACTATGTGTTAGAAGTACATGTACATGAAATTCTGTTGTTTTAAATTCACTTGATGTGATAGAAGTTAGAAAAAAATTTATATTGTGATCATTAGTATTTCAACCCCAACCACTCCCCCCCCCCCCCCCCCCCTGCGAAAAAAGAGGAATGTTATTAAACAATTTTAAAAGTAAAATAAAGAATGTCATGTAGTTTCTGTTATTAGTGTTCCTGTTCATATAATATTTTTCATTGTAATAGGTATACGCTATTGAAACATCTGAGTTTAAATACGGATATTACCTTTAAAAAATGCAAATGGCATACGTATTACATGTAGAAAATTTGAGGATTTCAATCGTTCATGTGAAAACTAAAAATCAATTACCACAACTCGTTACATCTATATTTCATGATGATATCAACTTCTGTATTTACATACAGAGTATCATTCAATTTTATAAAATGACAAATTACTTTTTCGTATTTAGAATTTTTCTGTCAAAATATAACAAATCAAACCTTTTAAATCATAAAATACAAGCTACAAAGGATGTCAATGATATTATTGGGTTGTATTTACTAATTTAAAATGAGACATTGATCATAAACTCTGTCGATAAAATAGAGTGAATTCATGTAATACTTGTCCCTTTAAATACTTTTAAACTTCCTCAACAACTCTTATGTCGTGGAAAAAATTGAATGGTTTATGTTTATGGCAATCAAATCTAATATTTTTGTGCGATACACTTGTAAAATGAGTATTATTGATTTATATCATGCATAAACTATTGCTTTAAAATAATTGAACGGTCGTAAACACTCTTCTGTTTTAATGTGCTCTATTTGTGTGTAAGAGCCTGTTGATTGTTTGATTTTCGGATGTAAGTCGTTATTCATAGATAACATAACATGCCTTTACAAACGTTTGGATTGAGAATGATGTGTAACCATATACGATGTGTTAAGAAAGACACTGTCATGATTAAAAAATTAATGGTTTCGACTCATATATGAGCTTTTATACGGAATATAAGGCCTTAATATAGTTAATGTAATTTTGATGGATGTTATACAAAAACAGAAATTACACATATGTGGTTACATTTAGTACCACTGAATTAGAATACCGTTGTCAAACATCAGTGTCAACTGATTGTGTCCTTATATCCGTACCAAGATGTGTTATTATACTAGAGACATCGATTTTAAATTTAAGTATAAATTCTATAAAATAGCTGCTGATATTAAAACTGTGTGAAGAATTTATATATATCTTACCTATGTAACATTAAGTAGAATAAAAAAAAAATGTGCATATATTTTTTTCACTTTAACTTTTTACAATGCTTTAATCGAGTGTTTCAAATGCTAATCCATAAGTTGAAAGTCAGTTGTCGAGTTGTATACAACATTGAGAGTTAATAAATTATTGGTATGATATCAAAGTTCCATCGTGCCATTGGAAAGGAAGTTCGGGTATATTGTTGTTACCCTGTTCCGTCTGCCTGTCCGTCCGTCCGTCTGTCACGTTTTACTTTCTAAAACTGCTCTTACATCTTATAAACCAGCAAACTGAACTCTTGGAGTATGATTTGGGGTGTCATGTTGTTTTGTAAAAAGGTTTCAAAAATTCTCTGGTAGTCCTGGGGGTCAAATAATTGGTAAAGAAAACGTTTTTTGACAAAAAAAACCATCCTTTTCGAAATCCTTTTACATTTTCAACAATAGACAAATCATCACTTGGAATATGTTTTGGGGTGACTTATAGATGCGCAAAAACGTTTCGAAAATTTCAATTTTTTTCGGTGGGGGGGGGGTCATTAAATGGCTGAAAAATGACTTTTTTTTTTTTACAAAAAGTCTGGTTTCAAAAAACGTCAATTTCTTTTTGCAGTAGCCAAATGATCTTCTAGAATATGATTCGGGGTGTCATGTTGATGTATAATTATGTTTTAGAATTTTTATTTTTATCACGTGGGTCTATGGTCATAAAAAATGACGTTTTTTTGCCAAAAAATATGGTTCCCAGAACTCTTCTTACAATTTATGCAGTATCTATGTCATCTCTTGAGATATGATAGGGGCTGTCCTATAGGTGTGCAATAAGGTTTTAAAAATTTAAATTTCATCCAGGGAGTCAAATAGTAGCAGAAAACTGACGTTTATCACTCCTAAAAAAACCTACTTCCCAGAACTCCCCTCATGATTTTATGAATAGCTATATCATATCTTGGGGTAAGATAGGGGCTGTCCTTTAGTTTTGCAGTAAGGTTTTAAAAATTTAAATTTCATCCAGGGAGTCAAATAGTAGCTGAAAATTGACGTTTATCACTCCTAAAAAAAACCTACTTCCCAGAACTCCTCTCATGATTTAATGAATAGCCACATCATCTATAGGGATATAGCAGGGGCTGAGCCATAGATATGCAATAAGGTTTTAGAAATATAAATTTGATTCTGAGAGTCAATATTATCTGCAAAATGATGTTTCATCCCATAAAAATACCTTATTCCTGAACCTCCTCTTATATCTTGGAAGAATATATAAAATTATGCTTTAGGGGTGGGGATCACAAGCATTTTTTCAAGTTATTTTATCATTTCTGATTTTGGGAGGGTGGGGTGGGGCTAAGGTGACCCCCAGATGCCATGACCTACTAATACCACAAAAAGATTTGCTTTGACATGGTCATGGTTCAAGAAACAAAAAAATTATATATGGTTTAGGAGTGGGAATTTCGATGATTTTGACGATATTTTAAAAATATTCAACTATCCATGTTTTCGGGGGGGGGGGGGGGGGGGGGGGGGGGGATTCATAGTCTCTTCTCACATTTTTACAGTAGCAAAATTATTTCTTGATTGGTATTTTTCTGTATGATGTCAAATGTACATAAAGAGATTTTGGAAATTGCTTTTTAATCTTAAAGATAAACAAAATGTTATATGTAATTGTAGAAATTGTAAAGTAAGTCAATAAAAACCTAGAGCTTGCGGTAAAAAAAACAAAGCAGGGTCAACATTGGGCTAGGGCTAGGAATTACACTACATTTGAATAAGATACGTTATTTGATTAGTTATAACTCTGGAAAGTCACTGGACATCTCAAAGGGGACATAACCTATATACATGTACCAATTGATGTGCAATGACACAAGGAGCACGAATGAATATGGTTTAGTGGTGGGGATCTCAACAATTATTAAAATGTATTATCATTCCCTATTTCAGAGACGGGGGGGGGGGGGGGGGTGTGGGGGGGATTGGACAGAATGATTACTATAGGACATCTGCAGAGTGGGATCCTAAATAAGTTGTTAATAGTTACAACTAATCAATCTTCACAAGATGAATTTCTTTAGCTGATCACCACAAAAGAAACGTTTATTCATGATAATTAATCATATTCTGCATATCAAAAACACATATGCATATATACACCACGAAAAAACCCATCTAACCAAAGAGCTTGGTAAAACTAGTACCCGCTAATGCAACCTGTAGACCTGTGTTGTGTACGTAACTTCGGACAAAGATCATTTACTTAACATATTGCATGTATTTTCACAACTTTATTCTTTAAACCACTTGCACAATTTTATTAGGTAATTAATCATGTAAAGCACAATTTTCAGCTTTAAGGTGGTATGGGACACTTACATATTGTGATGTACTCCTTATCGAACGAAACAAATAAAATATAAAATATCATATTTTCCCCTTAAATAATGTTACCTAACAGCATAGTTCTATGGGTTAGAGTGTTAACAATGTGTCTGTAAGTAGAGAATTTGAATCTTGCTGGGGCTTATTTTATTTTTACGTTAATTTTCCAAAAATTTTAAAACTTATTTTTTTTCCCCAATTATTTATTTGTAAAAAAAATTTAATTCTAAAACGGTGAAAGTAATTTATTAAATTATAATATAACTACATATCATATAAAATAACGTACTTTTATCCATATAAATATCGACATGTTTCTGATACCACCTTTTAAAATCGTTAAAGCAGTCCTGCAGTGAAAATCATTGCGCAATATGACATTGATTTTGCACTGTTTACAATATTCTTTATCTCAATTACATGTACAGGCTTTCATTGTTATAAAAATATTTTGATTTGTATCTATCTATGGGTGTGGGGGGTCAGAGTAATAATTGTGTTTGGAGGGGATGGATTGTAGCATGTGATGTTGGCACACAAAAGCATAAATAAAGTAGGAAACCGCCGAGGGAGGGGGGGTTGGGGTTGTGGGCATGATTAAATTATGTTTGTCATAATTATATAGACCATACTTTCTATTACATCAAATGTTTAGATTTTTGATTGATTTAAAATTCACATGCAAACAGATCAAACCCAAATTGTACATAAAAGTACATTTAATATCTGTATTATGGGATGTGACTTCATAATTTATGAAAATTATAATTTTTAAAAAGTACTGAAAATTGCATGTGGCCTTCTTTTTGTCTAAAACTGGTACAAGAAAGTGTTATTTAGAGGCAAACACTTGGTGCGGGTATTACTGTCTAATGACAGCATCTAGTTTTAATTATGTTGATAAAATATGCTGGCGAAAGTTTTTTTTTATGTTTAAGTAAAGAGTTTTGTTAATTTTCAATTCGTAAATAACACAAACAAGCAGTTTCTGATATTAATCAGATTTTTGCATTTCTTTTTAGCTTTGTGTTTTCTATTAACACTGTATAT
This sequence comes from Magallana nippona, assembly GCA_033439105.1. NCBI lineage: Eukaryota > Metazoa > Mollusca > Bivalvia > Ostreida > Ostreidae > Magallana > Magallana nippona. The sequence continues at coordinate 18,536,452 of CM065919.1, forward strand.
GTTAGCAAAAACGAGACCTGGTGTTTATAAATAAACCAATGCATAAAAACCTCTTTGTATCGATTTTACCTGAATCACCTAAGTTGCGTTGATCATTAGAACCGTATATATTGATCACTGTTAACATACAAATTGGAAAAGTACACTTCACAACTATAGTTGAATTAGTTGCAATTATAGCCAAGCTCTTTTAAGAGATAGGAATGATGAACAATCGTTTTATAGACACACAACTATAAATTTTATTGAATGAGCAAAGCAAGGAAAAAATACTGTATACAAAGTTATTTTCGCCCCGCGTTTTTTTTTTCTTCTGGCCGTTATTTACTGGCAATCGGTTTTGCCTCGTCTTGAACCTCCCCATACAAGCTGAATTTTAAAAAAAAGATGATTTAAGGCATTGTAATTTGTCCGCTGACAACGAGAGAATAACGATAGAAAATAAAATGGGGGTGAAAATATCCCTGTATTCAGTAGTAGGAATATACCTTTTTGAATGTCTTGAGAGAGACTAAGTATGATGAATTCAACAAGGATACTTTAACAAAAAAGGATGGAAGCCCAAAATAACTTACATTTGTTAGAGGTAAAAAAAAAAATATATATACCTCATGTACGAAAATTGATATGTTTTTGTGTTAAAGAGTCATTTCTATATTTATATTAATTTTCATATATCAATGTTTTACTTCTAAACATTCGGCAAATATTATCGAATAATGTTATTCTTCTGATTACGAAAAAAAAAATCAAAATGTGTCATCTGATTATTATGAAGGTTATCGAAATTGATATAGTCAGAGCCAATGTTTTATATATCATGTTATAATATTTTTTTATATTACAACTGGGAGGAAGAAGGAAATTTTGATATTTAACAAAATATATATACACAATCAATCTTGCAATTGAAGACTAATAAATGACATTTTGCATTGAAAATCAATGATTAGTGTTAAGCATTTGTTACTGTTTACATTATTTTGGAGATCCATGGTTTGTAAATGTTCAGACCGTGTAAAAAGTATGCATTTTAATTCCGCTTGAAGGAAGCATTATACTTATTCTAGAATTAATAACCTTGCTTAATATTTAGGCTTAGATGTATTGGCAATTTATAGACATGTTTTTGATATCTTTATTTGTGTTTAAAAAAGACATTTATTTTACTGATTGTTTTAGTAGTTTTGAAAGTTGCTGTCTGGGTTCTGCCTGGAATAGCCAGCAACAAAAATGTGAAAGTAAGTCTGTTTTTATGCAACATAAAAAACAACTTAGTTTCATTTAATTTTATATTCTAAACATATATTGCCATGTTTTTATTTGTTTAGTATGTATGCAAGGTTTTTCTGGGGAAAACTTGTTCACCATCATGTCCTTATCCTTCAAACGAAAAAAGAGCTTCAAAAAACGTGTAACTGTAGCAAAGATTTGTGTGATGTATCCACAGGTTACCAAAGTTGTGCAACTGGTATATAGTTATTCTATAAAAAAGAAAATTGACCAAATGACCAAAACACTACATTATAAACAAGTGTATTACTCAAAATGCTCTTTACTGGTTTTAATTTAAGTTGCTGACCTTTATTTATAACCTTTCATGGACACACACAATAAATACAATCATTGTAAAATGCAACTTTGATAAAGCGCATCCTGATGCCATGTACAAACGTTTTCAAAGGTTGTTTATTATTATTCCTAGATATCCATGGATTACCATCATACGTGCTTTCGGAGAGCAAGCAGAATTCTTCAATTTCAATGTCTTATTAAATACCAATAACAAGTGAAACAATAAAAATTCTCACTTTGCTATGTGTGTAATTTTGATTTGGAAATAATTTTATTCTCCACTAAGCGATGAAGAGTTTCTTTGCATTATAGCATATATGTTTAAATATCAAACCCGAATAGTTCATCACAATTTACGAAATAAACGAAGATTCATTTTTTTCAACTCACTATTTAAAAAATATCTCACTGGGATGAGTGTGTAAATCAACATAAATGTACTTCATAATCGTGCAATGATGTAATATAATCATCTCTTTTCCGTGGTGCTACATCTATGAATCTGTCTGTCGACGCAGAACGGTGTCACTTTTTGACTAAGTCACTTGAACATTTTTGTTTCCCTCGGAAACACTGCTTTTATTTATCATAATAATAAACAAGAGTAAAACGTGATATTACTCCCAATAAACAAATCAATGAAGGTATGTTCATGTTACAACCACTAATGATACAACGCCACTTATTTTTATAACTATTCTTAAACGTTGCAATTGCTACCACTAATGATATGAATTGTTTTATCAAGAGTTTACAATTTCAAGCGTTCATACTAAATCGCCGCTTACTGGTAAAATTGCATCAATATGCGTCACAAATACACAGTAGCCTCTAAGCTTAATTAAACAGGAAAATATTTACAATCTCAACAATATGTTTTTTTTTAAATTTGCGATTTAGGTTTTGCTGTAAATAACTTTCCACGAAGGTGCCAAGAACAAGGTAACTGAGAACATCATAACGGAAATTGGAGGATAGGTTCATCATGTACCTGACATATCTTGGATCGAACAACTTTCGGCTCTGTAAAACATGCATTAACTCGCATGATCTCTCATCAGTATTTGAATACTTTCAAAAATTTAGCATAAACAAGAATTGGACTATCACAAACTTTGATAAAAGCACTAATTCACAGTAAGCATTGAATGTACATATGTTTTGAAGATCACTGGGAAGAAACCGTATACAATATCATGTATATGAATATTAGAACCAGATTGTGTTGACAACCCTACGGTTTGTTGGCAATGTTTTTGGTTTGCGGTTGAAAATTCACAAAAAGTACACTTCAAATATCTGTTTCTGACAGGTGACAGTTCAACAATTGATAATAGCATAATGGTGCTGAATAAATCAATAAGCCCATATGTATTATCAATGTTTAGAATCTAATCCTGATTTCGAAATTTGAAAATAAGATTAATCAGTCAAAACTAGCGAAAGTTTTCGTGCGCCGTCACTTGAAAAGTTTTAACATCCAGTCCAAAAGTACGTTACCACGCACTATCAATGAATTAAGTTTTATATCTCTGACTTCGGAGAGGATTCCATATGAAGACTCTCTGTGGGTACATTTTTGACTGTACTTACTCAGTTTCCATAGCAACGACATTAAAACATTGAAAGATTGCTCATGGCCAAAATTACATTTAAAGTACCACCATGTAAAAAATCAAAGTACTGAGAGTACTGAAAGACTGGGTCTTGAAAGTTTGTATTTGTAATTGTCCACGTTTTCCTCAAATATGCTTTTTGAATTAATTATGAGTTTGACTGGAGTGTTTCAATCTATGTACAGATTCGGATTTTGCCTGATATTTTGTCTAAAATCTTAATAACTCTAGAAAATTGTCACAACGGTATTTTATGTAACATAAGACCTCAAGGGGAAAATTTAAAATCTACAACTTAGGAAAATCAAAACAACTATATCTAACAAAGTAGATTTTATAAATTATTAGATTTATTTAATACAGGCATCCTATGGAAAATCCACAAGTCGGTATCCGTTATACATTTGTACAAGATTTATGAAAACTCTCAAACTGCTGATTTATCGAAAAAGTTAACATTTTATATACATAACAAACATAGACACCTGATGTTAGAAATATTTCTTTTTACTAAGAATATCGCAAGTTTTTTAATAATAACAAGGTTCGTCACGGTCACCATTTTGATTTCTTAGACCAGTTCATTTACCACGATTTTCTGGCAGCAGATTCATGTAAAATTGATAGATAAAAATAAATCCGTTCGCCAATTACAACTTTTTTGTGTAAACTCGTGCATCATCAACACTAATTACGATACAACCAATCCTTTTATGTCATACTTTGGGAAGATCTTTCCTGAATGGCTGTTACATTTTTCCTAATAAATTAAGCAACAGAAGAATATCGCAAGTTTTTTAATAATAACAATTATTCAAAGCAATAGAAGACATTATTCTAAGCAACAGAAGACATTAACTGGTAATTGTACAGAGATAGGTCAATTAAAGAACTGGTTAGAAAAAAATAAGAAGAGCTAGTGCTAATGAAGTAGAGAATGTGTCATTTCCAAGGGAAATATTTCACACGGCGATAATATGTTTTACTAAAAATTAATGTAACAATGTTTATTGTAAGATTGTTTAAAATCGTCATTTAAGCGATCAATTCAGAATTATTTGATTTTAAAAGTTTCTAGTATTTGCAAAGTAAACGCTTTAAAAAGCAAAATTAACAAATGTTGTGGGAAATTGTCATTTCAGAGATTTGTGTCTTTCCAATACACTATCGTCTATTAAGTGCATATTTTCATGCGTGTCTTAGAAAACATGAACTTAATTTCGAAAGCGTTTTAACTTGAATTTCTTCGAAGAGCCACACAAAAAGAATTTCAAAATCAGATTTCAAAACTGTGAGTTATTATTTTCTTAAAATGGAAATATTGACTATTTCTATTTTCTACCACACGTTAAATTAAAATCTAAAACATAATTGCCGTGCATTATTACTAATAGTGGTGTGAGATAATCACCAATTGGAGAAAGATCAGCTGATCATGAGTTTCTGATTACATTAAGACATTGATGAAATAATTATTTTAATTATGAATGTGTCTTGTTGTGTACATTATAAAGTACATAAATAAAGTATAAACGTTTGTCTCATAACATGTAAACAAAAATTACATATGAATCCCGACTAAGCCGGATAGCATGAACATTAACATTTAACTTGGTTCTTCAAGATAGAAGATTGTATATTGTTTGATGTATCGGTCACCCCAAAGATGAAAAGCAGTCATACTGCAAGTAGAGTGGAAGCCTTTGAGAGAGGGAAAAATGAAGAACCTATGTAATATGTAAGACAGCTGTGTATAACCCGTTAAGATTTTAAGCTCGTGCAAAAAGTTCGATAGCATTTAGTTGATAGATTGTTAAAATAAAATTCTCAACTTTCCAAAAATGGTAGAACGCGTTGTGAACTTTACTTTCAATTCTACATTCAACCCCTTCTATTAATTAATGAAATCGTCCGCCAACTGGATCGTCAAGGACGTTGCACATTCAGTTACGTAGCTCACTCTATAAATCGCTCCAACTATTGAACCTGAGCAGGAATATTTTGATCAATTAAACTTTATGTTCATTTTCTTTATAAATTTTGTATTATACGTAGAGGTCCTAAAAAGATTTAATAAGCATTTTTTAAAGAAATATATTTACTGAAATTTCTTAAGCGTAGTGTCAATTCATGTGTTCTACACGCGGCTTCCGGTTTAAGATTTCGACTAACAGTAAACTAATAGACGGGGTCACGTGCCCCAGTCTAAAAATGGGTGTGTTCCCTAAATATATGAAGTCTTGATTATGACATTGGTTTAATTTTATAGCCAAGTAATCAATGTATTTGTAAACTTAAATTGATTTAAGTGAAATGCACATTATTACTTATTAGGTTTGTTACTGATTGACTACAGAAGTATATCGGTTTGATCAATCTCATAGACAGCTAGGGGAAAACTAATAGCGAGTGCAGCCCGCCTGTGCGCCACACCGGTGAGCAAAGCGAGCTCTAACAACCATTGCTCACAGGAAAAAGAACGCACTAAACCTAGTTTCATATAAAAAAAAAATGGCTACATCCCATAATGCTCTCCAAGGTTTTATCCCGTAGTGCTTTACCAAAAATGGCTAACGGTGCCTTGAGGTTTGAAGACACGTTTTTAGTACCGGACAAGCTTTGGTGGGATCCAAGCGATTTTTTACATGCCTCCGTTCCTTCGTATTGAGTTGAGATACGTAAACAAATGAGTATAGAGTTTAACGTGACGTGACATTGCTCGCGTTATATTTCCCGCGATAAATTTAGAGGTGGATCAAACATCTGTAACGCGTGTTGTAGCTTTTTCAGTATAAACTGTGATACTATTACCTGCCTTAGATGATTTGCTTTTTTTTATTTTTGTTTTTGTTTGATAGAGAGATTATAAACATGTACATTGTATATACAACCAAGAACCATACTTTACTGTCATATGAATGTACAGTAAGTATAAGCAGGAAATAAAAAAAACTTTAAGGTAATTTTACACTAAATAAAAACAATGAAGAGAAAAAATAAAAAGTTAACAAATCTATACAGATATTGCATATTGTCAAACTATTAAAATGGAAAATGGGAAATTAAACACCTACAAACAGGGACCGGGGGCACGGATACAATGGTCGTCATTGGCCGATGCATCGCATAATCACATTGCCGAATATCTTCTCACCAAACCGACATAAAGATATATGAGGCAATCACGTGCTATGTTTAAACCAATGAAAGTGTAACATTTCAGTCCGAGGGAAAACAAATTGCAATAATGTCGGTTTGTGTTTCATAGACTTAGCTAATAAAATAGAAGAAAACGTGCATAAACATAGAGCTATAGACCTGCAGTTAGCCACATTTAATAATTTTTTAGATTTAATCCCGACCCATTCATATGATATACCCTGCACATTCCTTTTCATATATTTTATTTTTTAAAAATTGTTTAACATTTTTTAAAATAATTCTAGACTCTGTTAGTAAAAAATATATGTTAGTAATATCAGGTTCGATTGAACATATAAAGCCATTTAATGAATAAATTGTAAAATCCCGTATATATCGAAGTGAATTATCATTAGGGACCTAACTTAAGTGTTTTATGTTAATAGAATCGTGTAAATATATTTTCCAATATAGCTTTATCTGTGAATCCATCAACTTATTATTCCTAATTGGCACTGGAATGTAAACTGAAACCGTTTTTTATTATTATTTAATGGGGTTTCCCTTTCTCTTTCGTTGAACCTTTCTGTATGTTCTGTTATTGGGCTCAAACGGTGTGCAACTGAATATGTATTAGTCTGATCTTTTCTTACGCTTAAACAAATTATAACAGTTTGTATATAATGTGCTTCTTATTACCACTTCTCTGAAACTGTTAAACTCAATTGACTTTTTATATTCCTGATACATGCAAGCATCAGTATAAAAAAAATGAAGAGGACGCGGGTACGTTAAGGCAACTCCGAGTTTAATGATCGTATGGTCATTTTAAAAAAATAATGTTTAATTTAATAAAAAAAAAGTTGAATACAAAAATCAAGTGAATGTGTCCAATAAAAATTATATATTTATATTTATACTTTGAAATCGATTCGCTCTGTGAGGCTACCGTGCTATGTTATCACGCGACAGTTAAAATAAATCACTATTTCCCTTAACAAAAAATACCTGTGTAACACTTCCCAAAGTTTTTAAGAAGGTATTGTACAATAATTCGATCGGCAATTAGTTCATATTTATTAGTATTACTTCTAAAGTCCTATTTTCAATCGCATATAATAATATTGTCCGCCAATAATGAAAGATGACTCCCAATCAGGCTGCATATACTTTTAATACAATTTTGGCTCTAAATACAAAACGGAGAAAAGAACAGAAATAACCGTCTTGAACAGGAGAGTTTTTGGATAAATAACAAATCTTTGTTAGCTCGTACTTATTAAAAGTCGTATAACAGGTAAACATTACACACTGGTGCTACCTATTTTCTTTTTTATGCATACTTTTATCATTATAATTTCACTTTCTGTGAACGATCAAAATTAGAAGTAAAAGCAAGGTGTGTACACAGAGACGTTATTAACTACTAAATAACTAGAACAAACATAATCAACTAAGTCACATATATATGACTTGTCACTACAACACGACATAGTTCTTTAAATAGGGTGGAGGCTTCTATACTCTTTGAGGGCGGCTTGTGTCTTGCTCTTCGTCGTCCTCTGTACAGATGTTCTGTTGAGTTTCTTGTCCCACCTCCATTGCACAGTAGTAAGTACCTCTGGGATAGGAGGGGATCCAGGGTTGTTGATTTCTCGGTGTTGGTTGTCAAAGATACTGGTCTCAGGCATACGAGGTTGGGATCCGGAGTTGAAAGTTTCTCGGTCTGGGTGGGCAAAGATATTGGTCTCAGGCATACGAGGTTGGGGAGTCGCAACTTTCTCCTGATCAGCATCTTCAGGAACGAAATGTTGCTGTTGTTTGGGTGGTAAGGTTAGTACTTCTGTTGGAACGCAGTAACATTCGCTCGTCTTGACCTTGAACGAGTTTGACCTGAATTGTTGACCGGCAAACTTTTTGACATATAACCACTTATCATTCTTTGACACTACGATGTATCTAGGACGGGCTTTCTCTTGTCTCTGTCAGAATACAAATTGACAAGATCTCCAATAGATGGTACATGAAGGGTGTGTGGTCCTTTTGAGTTGGCCGTAGAGAGTGCTATTAATGTGGTTCGAATCTTGCTGGACTTGTTTTTGGACAATAATGTCCTTGTCACACATGAGGAGCTGTTCATGCGTGAACTAGTTCCTTTGTGTGTACATATCTCGTGCTGATACTCCACCATCTCTGATACGAGAGTTCAGTCTTGCTACGGCTGTAGACAGACTAAGCTGCGAGACTTGGCCTCCTCCAGGTTCTTGTCTTAGTATCTCCTCCTCGAGTTCTACAACGGCTTTCTCCGCAACTGGATTTTTATTGACGTTCTTCACGCTGCCGTTTTCCAGGTTGGTGCGATAACGATCTAAGAGAGCATCCTCACGTAGAGCGAGGAATCCAGGGGCAGGATCAACAATGATGACTGCTCTCTGTCTATCGAGTGGGTGTAGATCCACGCACAAAATGAGTACAGCTTCGCTTATGGTTTGTGCTTTTTTGTCGGCTATAAGGCGAGAAGCTGTATAAGCAGTTACAGTTTATCACGTCGGCAGCAAAGTTAATTCCAATGGCATCTGGAGGGGGTCGGATGATTGTTCTATGTAGGTCACTGGAAACTTTTTCAGTGAGATGCATGTGTGACATGAGTCTCACACACGATCAATTAACTGTGACAAATCCAAAGCAAAGAAGTTTTGCCTAATAACTAGCATCATCTGATGTTTAATTGGGTGATCCAAACGTATATGAAGTGCGGTTACAAGGCCACATAAGACGCTGCGTGGGACTATGATCAGTTCTGCTGAAGGCTGTAGTGGGTCACATCTGCGTGCAACGAGTAAGCCATTTCTTGAAATGATCTCGAATATTTGTGAGTTTTTTTATGGTCTGGTACCCTGTTTGAGATGCGCGTGTGTTTGCCTAAGATCTGGGCATTTGGCTTGGATATTGATCGATGCTGACCTAGTAGCAAAAGGTAAGGTTTGTATGTCATCAATAGTGCTAGTATTGTTGGCTTGGGTTTTTACGCCATGTACCACTCAGTCTTCCACTTGATTGATGATGTTGCAAATCTGGCATGAAGGATTGTTGCAATCATTCGCATTCCTGCTGGCAAAATGTGATGGGACGGTTGCAGAACAAGAAAGGTGTTGAAGGTCAACCTGATAGCAGCTAGCTGTGGAGAGGAATGATGTCAGTCTGGGGCTTGAAGAAAATTCACCCCGGCGAAGTTTTTGTATTGCCTGACCATATGGCTTGCTATCTGTTTAGACGCGTGACTTGTGGGCCGATTGAATGATAAAGGGGCTAAATGTTTTATGGCAGCAGATATGCACAATGCTTAAATTTCATATGGAAGCCATGTTACTTGATGCTTTCATAACTTGGCACTGAAGAATCCAGCGAGACGGATTTTGTCATCTCGCAATATGTATAGGGTTGCCCTTGACGGACCCATCAGTGATTATCCACAAACGGTCATCTCTCCTTGGAAAGTAGATTTCCTTGGAGTCTTTAAGTTTTAATAAGGCTGCGTTAAAATGTTCAATCAGCTCTTCTGACCACTTGATTTTGTCTTTGACTGAAGACCACTGATGGCACTGTCGAGAGGAACAATTGTATGTGCACAGCTTGGTAGGACACGGGATAACATCCTGTAGGCCCCAATAAATGAGCGCAAGCCATGGACAGTGTCTGGTATTTTGCATGTGGATAGGACAGAGACCTTGTGGGGGCTTGCAGAAAGACGTCCTTGAGTCCAAATCCATCCAAATATGGTTGTTGATCGTGGGCAAATTATCGTTTTCCCTGCAGATAACTTAAGTCTACAATCATCGAGGGCTGTCATTACACTGGTCCAGTGTTGTAAAGGTTCCTCAGGGGACTTTCCTCCACAGTATAAATCGTCAGCTAACTTCGAAACATACCCTGCCTGAAGATGGTCTCCTAAGACTCTGCACATAAGTTCTTCCAAGGCGGTTTCTGACCCTGGTATCCCCATTGCACATCGGGTATAAACACGCACACCTTAGGGGATAACAATGCTTCAGTAGCGCATTGATTCTCTGGCCAATGAGATTTGATAAAATAAACTGTTTAGTCTGTCACTATGAGGTATTTCCACTGACTAATGGTGCGTAAGGTAGATCAATGACAGGCATAAGGTATGGTAAAGGTTTTGAATAGCGCCCAACGTCTTCGAAATCTGTATCCAGTCGATGTCCACCATTTGGTTTAGAAACTAGAAAGGACGGCTTTAGGTATTCCACTGTGATGTTTATTTTTTCAGGTTTTCACAGGACTCCGAGGGCCTCCAGTTCAGTGCACTTGTCTTGCAGAATATGTAGTTTTTCTTTGGAATATTGTGGGAGGCAACCCTCTCTCTGAGGGGGTTGTGTAGGTCCCATGTTGATTTTCATGTCCAATGTCCAATGTTCCAACCTTGCTGTTGTAGCCACTGAAGTGGGGGTTGAATAGAGAGTCGTGCGCCTGGAGGGCTCTTTGGAAGTGTTGTTGGGTCTCAAGAATTTGGTCCGGATTGACATTAACAGCATCGGAATGACAGTTTTTGCTCTCTGGTTATGTTTTTGTTGGTTGGGAACCCAGCACAGGTTTTTGCAAATCAGCGGTAATGTTGTTGTCTGAAGCAAGTGTAGTAGGGAGAACTTGGCAAAAGTGTTCATTTTTCTTGAGTTGTTTAGCTTCTTCTGTATTGTTCACAATGCGTATTTTTCCAGCCACTACATCTCTTATTTCCGGTTTAGGCCACATGTCATGTGCGAGGCGGGATTCAATACGAGGTTCAACAGCTACAGTGCCTTCCGCTGGGATGTGTTCTAGTACAACTAGCTCGAGGTGTGATTCTGGCCATACCGTAGTGGACGGTAACTTCAGGACATAAGCATGAGCCCGTCGAATATGGTGTTGTTGGCGTCCGTCATGGGTGTTATAGTAAATTAAATGTGAATCCCCAATCATTACTTCGTGACGCGCTGGACGGATACTGATATCATTAGCAGAGAGAATGTGATTCCTGCCAGAAAGTCAACATCAAGGTCCTTAACTACAAGAGCCTCGACGTGGAGGGTGATGTGTTCTCTAGTCAGGTTGAAATGTGTTTCTCCTACTATTTATAATGGGGTAGTGCCATCCGCTTGCACTGCGTGTTGTGTGGATTTGGTGATTTCAATTCCCATGAGCTGAGCAACGCATCCTCGAATCATGCTGATTTACGCACCACTGTCAAGCATAATATATATAGGACATGTTGCCTGTAGTAGGCTTTCATCTGTGATGACTGTTTGGTACTGACCCGTCTTGAGGTAGGGACTACTTCGTAGAAATCATGTTGGTCTCCTTCGGATGTGTTGTCGAAATTATTTTCTTCCATGTCGCCAGCAGAATACGTGATTGCACAAAGGTGTCTAGCTCGGCTCATACATGTTTTGTGATCTTGTGATAAAAATTTATGAGTGCTCAGGAAGTGATCATGGCGAGGTCGTCCAGCTTGTTTGCACAGTGGGCATATCTTGATGTTTTTGATGCAAATGTGCTGATGCCTCTGTGTTTTGGTAGGTGGTGAGTTGTAGTGATTAAACGCTGTACGAAGGACCTTGGTATCATTGTTTATACGAATTTCATCAAGTAGACTGTCTAGAACTTGAGATATTTCAGGTTTTAAGCTGGCTACTGTTTTGGATCTTAGCTCAGAGCCATACCTTTGTTTCACCAGGGCGGGTAAGTCCTTGTGTAGTAGGCGAAGCAATGTCAATGTGATGAGGTTCTCGGGGGAAGGGAATAACTCTTCATCTGCTTCCGGTAGTGCACCCATGTGACTTAAGACTCCTCCACGTTGGAGTAGGTTGTCCAATAGATATGGTAATAAAGATGGTCAGTTTTTTGGTCCTCTGGTCGTTCTCCTGGATCTACGTGGATATTATCAAAGTCCAAAAAATGTGCACAAGTTGACTGGAACCCAAAGTGGGTACGTATCGCTTGCCAAATAGATTCTATGGACGTAGAGTTCTTTACAATAGTATTTCGTGAGAAAATGGGACAGTAATTAGCAATTTGCCCAAGCATAAGTTCTAGATGTGCTACTTTTTGTGCTGCTGTTCTTCGTGAATTCTCTGATACGTCTTGCCCATCATTAGTGAGACCACGTCTTGGATTCGTAAGCGTTTCCTGGGCCAATCTTGCGCCGTTGACTAGGAATATCGCAAAGTTCGGGTCAAGGGAAAGAGTGTACTGTAAATTCTGTTTCCATACTTCGAAAGTTGTTATTGTCTAATTTTTCGTCAAAGACCACTGTTTTGGAGTACGGTTTTTGGCCATTTTGTGTTATGACCGCCAATGAAAGTGTGTCAAATATATTCACTGTAAACAGTTTATGTTGAAACTGTCCCCGTTGTTTTCTTCGTATGGAATCTCTTTTACCTTGGAGGATGTGGTTATAATTGATTGTCGCTGCCACCACGCCAATAATGTAAGATGACTCCCAATCAGGCTGAATATACTTTTAATACAATTTTGGCTCTAAATACAAAACGGAGAAAAGAACAGAAATAACCTTCTTAAACAGCAGAGTTTTGGATAAACAGTGGTAGCAACGTTATTGTTGACAAACGACACGCACGATTCTGATACACGAACGATCACGCACGATACACAAACGATTACGCACGATACACGGAAGATCACTAACGTACTGAATTTTCACGATACACAAAAGATAACGATAAAAAACGCAAACGAACGATTCAACACTATTTAACACGCAAAATCAAAATTAATATTTCAGATTTGAATTACGAAAACGTATTGCTTTAATTTGTATAACAATATATGTATGCCTGTGTTTTGTTGAAAAGCGGCATGTACAGTAGCCATGCACTATTTTATTTATACAAGTAAACGATATGATAGGATCCATACACCAATTAAATTGTTTTGTCTCCACAACGAATATTAACTTCTATCATAAGTTAAAGAGAATTAAGTGAAAAAGAAATGAAGATAATGTATAAACTACACGAAATTATTTACATACGAGTTGATGTTTATGTAATCCGATTCCCTTACGTACGATTTAATTGTGCGAGATACAGGTTAAATTTGTTACCTTGTTCCAAATAAATTTCGATTTTACACATCCCATATTTCCATAATTTACGGTACATAATTGATTGACTTTTATTTCTAAATTTTAAAGCGTCTAAATAAATTTTATTTCTAATGAATGTTTATACAATGTAACAGAGAGGAACGCGTATCGTATTTTCATTTGAAAGAAAACTTAATTATTATTGTTTAGCTTGAACGGGAAATGGTTAACCTTGACCGCTTTCATTCAACTTTTGCTTGACGCTAATATGATTAAAATTATATTTCAAGACACGATGGATGCTTGATATAGACTGATCAAATATTCATGCAAAACTAAATCGACCGATCAAAGGATTAAATGACTTGTTGAATTACTAGTTAACGACGAAAGAGAGAATCTTTTAAAAAGATTAGCGCTGACATAATACATGTATGTAAACAATTGTTGATATTGTTCTATAAAATGGTTTAAATTCACATACTGTTGCGTTGTTTTAAAAATTACTCGTCGTTGTTTTAGAATAAATCCTGGCATTCCGTAAAAAAAGTTACAAAACGAAAACACCGCACGATCACGCACGGTGAAAAAAGCAAACCAATTATTCTGATACACGCACGATCCCGCACGTTACATGAACGATCACCCACGGTACACGAACTATTTAACACGATTAGCTTGTCAACAATAATGTTGTTACCACTGTATAACAAGATTCTGTTAGCTCGCACTTATTAATAGTCTTATTACAGGTAAATATTACACACTGGCGCTCATTATTTATGGCGCTCTTTTTCTTTAATTTCAATATTATTGAAAATACTACGTTGTTTTCATTTTTTACAATTAAGCAATATATTCTACCAGCTTGTTTCAAGTATTTAAGGTCATATGCTTTTGATATGTGCTAAATGCATCTTTCAAAATATTCGGGGTAATGTTACACTTTTGCCCTTTGTAGTACACACTGACAGAGGAAAGACTGGTAATCCATAAACATGTCTACCTTATTACACTTGATAAAACAAAATAGTCATGGCTGTATTGTCCTGATTATATCCTAACTGGCAACCATATATATCTGGGGTATCTATATTTACTAAGTCTTATGGCAGGCATTGTTTACAATGCATTCCGATGATTTGTCTCTCCTGACATTGATTTTATCTATTAAACATGATTGTGACTTCATCAATGAATATGATACGTAAAACAGAGACATTGAAGATATATTCATATAGAATACATGTAGTTTCCAGTGACATTTTACGCTTGGACTTTCCATAATTTGGACAGAAGATAAAATAAAAAATGAGAGGTTTCTTGAAGTAAATATGACATCATGCTGCTTGTATTTTAACGTCATATTGAGGAATGTTTACTCAATTGATCCCTGAGAGTTGCTTTATCATACCCACGGATGTCAGATTCATGTACATGGTGAGTTTGATTAACAGAAAATAGGTGAGAAACAACAAATCATTGTTTCCATTATCTGGTCTAAAACTACCTCAACAGGTATGATAGTAAGAATATTAAACGTTATATATATATATATATATATATATATATATATATATATATATATATATATATATATATATATATATATATATATATATATATATATATATTAAATGAGGTCAATGATCAAATTTTTGAGATATAGTGTCTTTAATCATTTTTAAACATTTTTCAATATTTTTGTAGTGTTTGCAATATGATTATCTAAATGGAAAAGTTTGATAAAACCAACAGAAAATATGCAAGATTATGTTGACTTACAAATAAAATATACACAGTAAAACTCGTTTAATACGAACACGGATATAGCCGAAATATCGGATATAACGCAAATTGTTGAGTCCCCGAAGAAATTCATAACAAATCTTTGCAAAATTTTAGTCATAACGAATGTGGATATAACGAATTTACGGGTATTGCAAACTGATTTTGATTCCTGTAAAGGTGAATAATGACACTATTTAATACTTTTATAGCAAATTTCTTAACAGTTTAAAAAGTATGCACTATAATTTAATGTATTAGTTTGTTTGAATTTATTTTCACCAGTATTCTTCAATTTACAAACCCATTATTAAAGATATGAAAAGAATTTATTTTCATTCTAAGCTCCAATGAGCAAAAATGGTAGTCTGGTGATAGAAAGCATGTGTATAGTGAATTCGTTATAGTTTGTATCACTCATTCGTTGTACGGATATAACGAAGTAAATCCATTGGTCCGTAGGACTTCGCTATAACCGAGTTTTATTGTATTTTTAATATTATAGTTCTGCCAAAAACATTTCAGTGAAAGACAATGGTCAAAGTATTTAGTCCGAACTTTCTTTATTTCGCTAATAGTCCAATTTTGTTTCAGGCCAATTCCATAATCTAGTAAAACTATAGAATGTTATGTCAATAATGATTCATTTCAATCATACTTTATTTGTTTTGTAGAAATTTTACTCACGAAATTTAACTTTGTAACAATCCGAATTTGAGAACTCAAACCCGGAGTAAACAACGTCCTTAAGATCAGGAAGGACTACTTAAATGATATTTTTATTGATATTCAAGAAACAGAAAACAGGAATTAATATTTTGGGATTATGAACAATTTTAAATAACATACAACAAACATGATTATAAAAAAATAACTCCGGGATATAGAAGGGGTAGATAAAATTATGGACAAAAGATTATTAACACATTGAGATTACGACATCAGGGACAAATATAATGTTTGAAAACAACTGTAACATTTATCACGTACACTTAACATCATATCAGTATGAAGTGTCCTCTAAATCAAATACATAAATGCTCCCTGTACATTACTTTTCTGTTTTGTTTTGGGTTTTTTTAGTTTTTATGCTTATCTTTAACCTTATAAATACACTACGAATTGCAGAATTAAATATTTCGAATACCAACTAGTAAATAATTAATAAATCATGGTCGATATCCTTAAAAAATACATAGAACAGTCTCGATTGAAGTCGTCATTTCGTAAATTCTCTGGTCGATACAACGACCTTGTCAGCAAATACAATATTCCGCTGTGTCGAATGCTGATTGACGTTTTTCATACATTTCGACCATTATTATTCTGATTTTCCCGTTTTCCCGATTACTACAAAGAGCACACGGCCTGTGTGACCGATCGTCAGATGTTGCTCACTCTTCCATGGCACCTGGTCCTACCTCTATTTTTTGTAGAGGTCCAGTATGCTCTGCTCCTGTTTTGTGTAATTTTCCTCTGGACTTTTGAATTTGAAGACTGTTATCACATTTTATACAGAATATTATACTGTGTATTTGTCAAATTAACATAAATTCAAAATATTGACTAAAACAAAAATATTTTATTTGTAATTCTGTTTTCACAAAAACAAAGACTTCATATACTCATCAAATGTTGACACCATATAATTCCTTTGTCAGTCAATGGAAAAAAGTTTTTTTTTTTAATTTAACAAACTTATCTATTTGTCGATGTTTCGATTTTTATCAAATGATATTTTGTGCAACTAGTTTTCCTCAATTTTCAGCATAATGATTTAGGAAACCATATGGAAAAACGGATGTCAGTTTAAACTTTTCTAAATTTTGTTAAAGTTTGATGAATTTCACTTAGTATCTTCTAAATATTACAGAGTTTTTAATTAAGTCTTTAAACTTAGTATATTACGGTACGATTGATTATACTTGACGGACGATTTTATCCAAAGTTTTCTCTGTTTATTTTCGACATAAATCATAAATAGATAACAGTACCACTGAGTAACAGAAACGAAATTACGATGTTTAAAGTTTTTTTTTTTTCTTCCTTTTCTAATAACCTTTGAAATATCACTTTAGAGTGTTATTAATTCATAAACGGAAGAAATTTGATTATACATAGTTATTTACATTCGTGTGAAAAATTAAAAAAAAAAAATAGATGAATTAAAGTATTAGCTCTGATCTTTATAATTCAAATAATTCAACTATATTCATTTGGATGTTTTACCACTTATTCATTGCTGAAAAAAAATTATACAAAGTGTGTGTTGATAAATAGATAGATCGTCGAAATGACTCTCTTTTTTAAAGTTACCATACTTTAATACAAAAAAACCCTCTTTCACAGATGCACATATTGCTTTTGCTTTAAAAACATCTAACTTCCAAATAAAAATTTGATTTAAGAAGATTTAAAGATCCGTGAAAGAGTTTCCTATTCTATATATTTGACAAAAAATTCTTATTTTATTACAACCTAAAGAATCGGACTGTTTAAGAGAATTTTTAGTTTATTTAGTGCAGTTTTGAGGGGAGGATCCTGTAAAGCATTTATTGGTCAGAATTAGTCTTCAAATATAATACAAACTAAAAGAGAATGAATTATGAAACAGTGACACTACTGGCTCTAAAAACCCCTGTCCGTATGAATATCCCCTGTCTTTCCCTGTCACTCCCTGTGTTTTCCCTGTCATCCCCTGTGCACCCCCTGTCAGCCCCTGTACACATTCCCTGTACACCCTGCAATCCCCTGTGAGCCACTGTACACATCCCCTGTGTGCCACTGTAAGCCCCTGTCACCCCCTGTACGCCCCTGTCACCCACTGTAAGCCACTGTATTTCCCTGTACATGCCCCTGACACCCCCTGTACGGTGTTTGACTGCTTGATAAGGTAAAGAAAAAGTTTTTAATTAGTAAACGTTTTCGGATTTTCTTCAATATATATTTAGCAGTTTCTGATACATAAGGAAATGGAAAGAAAGAAAAGCATTCATGGTATAGACGGTGTTTGTTTTTTCTTTGTATTTCATAGAGGGCAATATTGTTACAAACGTGAATAATTCTGACTCAACAGTGACAAATATCAAGATAAGTATATACTGATAAACCGCTTAATATTCCATTCCATGTATTTAAACAAACGACCGTGTTTTGTAATTTGTAAAAAAAAAAAAAAAACTAAGTGGAGAATGAGTACGGGATGTCCGCGACGCTCTGTGCCATGTAACCTGCCTGAGTTAAAGCGCTTAATAACACAACATGATTAGCACGTGCAGATAATCACAGACCGACCGAAATGATAACCTAAATTTTGATGTTTTGCCTGGTATAATGATGCACAGAATTACATCGTCCCAATGAAATGCAAGTTTATTCTATTTAGCAGGAAGTTAATTAGTTAATATCTAAGTCATGTAAATCGCAATCGATGATATTTGCTGTCAGCCATTGTTTTTCGTGGGTTTTTTTTCTGATAAATTATGTGAGAGAGAGAGAGAGAGAGAGAGAGAGAGAGAGAGAGAGAGAGAGAGAGAGAGAGAGAGAGAGTTGAATTTTTAGGAGGGGTTATTTAGTACGGCCCTTTGACACTTTTATTTTTTATGAGGGTGCATTTTCCAGTTTAGTAATTCATATGCATTATTGTATAGAATTGTCCTCATACATTTAAAACAATGATACAGTTCATGATCATGAATAATTTCATACATGTATACAAATACCGGTAACGGGTAATGTAAAGACATGCATGCATGATCTTAAAAGAATGTTCCGGGTTTCGAGTTTTAGATTAAAAATATCATACATTTATTTAAATTCTGAATTTGAAAAATGAAAAATGAGAGCATTACGGTTTAATTCATAATTATGACTGTGTCAAATAATGTTCCGAATTTTAAGCTCTTTCTTCTCATGTTTGATATTCTTACATGTAGAACTGATAAGTCAAAATTTTCTTTACTTGACAGACTGGGAAAGAAAGTCATAAGCGGCGTTTAAACAACATATTGAATAATTGTTCCGCATTACCGAGCATTCAGATCTTAGGAAAACGGTGTGTCACATGTGTCTGTCACCTCATTGTTCCCATCCTCGCTACCGTGCACTGCAAATTGTCAAGAAGGGCTGTGTACAGTAGCTATAATTATATAATCAGTGACCGACCATTCAGATCTGAGGAACTGTGTGTATATACATGTACACGCGTGTCTGTCATCTCATTTTCCAAACCTCGCTACCGTGCTCTGCAAATTGTCAAGAAGGGCTGTGTACAGTAGCTATAAATTACATAACCACCGACCGAGTGAAAAAATAATATCAACATTCTCTCCTTTGAAAACTTTAACTTCAATCAATTCTTTGAATAATTGATATGGTGTAAAATAAAACATTGGTGGATTAAAATTAATATGATCGTTTTAAGTTAATCTAATTAATAATAAAGAATTGGGAATGAAATTAGGATTGCATGTTAACTTTTTAGGAAACTAGTTCCCGGGTATACTTTTAGTAACTTTTAATTCAAAATCAATGCAAACTCTCTCTCTCTCTCTCTCTCTCTCTCTCTCTCTCTCTCTCTCTCTCTCTCTCTCTCTCTCTCTCCGTATCTATATAAACTCCTACATATACAGAAAACACTAGTGCTACATTTATATGTACAGGTATGTTGTGAATGTTCTGACCAAGGCCACGGATTTCTGTTCACTGGCAATAAATAACATTATATTTGATATCTTCCATTTTGCAGTAAAGGGAAATGAAAATTAGATTTTAGAAATTATTAAATTGTTTATGAGAGTTAATCATCAGTTAAATTCAATTCAAGGGTCCAATAAGCCGCTCAGAAACATATTAAACAAACATACTAAAATTATTTCTTAGGCAAACTTATAAGCTATTGAAGCTTTATTTTGTTATTCACGGGAAATTAATAAAGATATAACCAGGAACTTGTTATAAAAAAAAAAAAAAAAACCAGACGTGCTCTATCGTAACATGGCTGCTTATACATGTACATTTTACATTCTGACTGATTAACATGTTTCAGTGTGCAAATATTTGTTTAGATACACAAAATCAAATGCTTAACACCATGTGCTGCGCTTGATCTTTGTAGAAATAATTCACAGAATTTCTTATATTTATTTTTCAAATATTACGGAGTAGTGATGTTCCCGACCGCTAAAGGACTAAATGCCCTGAAGGCTTTCACACCGCCCTCACCTGAGATTTACCACCCGGTGAATCTCGAGCCTTTAGTTGTAAGCATGATTATTTAAGTACTGTGTCAATAAATTATTTATGAAAACATATTATAATTTCTAAAATTACTATAACAGTGTGTCTTGTGAGTCGGCGCTCTGTTGAGTGCAAACATTGATTTATATCTCAAACTATAACACATGAGAGTTAGATAATTGAATTAAGAAAAACATATTGAAATTAAATAACATGAAAGGCTGTTATAAACATTCAAACACAGTACAGGGGGTGTCAGGGGCATGTACAGGGAAATACAGTGGCTTACAGGGGATGACAATGGTGTACAGGGGGTGACAGGGGCTTACAGTGGCACACAGGGGATGTGTACAGTGGGTGACAGGGGATTACAGGGTGTACTGGGGCTGTGTACAGGGGCTGACAGGGGGTGCACAGGGGATGACAGGGAAAACACAGGGGATGACAGGGAAAGACAGGGGATTTTCATACGGACAGGTGTTTTTAGAGCCAGTAGTGTGAATCATATTTTATCATGAATGGAACATTTGTTTGCATATGTGATAATACACTAATGAAATGACTAAATAAAAAATATTAGTTGTATGTGGAATAATCCTTCTTGTATGGAACAGTTTTAATGTTTACTTAGCTCCACCATATACATGTTAGTTCTGTAGCGTCTAAAATAAATTATACCAGATTTAAAATACATGATCATTTTGTTAAGCATTTTTACCCAAAACAGTAATGCAAAACAATGATGTTAAAAGGTACACTCTGTAAAAAATAATCGGAATTAAGAATTTTAACTGCCGTGTTACATGTACATGTACCATAGAGGCCTTGCTATAAAAAACATTGTCATGGTTTAAAATGTTTTCGACACATATATGAGATTTGATGCTGCATATAACGTCTTAGTATAGTTAATGTAACTTTGATTGATGTTATACAGCCTATATAATATATACTATAAATGTAAGCAAACACTTGACCTGATGTTTGTAAACAAAACAATGAATTGAAAACTCTTTGCCTCGATTATACATAAATCACTTAGGTTGCGTTGACCAATGAAATAGTGGACCAAATAGTGAAATAAGTTGCAATCATTGCCCAGCTCCTTTGAGTGGAAGGGGTACATAATTTATCGTTATAAAGAGACAACAACATAAGTTTTATTATTTAAACAAAACAATGAAATACTGTATAAAGGGTTATCTTTGGCCCTTGTTATTATTTTGATAACGGAAAACATAGAAATTGTCATCCGATTACTGAGTGATGCATATCAAGATTCATATATTAAAAAAACAGTCAGAACCAATGTTTTATAAATCATATTACGAACCTTTATATCACATCTGAAAGGAAGAAGGAAGTTTTAATATCTAACAAAATGTATGAGCACATTCAATTTCTTGCAATCAAATCTAGTAAAACCCCCTCATGATATTTTGCATTGAAAATCAATGTTTTGTGTTGAGCATTTAATACTGTTTATATTATTTTGGATATACACGGTTTGTAAAGGTTCAGCAACGCAAGGACCATGCAAAAAGTATTCATTTTAATTTTGTTCAGGGAAAGCACAATAATTAACCAGAATCGATATGAACTTGGCGAAGTGTTTAGACACGGATGTTTTCTTTTGCAAATTTTTAAACATGTTTTAAATTCTTTTTTGTGTTTAAAAAAGATGATGAAATAAAAGTGTATTATTACTGATTTGTTTAGTAGTTTTAAAGGTTGCTGCCCGGATTCTGCCTGGAATAGTCAGCAACAAAAATGTCAGCGTAAGTAGGTTTTTACATTTTAAAAAACTTGGTTTCATACTTTAGTTTCATATTTATATTATGGAAATTTATATTATATATTATACTCACATATTGCTCGTTTTTAGCATGTATGCAAGGTTACTCTGGGGAAAACTGTTCATCGGCATGTCCATATCCTACGTACGGAAACAATTGTCAAAAACTGTGTACCTGTAGCAAAGATATTTGTGATGTGTCCACAGGATGTCAAAGTTTTACAACAGGTAATAATGTACTTTATTCTACAACCAAAGCAAAAGCATTACCGATACGGTTAATTCAATTCACACATAGTTACATGCACTTGTTATCTAAATTTAATTATTGAGTTTTTGAAGTAGTAAAAAACAATATTTTTTTATCATTGTTTAAAAAAACAACCATTACTGTTATCTTTACAGTTTGTTTAGTTTAATAGAAAGACAAGTTTAAATGTTTTAATTTTATTAAATCAACGTCAGTCTATATGACAATATACGATTATGCAATGTAATTTGTTGATTGTTCTTCAACCATGAACACATGGACTGAGAATGTATATTTTGTAATTTATATTACGAAACAATCAGATAACCATATTACGCGTTAGATTTTATGTTAATAGTGAATGACAAAAAAAAAACTGTCAGGACCGTACAACTGTCTTTAGTTATAATTTATTATTGAGTGATAACTACGTCGTAAATTTTTACTTGATGGATTACCAAAAATGAAAAACAATTGCTAAGCACGAACTAAATCAGGTCACCAAACCTGATTGATTTGTTGAAACAATATACCGTACTGTAATTTTAATCAACAATTAAATAAAGGTTGTTGTTAACTACTTAAACGAATATATCCTTAGGGATAAATGCTATGACTAAGTAATGTTATGCAGCAAATATTTTCAAAGTAATCTACAGTAAAAAGATCTTGTTTGATTTGTAAAATTATCTTCTATGTGCAGAAGAAAAATGAATGTTATAAAATTAAAGACCATCTAGCTATCAAATGCTTATTAATGTTTTTTAAGCTATATGCTACATGTACAATTTCCTTTGTAAAGAATTCACATCTCACTATCTTCATATAGAGACACGTAACATGTGTATTTAGTGATACTGATTAATATGGTATATTTCTTTCCTCGTTTGTCCGTTGTTCCTTTTTCCTTTTAATTTTCCGATATACTCATTAGCTGTTTTAATAATTGATATTTTTTTAATGATTAGATGTACAGATCAGCAACAGGTTGACGGATTCTGTTATACTGTTCAATGTGTCAGACAAAGAATTTTTTAAGTATTAGATTATCTCTTTTTTCTTTAAAACAGCTAGTAAAAACATTTATTTTAGCACTGGATGAAAAATCTGGTTTCAGCGCTGCGGAAACTCTTTGGAAACTTTGCGGAAACTTAAGGTTACTTTAAGTTTCCGACAGGTTTCAGTATGGAAACTTCAAGTTTCATTAAGTTTCCGCAGTGCTGAAACTTAGGCTATCCACGAATCCAAATGGTTTCCGCAACGGAAACTTACTGAAACTTCAAGTTACTGCATAGTTTCAACCTCTATATACGATTGGGATACATATTGTATACAAAGGGTTTCCGCAACTGAAACTTACTGAAACTTGAAGTTTCTGCATAGTTTTTACCTCCATAAACCGTTTGGATACATATTGTTTACAAATGGTTTCCGCAACTGAAACTTACTGAAACTTTTTTTTGCTTCCACAAAAACTTAGCATGGTTTCTAATACATGTAAAAACAACACAATTTCAAACAGTTCCAAATTTATTTTGTTCACAAAACTTAAAATGTTTTCAATAATAAATAAAATGCAGCCAAAATACAATAATGGAGAAGAATTTGTATGGAAATTCCCTTATGACGGACTATTATTTAAAAAATGATAAAATTGCACAACTAAAAAAAAAACTTCCCATAAAAATTTGTACTTTTGTACTCATACTTGTTTTCTTCTTGATCAAATGCATACCAAACCTCCCTTAATAATACAATAGATATTACTTTTTTTAAAAATATGAATGCAATTTACAAAACAACTCCATGAAGTAACAAAAAAAACCTTCACCATTACATGAATATGATACACTTTTCTCAATTTATCTTGAACTGCAATGAATATGTACACCATAAAATGTTTTTCTAGAGGCTAAAGTGTCCATCTTTTGTGAAAAACATACACTACAAGATAGTAATTGACTATAGAGGTATGACCCAGATATTATTTGAATATGTATGTGCATAAATTCCAAAATGAGGCTAAAGTGACCTACTTTCGAGTTGGGACAAATCTTTTCTTTGTTACCGGTAATTACATAATCTAATGTCTTACATTAGAACAGGATTTGACAGCATATTATTAGATATTCCAGAAAGGCCAAAGTGAACTTCTCATTTTCCCCCATGATGTACCAACTGATCAGATTTGATTGTCATAAGCCTTTCAGTATTTACGAGATGACCCAGAGTGAGATATAAGAAAGCTTGCGGTCCGATGGAATGCTATTAAACAAAGGAGCAAGTCTGTCAAATCATGTGCAAAAATATGATATACACATTTAAACAATTATGCAACACTCTTCATTCCTGATGAATATTGATCTTTACACACAGTTTACCTTCCTACAAATCACTATTTTACCTACATTGATATTTTTAAGTCCAAGTAATAAATACATTGTTTATATATGTCAAATGTTACTACATGTACTTGCTTACTAATTGTAGCCTGAAGATATAAAATACAAACTGTCACAAGGATCATTCACTATATACTTCTCATCAATACCAGTATTTTACTTATGATATAAAAGCTAATTCCAATATTAGTTACATAACACAGATAAAAAAAAACCCACATGGAAATGCTATTGTAAACAACTTTCAGTGATTTTGTTACATCAAAGTTGTTATAAATGGGGTACATGTTATCTCTATATATTTTCATATTCGACATAATTGAATATTGTTTTGTGTATTTTTGATGCATACATTCATCTCCTAATGCAGTGTTTTTACATGTATTAAGATTGGTTTCTAAATTGTTCATATACTGCTGCAAATAAGAACTAAATTATCAATAAATGTAAACACAGTAAATAAAAAAAACCACAATGTACTAAATATCTAGATATATATTTCTAATTCAGGATTTATATTATGATTTTTCAGACAACGGTTGGTTAGTATAAGTAAATATGCCTTTTCAGTTCTCTATTTAAAAAGTACACATCATACCGGCAAAATAAAAATTAACATTTGGGGTTATGTTTGGATTGTGAACATGTATATGAATCAACTACTAGGTATCAACAACATCGTTAACACTGCATGTATATTATCAACTGGGAGATGGGTGGATACATGTTACCTGGAGTCTAATATTTTATGCAATACTTGCAAATATAACAAATTATTTAAGAAAATGAAAGTTAATATCAAGGTCTAGTCAATCATTTGATAATATAAGTCAAAACCATGTGATTTTCTTAGATTTTAGCTTACAGACAGACATTGCAATTTACTGGTATTTGATTGTATAAAAAGTTCTTTTATAGTTTATAGGTTCTTTGAAATAGGAATACTTTACAGCTACCAAATCTTTGTTCTGCAGAGATTTAATCAGGCCGTAGATATGTGTCCATTAGAATGAATAAGGAGTGTTCTTGGCTGTTGTAGATGTAACTTGAGTTGTAGTTTATGGAAATAGGCCTTTCTGGTGGATTTTCGAGCATTTTACAGGCTTGTGAAGCACCCACATAAGATCACACTTGGTAGTTCTGGACAGTGGTAGCATTTAATTTCTTCTTCTTGTGATGATTTCATTCCTTTCAGTGGGCTGTACTTTATGTCTGTTCTTTTTATCTTAAATAAGTTTAATAAAGTTTCATTTAAATGATTAAACAACAAACATTCAGTGTTACATGTACAGGTAGATGTAAAAGCATAAAATTCATTCTGAATATAGTTCTCCAAGAAACCACTTAACAGTTGCCAGTTGCTGATTAAATCATGTCATACAATGACTTCAGTAGTATCTGGTCTAAAATGTTTCATTTTATGTTTGAAACTAGGTTATTTTCATTTTGATTCAATAATTGTTTGTTGAACAATGGACGAAGAATATGTTTCACCCCCCCCCCCCCCAACCTCCTTTCCCAGAACTTCGACCTTAATTTCCCCCGAACTACTACACTAAAATTATAAAAATCTAACACGTCTTTAAGTTAAGGGTGAAAATAATCAATATCAAAGGCAATACCTTGCGTTCAAATCGTCCAGCTGGTCAAAACATTCACCGAAGAGAGGATGCAACTAATCACCGGAAACATTGACTTCGTATGGTGTCTGCTGAAAAAAAAACCGTGATTTCATTTTCTGGATTTAATAATAAAGAAGTATTTTTTAAATACTTATGTTACATTTAGAGTTTGTAAATTGTGTAATGTGGGGAAAATATTCATTGTTCGTCTTGTTTACCAAGCATCATATATATTTTAGTGACGAATATACGTTCCTGGATATTCTATCAAACTCTATCTTGAGAATCATGCATATAAACTTTGTTAATGATTTGGTCATAACTTATATTTTAAAGAGATGTGGGAATAAAATGCCGAACCAAGTTTGAAAAAAATGACGCCATTTTGATGGCGCGAGATATCGTTTGCAAATGAGAGATAACTAAGAGCTTTGAAAATGTTATCAGGAGTATCTATATTGTAAACTAAGTTACCTTGATATCAGTTCTTCGCTCCTGCATGTATTATCTCCTTGTTGTAGAGGCTATACATGTTTTCTAATTCTCCATTTTGCAACAGCACCTTCTTGTCCATTTTAACCTTCGCTAAGCATTATAAAGTGCGCCAATACTGACCAATCAGAACCCGCTAAATCTTGGCAAAGTGCACCATGGGATAGTTTAAAATACATCATGTTTAATCAAAATGATCATTTTTTACTGAATATAATATTTTTTACATATATTTATTTTAAATATGAATTGTTGGAGTCAGTATTTTCTGATTAAGTACGAAAAATTATTGGGGTTTTTTGTTACAATTGTAACACGTGATAAACAAAAAAAAATGGCCGACCGTTTGTTTACAAATGGCTTAACGTTTTAATTAAACTAATTTGGTTGTGAAATATGTTTCAGATTTTGTCTGTAACTTTATTATATGTACACATGATTTTGCCAAACTAAATGATATAGCCATATAGTTTACATATGAATAAAATGAGCATTTTAAATACATAACTTTACGTTATAGTTTTAGGAAGTATTATTTAATAAATAATTTACATGTAGTGGACATGAGGTGTTTTGTGCTAATAGTTACTTAATTATTTGGTATACTTTCTACATCGTATGTAATCAAATGTATCATCAAATTAAAAAAACTGGGATTGAAATCACCTGCACCACATGACTAGTGCTGGATACAACTTTAAACTGATTTTGTAATATAACGTGTAACTGAAGTTAATGCTTATTATATCTTATTACAGAAACATGTAGTCTACATGTTTCATATACATGGATCCATATTTGTGTTTACAGTACATAATGTAAATACAAAGTATAGAAATGCACGAATCATGATACAGTCACACATAGTAAAGTCTAAAATGCATGTATTCTAAATAAACAATATCAGATTCAGACCCCAAGTGGTTTTTACTTAATATCATATATTAACTGAAGACATAACATGGTTTTTTCTGCGTACATGTATTGGCGTGGGATTTTAAAAAATGAACTCTTAAGTTCAGGTTGTACGAATTTTTGGTATGGTTTGTAATAATGTTGCATTTACAATGACTTTACCTTAATTTGTTTGCTTAATTAGTACACCAAGATTCATTAATTTATTAATTAAAGTGATGAAGGATTTCAGGAGTCTAACAAAATAGGTATATTGCTAGCTCTTATAATTAAATGAGTGTAAGTACATATTTCATCATACAATGTTTGCCATATACACCTAGATTCTTTTTTTTTTTACTAATTAATCATTAATTAAAGTAACTAATTAATTTAACTAACTGAGATACACACAAATTGAAAAACAAATTCCTGCCGGGCTACAGGTATAAACTCATGCTTAGTACTGTGTATATGTTATGTAACAGTCTTTTGTTCACTCCTGACAGAAAAACCCTGCAATCCACACAGAATATACAGGAAAATAACGAAGAGGAGGTCACCTGGACAAAGAATGTATACACATGTATACACGTGCCCCAGTACCTAAGATTAATGATTTGATTATTTAGCAAGAGAGACACCAGTTGTTCGTTTAATTTAAAATCAATCACTTAGTAAATTTGTTAATGGCCGTATTTTCCACATTTAAAGATAGTTACATGTACACATACAGTTTCAGTCACGCTGAGACCTACTGTACATATAAGCATGTACAGATTCATGATCATGAGGCTAGAATTAAACTTAAACCTGTTAAAATTATTGATATAACTATCAAAACTCAAATAATATTTAGTAATGGTTTCAGCTGTGCGTAAACTATTTGGAATCCTAACTTAAAGTTTCAGCATCCTGAAACCTAGCGGAAATGTGCTGAAACTGATTGATAATTCCATAATTATTTACACCACTTTTCATACCTTTCAATTTTGGTTTCCACATTGCGGAAACCATTAGGAATCTTAGACTAAAGTTTCTGCTGACTGAAACCTAACGGATACTTGCTGAATCGATATAATGGTTTCCGCATTGCGAAAACTATACAGGAAACTTCAACTTCAAGTTTCAGCAAGGTTTCCATATAGTTTTAGTTTTGCTGAAACTGGATTTTTCATCCAGTGTAGTGTTCAATATTCAGATCAGACTATTTTATTGGAAACGTGTATATATAGAAAAAAAATAAGTTTATGGTGGTAAAGACAAAAGACCGACCATTCGCAACTCATCAGTATTAAACAGACATGTTGATCGTTTTTTGTAATAGTACATGTTTACAGTGTGTCATGAAGAAATAATGA
This sequence comes from Magallana nippona, assembly GCA_033439105.1. NCBI lineage: Eukaryota > Metazoa > Mollusca > Bivalvia > Ostreida > Ostreidae > Magallana > Magallana nippona. The sequence continues at coordinate 18,565,731 of CM065919.1, forward strand.
TTTGATAAATTTCTGAATATATATCTATATGTATTATTATACCTCAATATGATTATTCTATATAACACGTCATCTGATTGGTCTAGAGAGTCACGTGACAGGGAGAACAAAACGTTGTGTCTCCCGGCGAATAAATATCGTGTTTCACTCTTCGGAAATCTCGGGATTTTTCATTCCAAAGTTATGAGAAAGCCAATATAAGCATACGATGTTGACAAATATGATTAAATCAAAAATATATAATCATTTTAATTCTCTTTAAACAATAAAAAAACGATTTTACTATTTTTAAATCGAATCTATGAAAGAAAAGAGATACAATAACGAAAAATCCCAAACAATCACGACGTTATTGCTTTCGAGAAGTAGAAAATTAGAAATCGACTTATTTTGTATAATCATTTGTTGTTCGGTATAATAACATTTTTATTGCATGAATTTTCGGAAAATATGAAGATTTATTCCTCCAGAAAAATCATGATAAATATGATTTTTATTGGGGGAATAAATCTTCATATTTACCTCACCATCATGCAATAAATGTATATTGTTACTTTTGAATGTAATGATTTAATGAAATTGTTGTGTAGTTGTAACCAGGGTATTATGTTAAATTTATATTGGAAAGTTTTGATAAAAACTAGTTCTTCAGTTAAAAAAAATAATATTAGCATATAAAATGACGGGAAACTTTTACTTCCAAAGAAAATAACTTTATTAACAGGTGTGTTTAATCCGAATAATTCTTCTTTAAAAATATCAAGCTACAACAACTTGATCGCTTTTGACTTGCACATTATTTTTGTCGTAAAAGGAGGCATTATTCCCCGTTTTTTTTTCCTGATTTCAATTAATTATAGCAATTTTGTATTGAACTATATCTTTTAAAGATTATTTTCTTTCAAAAATTTGTATTTATTATACTATGGAATTGGGTTTTTTTAAAATCCACATTTAAGATTTTGACCTACCTTCAACACATCCAAAAAAAAATATCGAAATGCTTTTCACAATATGTACTACTTTTACTCTCAGTCTTGTCACGTGACTTTGTTAACACGTAGTTTACCACTCACAAATATTTTTATAAGTATAAGCAAAAATTTTCAAAGATAGCGCAACCCTAATATTTAAGTAGCATTTGTGAAATAGGTTTCTAGTATTTCTTAATAATGTATTGAAAAAAATGTCTTTTTACTTCAGATAAACCCATGAGATTTGGTTTTCTTCCTGACAAAAACACCACAATGATGGCAGAAAACTCTACAGATAGTGGAAAAGTAAACTCAACAGACAATGACATTTTGCTAATCTTCATTAAGTTATTTGGATGTGTTGATTTAGTTCTATTTTGTCTGTACTGTGCTGTCTCCATGTATGACCGTAAAGCAAACAAAATGATAGACACTCATGCAATTGTTTTCAGACCCAATAGACTCTATGAAAATATTGAAATTGATTATTTCCAAGCACTGGAAAATTAGTACACATCATTGGTTTATGCTGTCAATGCAACTGCAAGCACACAAAACATAACAAAATATTCATTTTAATTTAACTACAAGTCTCATGGTGAGATATATTCATTGTATCGCTATGTTTTATAATGTTTCATTTGTTAAGGTTAGACGAGACCTATCGTCCATTATGTTTTTTTTCCCTATCTCCACAATGTAACGATTTCCACTAAGTAATTCCATAATGATATTTTCATGTTATATGATACTTCTTTTATTTAGATATAAAGTGTTTTAATTGAACATATATACTATGACTTTATTTATAAGCATTCAAATGCATTCTGCATGGTATTTTAAGGAAAACTCTAAATATTCTAGCTCCAAAAAAGCCTAGTAACGTACCCTGAATTTTTGGGAATTAACAGGTCTAAATAATAATAAATAAGGAATAAAATATCAATGAAAATTATATAAAATTGAGGAACGTCTTGTGTGTCCTTAAACAATAAAATGTCTTTCGTTAATAGCTATCTGTTGTACTTTTTTGTTAAGTAATTTTGGTTGTTGTGTATCATATCACTCTTACACAGATTATGCAAGATATCTGTATAGAGCATGTATAAAAACGAGCATGTAGAACTACATGTACGTGTACCCTAGGCAAGATAAACTTTTTTTAACATCAAAAGCTAGTCGGATCAATGCAAGATAATCTTCTGTGATGCTTTCATAACAAGAGTAGCATATTGATCAGGCGTAGCGATATTGCAAAAAATAAAATACATAAATATATAAACGTCGTTAGCGGGTAATGACATTTTTTATTTTTTTTTTCTTCAATAAATCACAAGAAAAAACGTTTTACTTTTAAATTTACAACTTTGTATTCAATTTGTTTAAAAATGATGAGTATATCATAAAGAGCAAGTTCAAGTGACCAAATTATTGTTCATGTACTTCAATACGTTTGATAGAAAAATGACCAAGTTTTATTATATTGGAATCTAAGTTTGATATCAACATGATTATTTCGTGAACTTTATTATTTTTGTAAGGTTGCTGAAGGTTTCGACCAATCGATAAATTGGTTAGAACTGGATCATGAGTATTTCAGTATCAATAGCGTCATGAATTACAATCGGTTTGCTAAAGAAGGAGAGGAGAAAATTCTAACTGGATGTTAATATATAGAACCTCTTTTTACTGGGCTGGTACATTTAAATTTTCTGGATCTCATAATTCGCCAGGAAATTGGAATGAAACAAATCGTGTTACCTTCAGAAACATGGAGGATAATAAATTTAAAACGAATTTTGTTCACTCGATCACTAGCATGTAAAGTTACTCTGGTAAAAGAAAACAGATGTGCTCGCTTCCTGGTGTCTGTTAAAAAAGCTTTGATTAAAATTGGCATTTTACTAGAATCCTAATATGTTTACTGACATTACTATAAAAGTTATATATTCCAACCGAAACTGATGTAATGAATAAAAGATAATGTTCTATTGTTCTATTTTTTAAACAGTAAAATAAATATGCTTTAGTCAGTGCTCTCTACGGACAGACATACCAACAAAAGGACAAAAGCAGTAAATAAAAAATATTGGGAAGGATCGGTGAGCTACAAGCACATTTTGTAAAATGTGTAATTTCAATTCATTATTCAATAAATATTCCAACATTATATGTACACACTTATTTCTTCTCAACCTGTTCTTATTAAATAAACCAAAGGTAAATCACTGGTTTATCAAACATTCACAGCAAAACAAGAACTATTTTTTTTTTTCAAAATTAATCGGCACATTTGTATTCATATCAAGTAGCACTCGATCAAAACTTACGTTTACGAGCCCTAGTTGAAATCAAATTTACAATATATTTTAGGCATATAATTATGAATTATGGAAATCTGTATTTTCAGTAGATATGCTTTATTAGTTGTTGCATGCACCAATTGCATCATTTTGTTTCCAAACTTAGCATGTGAAGTTTTTTGTCCCAAGCACAAAGCACAAAGCAAAGATAGTTCTGTAAAGAGAAAAAAAGAATAAATTTATTAAATGCTGATTATCACATTTGCTCGAAATATGGCTTTTTAAAAGTTCCATTATCTTGAAATGTTACTTTAAAAAAAAAAATTTCTATAAGAGTGTATCAATTATTTAATTTTAAGAGACGGTATTTTGAACTTTAATTTTTTTTAAAAGAAAATTGATGCTTGTATCCTATAAATAATGTGTTACCATCAACACACGACGTTACAAGTACGTACAAATCAAATACTGTCGTACATAATGTTTGCTCTGAGAATAATAATCATAAAAATAAGAGTTCGGTGTTAAATTACTTCTTATATGCCAATAACCAGTAAATAAATTCAACACTGTGTTAAGCAACTATACCTGTGTCTTGTTCTTCTAATGAATATCATCGGAGGTTATTAAGGTTGCTACAAGTAATGTGTAAAACAACAGTTTCATCATCTTGAAAAAAATACAATAAATAAAATATAAATAAATGTTTACTTTGGTTTAAAAAAGAAGCATTAAACAAAATGGCCAAATATATTGAAGGCTACGATTAATGTCTTTAAGATGTATATTATATTACCATATTTAACATGGTTGAAAGAAAACTATATAGTATTTTTATGTATAAACAAAACAAGTACAAAAGCCTTCAGTTGTTGAATCTTGTTTTCCTCTATTTTTTATCTCGCCCATCCTTAAAGACACACTTTCCCCAAGGAGTTCATCGATTTCATAATCTACAAGAAAAGCAATAATTTATATATGTTCCATGAGCATCAATATCTTGTGTTTTTTACTACATATATTTTGTAATTTAAATAAAAATATTTAATTATGAATATATAAATATATATAAATGCTTAGGTCATAAACAACTTGCATGTATTTACTATATGTATTTATTAAGGCAATAGATCATACATGTATCTGTGAAGCAGTCTTTTTTATATTTCCATGTTTTCATGACATAAACTATTCTTCTATTAAATGCACTGATTTAATATTTCTGTTCGTGAGAAGATCTTAACAGAACCCAGTTTTGGGGGGTTTATTTTAATCAACTCTCCAATGCAGTTACTCTGGCAAAACGGACGTAATACAGTGTTTGGACCAAAGAACAATCATGAATGGAAAACCATCACCAGTGACAAGATTAAGGACTTGAAAATAATCGATAAATTCGATGGAATGAATTCAGACGCATTGTTTGTCAAGGAAACTAATTGATAAATATCTTGAAAATAGTCAGATTGTAAGTAGTACGAACAATTTATGTATTGTTTATAGTCGTACATGTATGTATCCCTACGCAAGAATTCAATAAGACTGAATCGCTGTCATTGATTACAAAAGCTCCATTTCTACACCGGTAGCGCTTAGAATCAAGGACAGACTATTCAATCTAAAGATAGAACCAGTACCATACAATATTTTAGAAATATTTTGATTACTGATACACAATGCATCGTAAAGTTTGATGGCGTTAATTCTTTAAATATTACACAACATGATTCATGTGGAAATTTCTGTCTACTAGCATAGCTCAGAATTTATATCTGAAAAGCTCGAAAATTTATATCAGAAAAAAATGTGCGTACTTATTCAAATACAGCTAAGAAACTTCTTGCCATTCGAAATTACAAATAGTTGATTTTAAAATAAATAATAATCAAGAGAACAACTTCCGTCAGTACTTCAGTACTTTGATTATATTCTTGAAATTATTCCTCTAACGGAACTTTGTGAACTGCATATTTAACAGAAAAAGACCACCAGTTTCTTTTATCTTCCCAACTCCATTTACTAAACTACCGTTCTGCACGCTCCCGGTTAATATTCATTTGATTTAAATATATTGTAAATTAAAATGGTGGCTACTAATAGGATTTCTCTCTTTTGAACCTGTCCCTCAAGTGAGTTGTTCTGCATTCAAATACAGAAATTTATCAAGGTTGAATGTCCTTCTAATAAGACAGATAAATTCTGTAGAAAATAATCTCACTTTGTTTCTGTTAACTCACCATTATTAAGGCATGTAACAACAAGAAATGCGGTGCGGGACCCCAATTTATGTTAGAAGGCGACATTTATTTGAATTCATATTAAGAAAAAGAAAATTTGACGAAACGAACAAAACCCCAACTTAAAAGGGGGGGGGGGGGGTATACATGTAGTATAGTATGGAGAACTTTTACAAAAAAATTACATGAAACTAATTATATTGATCAAAATTTTACGAGGCAATATCTATACCTCTCCCCCTTTCCTCCTAATCCAATGGTTTACTTTTTTCTAATATAACTAAATTGAATATACTGGTACAGTGCATGAACAGTACGTTTTTGATGTTGAAGGCCAGAGAATCTTTGGATGGAAAAATGTCATTTCTCTCTTTAAAGCCCATTGAAAGAGGTAAATGAACAATATAATTGTGAAAACGTGACTAAGACAATTGCAAACTCTAGACTTAGTTATCGTCGTTTGAAAGTATGATATTTCAAATGTCTAAAATTGAAATAAGGTTTTTCTGTGCTGAGAATGCAGATATGGGAATACAAAATTAAAACAAAAACATAACTAATATCACATTTTATTCAAGGCAATATGGAAGATCATTCATTTGATCCCCTTTTTGTGTTATATCAAAATGTTCTGCTTTACATTTTAACATTTCTAAAACATACGGCTCAATTCTTTTTTATCTTATCCAATTTTAAAAACAGAAAACCTTTTCCGAAAAATTAGAAACTCAAATGACAAATTATCATGTACTGTATGTAAAACCTGAAGGTATATGTTAAATTTTCAATCGTTTATGACTAAGAAAGATAACGCTTGCTGATTGAAACAATTTTTGTCACAAACCTATAAAACAAAGTGCTATTCTGAACTAAAAAGCAGCGCTTCATTATGTTTTGTTATATGAATTGACATTGTACAGACCCTAAAACGTGCTACTACACCTCGAAAACAAACCGTACCGTTCTGTGCAAAAAACGAACTGTACCGTTCACAAAACGAACCGTACCGTTCACAAAACAAACCGTACCGTTCACAAACGAACCGTACCGTGCCAAATGCGTGCAAGATAAATTATGCAAGATCCGCCCCAAAACGACCAAAAAAGCGTACCGTACCGTGCAATAAGCGTGCAACTTATGTCGCTCGATGAATACGAACGAAGATTATCGCTGACCAGATAAGTTTAATATTTTGCTAGACTTTTTATATACGGGATTAAATAACACATTAAATTTCACACTGTTATTTTTATCAAAACCGTTACAAAAATGGTTTAATTTAATTTCCTTTCTTAGACCTTAATGATTTCTTTGGTTTTCGACTAAACTTCCATCGCCGGTTTCTTAAGCATTGTGAAATATTAATGTTTAAACAATGCATGGTAATACTATTTGGATTACTTTTATTAAATGTTGTAAATATTGTGTACATACTAGTCTTTGCATAGCATTAAGTGATTCTCAGGAGAGAGAGAGAAAGAGAGAGAGAGAGAGAGAAAATGAGAGAGAGAACTTGTGTTAATTATAATGCTTAAAATAAAGTTTTAACAATGAACTTTATTATATCGCTTTAGGTTACTATAGTCGGTCATTTCAGTGGGATTTTATTTCAGGAATCCACGTGCTTCGCCTGTCAATCAGTTTAAGTATGACAGTACAGATCACGCCATGCGGCGCGTGCTACTTGGCTCCTCCTACATAGCTAGAAGAAAACTATCGAATGAAAATCTTTTAGTTTTATGTTTTCTTAAATACATATTTAAAAGAGTGTTCCTACTTGAAATTCTTCAACAATCATTTTCTTCCGACTTTATGATTATAACTCATGTACTGGCAAACAAAGTCCCTTTCCCTCGCTGCCGTATTTTTGTTACTAGATAAATTCTTAATATATTTATCACTTTTAACATTCATTTGTTGATTACCGGGTATTTTTCCGTGTCCTGATTACGACGAGTATGTGAGTAAAAAGGTAAATGAAACATAAACAGGTTAGCTAGCATTTGTAAAACGTCAGCTAAATCGCATGCATACAGTGAAGAGCGGACAGTTGTCCAACAAAATGATAAATGTCACCATTAAAAGCTATTAACTTGCTGTGTGTATCCAATTGTGTAAATATAGTACGAAATATGTTACATGTACATGGATAGTTTAACGGAATAACAAAATCTATTTTTTGACTATGAATTCAAATCCGTGTCGAAAAACTTTATAACAGTTGATTTCAACTAAACTGAAATTCATTGTTTATCTTATAAATTGCGTGTATTTTTACATCGTCTATTCACCAGGGGAATTTGATCGGCCACAGAACGCAATAAAGAATGATCATAAGAATTAAGTATACAGAAATAGAAAGATGCTTATAAAAAAAAAGAAACATAGCCAAAAATCAAGACAACGATAAAGGAAACTAAAGAAATATCGGAATAAAGTCGGGGCAATTTTTCAAACAATTTTAAAAGGAAATATTTAATGACTTCAATACAAGCACATGTATAGAAATAGAAAGATGCTTGTTAGAAATATCCACAGATCGCTGAATTAACAAAAATATATCGGATTAAAGTCAAGCAGTTCTTTTAATCTATTGTAATAATTAGTTTTATTTAAAATTAATTCACGAAAAGTATCAAAAACGGGGGAAGGGATGGAAGTTCTGATTTTAATTAGATTGAAGCACATATGTAATATATCATATAAATAAAGAAAAAATGCTTGTCATAATTACCACCTTGCTGAAGTCAATCGAGAAAAAACTAAACAAAATTATATCGAGAAAAATCAAAGCGTTCAAGCCACGCCTACATCATTAATAAAGCGCGCAAACCGTTCACAAAGCGTGCAGCTATTTTTAGCAAAGCGTACCGTGCAAGAAGAGAACCGTACCGTTCACAAAACGAACCGTGCCGTTCACAAAGCGAACCGTACCGTTCAAAAAGTGCATCTGGTGTAGTAGCACGTTTTAGGGTCTGTATATATATGTAATTATATATCATTTTCATTTTTTCATATACATTTAATTAATATTTTTGATTTTATCTAATAATAAATTTTGCTTTTTTATCACATTGTCAAATTTCATAATATCATGATTAGACACATTATCAATTTTTGAAAAATCCAGCAGTGCTTCGTCACTTTAACTATGTTTCATTTGAATCTATTGGAATTGATTTTGATGAAAATAATTCGTGTTTTGATGAAATCAATATGATTTAATATGATTTGAATATGGTAAAGTTAATAGCAAAGGATTTATTAAACCTTAATTCATGGTTTTGGCACAATGTTTATTTTCTGTCATAGGATTTATAACTTTTACGTTCTTGATATTTAAAAAATACAAACCTTGGCCATCCTTTACTTTAACCTTAACAATTTCCTCAACTTTTAAAGATGATTCTTTATCAAGGAATTTTCCTTTTTCATGTCTGTTTCTTATATCTGCTGTCAAATAATAACAATAATAATAATAATAATAATAATAACATAGCTTATTCTTCTTTCTAAAAATTGCTTTAATCACATTTAAAAATTTATTGATAAAATGCATGTACATATAAAGAAACTCTTTTTTTTTTTTTTTTTTTTTACAAACAAATGGGTTAAATGAACGAAATATTCACCTGATAAGATTATTTGTATGTTTCACACTTTTATCAGTTATAATATTTGTTTTTCTTGTATCAATTGTTCTGGGAACTTTAAAAATGTTTACCGATTTTAAAAATAATGAAGACATCTTGGTGCATGTCAACCAAAAGGGTTTATACCAGCATATTAATACGATATTTCGATGATTATGAATAAACAATGGTGACATGAAAAAATGACAATAACAAACCGTCAACCATCTCAAAAATCCATAAAACAAAATACAAATTCAAAGCAGAGCAACACGGACCTCCAAAAAGATAGAGGTAGGATTTTAAATTTTTAAAACATAAAAATATGGCATAATTTTTTTGACACAGATACATCTGTACTTCTAAATCTAGCATAGCTTATAAGTGCTGATATTAGTTTAGACAATATTCAACATGTCGATGATTTGCAATGATGATCAATAATGGTAAAAAGATGAACTAAGGATGTAGCATTGTAAATAATGTAAAGCGCAGATGACGTTTAACAAAATATAATCTTATGAAACCTAGTCAGTGCAAATTATGTTTTTAAGTTAAGCTTGCTTATTCTTTAATTAGTTTTCGGAAATATTGACTTCAAAAGAGGCTCATGTAAGATGGGAATAAACATTAAAGATTTATTCTGTATAGAAATAAGATAAACTAATCCAAAACTAGCGCAGTTTTTTTTGTGCGCGGTAAATTGCAACTATTTAACATGTACGAAACTTTAACCTCAAAGGTCGTTTATCCTATTTTTTTCAAACCAGGAGTACAGACATGCAGCTAATTTTTGTAAATAATTTATTAAATTGACTCAGATACTTTTAAGAAAATAAATCAAATAGATATCAACTAAATTACTGGAATGTTGAAAATATAAAGTGAAAACAAAATTGCATATTAATCAATATGTTATTTCGATCAAAAAATTAAAAGGTACAAGTTAGTTTAACTTTGCAATATATAATATTCGGATATATTAGAAATTGTACCATTAATTATCAGTTTCTTCTTACTAAAATAATTCACAAATTAGCTAAGACTGAGATTGTAGAATGAATTCAAAAGATATTAAACAATTTAACAAGAAAGTCATAGAAATTTTTTGATTTTCTAATGAAAATATATTACCTGCTTTCTTTTTCACACGATTACGTATAATGATAACTGTAGCAATCACGACAGCCACCAAAACAACAATAGTCAGAACAAAGACAACGATAATATGTTTGTTAGGAGTATCGGTAGCAGCAGGACCTGTACTAAAAAAGAAATAAAAACATTGAAATCCCCGACATTCGTATATTTAAACTTTTAATAAAAGTGTAAATGATAAGGAAATCTCGGTTTTAAAAAGAGAGATCTTGAGAAGAAGATTTTTAAATATGAAACTTTTATAAATATTAAAAACTCTCTAACTCTCTATATTCCAATATTTGACAATACATTAAAAACTAATCAAAACAAAACCTATTTTTGGACACATGTTATTAGACATCTAGGCTATCTTATGATTTAGGATGCATCGACTGGCCAATCTTATTATCCTAGGCCTCATCGTATTAAGGTAAAAGAAATGTAAAATTAACCACACATAATTATAAAAAGTGAAAGAAGGTCACCGTGAACATGATATGAGGATAAGAAGATATGAGGATGCTAATACGTCTATCAGTAAAACACATTAAGTAAACTAAGCATTGTAATTCTTGAGAAGAAGATTTTCAATCATTTTCCCAAAACATGTATACTTTTATGTTAACCTTTGAACTAATTTTGGGGACCCAACTTTGATCAGGGGGTCACAGTTTTAACAATTAAATATCTACTAGTACACTATCTTAGAATGTTTATACAATCTCACAAACTGTATTTAAACAATTTCTATATACATATATTTGAATTTTGATATTTGAACACCTATTGGGCACCAGTATTGATCTGGGGGTCACACTTTTAACAATTTGGAATCTACTCTAATTGAGGATGTTTTTATAGTTAAGGTCTTCCGTTTCCAACGGAAGACCTTATTGTTTTCGTACTGTTTCTTATTATCATTAAGGTCTTCCGTTTCCAACGGAATACCTTATTGTTTTCGTACTGTTTCTTATTATTAAGGTCTTCCGTTTCCAACGGAAGACCTTATTGTTTTCGTACTGTTTCTTCTTATTATTATTATTATTTTTCTTTTCCACAAATTTTGTGCACGCGATTTCTCGAAAACTATTCGACCGATTTCCACAATTTTTTCACAGATGATTGCACTTTATATGATCTTCATACATTTTTGATAATTTTCCTGTCGTCACTTCCGGTACCGATTTATCGGCCATTTTGTTCATTTTTACGACCTATTTTGTGCACACAAAAACTCAAAAACTATCAGAGATATGAATATGAAATTTTCAGGATAGTTAGACCATAGTTTGAAGATTTGCCCATTATTTTCGTTTTACTCCTGTGGCGCCATTTCTTTGAGCTCGCTATGGCTCGAAAATTGGGTACGGATTTTTAATCAAAATTTTTTCACGTTTTGATCTGTATCTTTTTATCAGTTGATATTTTGTTGAGACATATATAACAAAAGTGGTAGAGTATGAAAAGTTCTTTTCACTGATATCACGGAAAAGGGGCTAGCCCCTTTAATTAGGGGCCAAGAGACTCGTAAACTCTATTACAAATAACTTAAAAACGATCAAGATTTTGTAATGCATTTTACAAGCAAAGTTGTTGATCATAACAATATCTATCAGAAAAAGTTATAACCACGCCCATTTGTTACGTAACTAGGGAGTTTTAGGGGCCAAAATCCTTAAATTTTAACGCAATATATCTAGAGAAGGAGACATATTTTGTTAAGCACTGTAGAAGAGAAAATGTCTGCATTGATGATTCTAATCGATTGCACTTATCAAAACACCAATATCTGTCCCCATTAAGGATTTACAGGGCTGACCCCTAAAATATTCAATCACTTATATCTCAAAAATGAACAACAATTTTAGATAGGTGTAAGAACAAAAATTGTTAATATTCTTAAGACCTTTCCAACAAAATCAAGAAAAAGGGGCTGGCCCCTTTAATAAGGGGCCAAGAGACTCGTAAACTCTATTACAAATAACTAAAAAACGATCAAGATTTTGTAATGCATTATAGAAGCAAAGTTGTTGATCATAACAATATCTATCTGCAAAAATGATTGCCACGCCCATTTATTACGTAACTAGGGATTTTTAGGGGCGAAAATCCTTAAATTTTGACGCAATATATCTAGAGAATGTGACATATTTTGTTAAGCATTGTAGAAGAGAAAATGTCTGCATTGATGATTCTAATCGATTCCACTAATCATAACACCAATATCTGTCCCCATTAAGGATTTACAGGGCTGACCCCTAAAAGATTTAATCATTTATATCTCAAAAATGAACAACAATTTTAGATAGGTGTAAGAACAAAAATTGTTAATATTCTTAAGACCTTTCCAACAAAATCAAGAAAAAGGGGTTGGCCCCTTTAATTAGGGGCCAAGAGACTCGTAAACTCTATTACAAATAACTTAAAAACGATAAAGATTTTGTAATGCATTATAAATGCAAAGTTGTTGGTCATAACAATATCTATCTGAAAAAATCATTGCCACGCCCATTTGTTACGTAACTAATAATTATTAGGGGCCAAAGTCCTTAAACTTTGACGCAATAGTTCTGGAGAAGGAGACATATTTTGTTAAGCATTGTAGAAGAGAAAATGTCTGCATTGATGGTTCTAATCGATTCCACTGATCAAAACACCAATGACTGTCCCCATTAAGGATTTACAGGGCTGGCCCCTAAAATACTCAATAGTTTGTATCTCAAAAATGAACAACAATTTTAGATAGGTTTAAGAAACTAAAATAATAGTATTCTTAAGACCTTTTCAATGAAATCTAGAAAAAGGGTTTGGCCCTTTAAATTAGGGGCCAAGATACTCCTAAACTCCATGACAAATAACTTAAAAACGATAAAGATTTTGTAATGCATTATAGAAGCAAAGTTGTTGATCGCAACAATGTCTGCTTGAAAAACTTTTTACCACACCCATTTATTACTTAATTAGGGATTTATAGTAGCCAAAGTCATTAAACTTTTCAAAACATTGAACGGAAGACCTACTCGTTACTCGTAGCGAGATCTAGATATTATTAGGGTCTTCCGTCTTCAGCGGAAGACCCTTCTATTATTCTATTGTTTCTTTTTCACTTTTCTTATTATTATTATTATTCTTTTTTTGTCTTACAAATTTTGTGCAGGCGATTTTTCGGAGATGACTCGTTCGATTTCCTTCAAATTTTAAGGGTTGATGTGTCGTTATCTGAAGTTTGTACCGCCGTTTCAATTTTTCGATATTCACTTCCGGTCGGAAGTTATCGTCCTAAAACTTTTTTTAAAAATCAATTTTGTCTGCGACGTTTCTCAAAAACGAGTAAAGATAGAGGGCTGAACTCTTCAGTAATCATAGACATCCCGTTTTCCTGGTGCAGCATGGTCATAAAAACGTCCGCCGTCACTTCCGGTCGTCACCGGAAGAAAAGACGAAAAATCCATTTTTTCAACTTTTTGATTTTTTGATTTTTTTCTGTAAGTTTGATAGTGACCCTTTTACTGATTCAGAATATGTAATTTGTTTTAAAATCGATCAACGCATTCTCGAGATATTAATCATCAAAGTCCTGAAGCGAGAGTCCGAGTAGCTCAGTCGTTAGAGTCGTAGACATATGCCCAGGCGACCCGGGTTCAAGCCCGGGGTAACGAAAAAAATGTTTCGCTCCTTATGTGCTCTGATTTACGTTTTTATCTTTCAAATAATGGATTCTGTTCTTTTCCGTTTAAATTCTGTAAAAGAATTTACAATAATATCGCTTTTCCCCGTATTTGTGTATTGAGATCCTTAGCTATGAATTCATACTGAAATAAAGTTAAATTGTTGAGAATGATAAATAATTACATCTTTAATACACCGCTTATACATTGTTCTAACATTTGTATTTCATTTAGTAATTGTGTAATATGTAATATTTAGAATTTAAATATCTTATGTTTAATATAGAAGTCATCGACACCCCCCCCCCCCCCCCCATTTAACAAAATCATTTAGTTTTTCTGCCCAGCTGTTACTTGATCTTTGATCTTGGACCTTTAATTTCAACCTAGTACCATTCTAGATTATTGTACTAATAACCAGACCAATTCGTTCATTTTTAACAGAGTTATGAATTTTTGGGCATTTGAGTTTCAGTTGGCGTGCTTGACATGTACTGTAGAAAAAAAATTCTAACTCCCGACCCCTTCACTCAATCCTAATGAAATTTCGTGTAAATGTACCTCGGACCCCATTCTTATTGTCTGTCAAATATGCAGCGGATTGAACAATTTACAAGAAATTCCTGAGATCAAACGGCGCGTATTGCCTGTACGTGGAATTAAAATTTACACAGTACACGCACCGACCCCCCCCCCCCCCCCAGTTTTCCTGCCCAGCTGTTACTTGATCTTTGATCTTGGACCTTTAATTTCAACCTAGTACCATTCTAGATTATTGTACTAATAACCAGACCAATTCGTTCATTTTTAACAGAGTTATGAATTTTTGGGCATTTGAGTTTCAGTTGGTGTGCTTGACATGTACTGTAGAAAATTTTTTTAACTTCCGAGCCCTTCACTCGATCATAATGAAAATTAGTGAAAATGTACCTCGGACCACATTCTTATTGTCTATCAAATATGCAGCGGATTGAACAATTTACAAGAAATTCCTGAGATCAAACGGCGCGTATTGCCTGTACGTGGAATTAAAATTTACACAGTACACGGGATGTAAGCAGCCGTGTAATATTTCTGTTGCATGTATATTTCTTGTTTTCCGTTTAGTCTGTATCTACGATAGCGTGTGAACTACTTATGAATTATGAAGTGTGAAAATTACTGTCATTGATTTTTTAACGAATAAATTTACATGTTACCGAGTTCGTTATTCTACATTTATAAAGATTGTATCAATCCTGTTGAAATAAAACAGTCAAACTTAATAGTAAACGACACAAAAACAATTCTCATGGCTGAAATACATGTGTACAATGCATCAGTCATTGTTTTAGGACTTCTCCTACTTGTTGTTAACCGTATATCCGAGATCCACACCTCAAAATTCTACTTTCGATTTATTTACGACGAAAATCAAGCTCGGGCCTATTCACCCCTCTCCGGAAACAACATGCATCAATATTTCAAATGACCTCGCATTGTTACAAAACCTAATTAGTCAGACAACTTACACGCTGTTTATCATCTCATACTAAAAATCAGCTCCTGTCCCGGGCGGAAACGCCCCAAATTCAAAGAGAAATTCGGGAATTATTTTGCCTCAGCCATGTTTTGACGTGAACCTTCGGTGAAATATTGTTATGATATTTGCAAAAGTTGTGTGTTCTAATCTCACCAGAGCTAAGATTTGTTCTTTCACTCTTTCTCTTTCTCTCCATTTTTAGGGTCTTCCGTCTTCAGCGGAAGACCCTTCTATTATTCTATTGTTTCTTTTTCACTTTTCTTATTATTAGGGTCTTCCGTCTTCAGCGGAAGACCCTTCTATTATTCTATTGTTTCTTTTTCACTTTTCTTATTATTATTATTATTCTTTTTTTGTCTTACAAATTTTGTGCAGGCGATTTTTCGGAGATGGCTCGTTCGATTTCCTTCAAATTTTAAGGGTTGATGTGTCGTTATCTGAAGTTTGTACCGCCGTTTCAATTTTTTGATATAAACTTCCGGTCGGAAGTTATCGTCCTAAAACTTTTTTTAAAAATCAATTTTGTCTGCGACGTTTCTCAAAAACGAGTAAAGATAGAGGGCTGAACTCTTCAGTAATCATAGACATCCCGTTTTCCTGGTGCAGCATGGTCATAAAAACGTCCGCCGTCACTTCCGGTCGTCACCGGAAGAAAAGACGAAAAATCGATTTTTTCAACTTTTTGATTTTTTGATTTTTTTTCTGTCAGTTCGATAGTGACTCTTTTTCTGATTCAGAATATGTAATTTGTTTTAAAATCGATCAACGCATTCTCGAGATATTAAGCATCAAAGTCCTGAAGCGAGAGTCCGAGTAGCTCAGTCGTTAGAGTGGTGGACATATGCCCAGGCGACCCGAGTTCAAGCCCCGAGTGACAAAAAAATTTTCCCTCATTTTTTTCTCAGATTTACGATTTTTATCGTACAAATGATGGGTTTTATCTCATTGATTCAAAAATCGGACGGAAGACCCACTCGTTGCTCGCAACGAGAACAATCTAGTTATTATTATTATTATTTTTTTCCAAATTTTGTGCACGCGATTTCTCGAAAACTATTCGACCGATTTCAACCATTTTTTCATAGATGATGGAACGTGACCTGAATTTTATATGGTTTTGAAATTATTTCCGTCGTCATTTCCGGTCCCGATTTACGGCCGATTTTTCAATTTTTTACGACCCATTTTGTGCACAGGTGATCTAAAAAACTATCAGAGATATGACTGTGAAATTTTCAGGATAGGTAGTCTATAGTTTAAAGTTGTGCCCTATTATGTCGTTTTATGGCAGTGGCGCCTTATCTTGGAGCTCGCCTAGGCTCGAAAATTGGGCACCAATTTTCATTCAAAATTTTCATACGTTTTGATCTGTATCTTTTTATCAAATTATATTTTGTTAAGACATATATAACAAAAGTGGTAGAGAATCAACAGTTCTTTCCAACAAAATCAAGAAAAAGGGGCTGGCCCCTTTGTTTAGGGGCCAAGACACTCGTAAACTCTATTACAAATAACTGAAAAACGATCAAGATTTTGTAATGCATTATAGAAGCAAAGTTGTTGATCGTAACAAAATATATCAGGAAAAATTAGTGCCACGCCCATTTATTATGAAATAAGGGATTTTTAGGGGCCAACATTCTCAAACTTTGATACAATATATCTAGAGAACGAGACATATTTTGTTAAGCATCGTAGAAGAGAAAATACTTGTATTGATGACGTAAATCGATTCCACTCATGAAAACATCAATTCCTGTCCCCATTAAGGATATAGAGGGCTGGGCCCTAAAATATTCAATCATTTGTATCTCAAAAATGAACAACAATTTTAGATAGGTTTAAGAACAAAAAATGTTAGTATTATTAAAACCTTTTCAAGGAAATCAAGAAAAAAGGGGCTGTCCCTTTAAATTAGGGGCCAAGATACTCGTAAACTATATTACAAATAACTTGAAAACGATCAAGATTTTGTAATGCATTATAGAAGCAAAGTTGTTGACCTTAACAATATCTATCAGAAAAAATGATTGCCCCGCCCATTTATTACGTAACTAGGGATTTTTAGGGGCCAAAGTCCTGAAATTTTCATGCAATATACCTAGAGAAGGAGACTAATTTTGTTAAGCATTGTAGAAGAGAAAATGTCTGCATTGATGATTCTTATCGATTCCACTAATCAAAACACCAATGTCTGTCCCCATTAAGGATTTACAGGACTGGCCCCTAAAATATTCAATCGTTTGTATCTCAAAAATGAACAAATATTTTAGATAGGTTTAAGAACAAAAAATGTTAGTAAAATGTTAGTATTATGAAGACCTTTTCAAGGAAATCAAGAAAAATGGGCTGGCCCTTTAAATTAGGGGCCAAGATACTCGTACACTCTATTAGAAACAACTTAAAAACGATCAAGATTTTGTAATGCATTATAGAAGCAAAGTTGTTGATCATAACAATATCTATCAGAAAAAATGATTGCCACGCCCATTTATTACGTAACTAGGGATTTTTAGGGGCCAAATTCCTAAGACTTTGACGCAATATACCTAGAGAAGGGGACTTATTTTGTTAAGCATTGTAGAAGAGAAAATGTCTGCATTGATGATTCTTATCGATTCCACTAATCAAAACACCAATGTATGTCCCCATTAAGGATTTACAGGGCTGGCCTTTAAAATATTCAATCGTTTTTTCTCAAAAATAAACAACAATTTTAGATAGGTTTAAGAACAAAAAATGTTAGTTTTCTTCAGACCTTTTCAAGGAAATCAAGAAAAAGGGGCTGGTCCTTTAAATTAGGGGCCACGATACTCGTAAACTCTATTAGAAATAACTTTAAAACGATTAAGATTGGGTAATGCATTATAGAAGCAAAGTTCTTTATCGTAACAATTTCTGTTTGAAAAACTCTTTGCCACACCCATTTATTACTTAATAAGAGATTTATAGAAGGCAAAGTCCTTAAACTTTTTAAAAAATTGAACGGAAGACCTGCTCGTTACTCGTAACGAGATCGTATCTAGTTATTATTATTTTTCTTTTCCACAAATTTTGTGCACGCGATTTCTCGAAAACTATTCGACCGATTTCCACAATTTTTTCACAGATGATTGGACTTCATATGATCTTCATACATTTTTGATAATTTTCCTGTCGTCACTTCCGGTTCCGATTTATCGGCCATTTTGTTCATTTTTACGACCTATTTTGTGCACACAAAAACTCAAAAACTATCAGAGATATGAATATGAAATTTTTAGGATAGTTAAACCATAGTTTGAAGTTGTGCCCGTTGATTTTGTTTTACTCCTGTGGCGCCATTTCTTGGAGCTCGCTATGGCTCGAAACTTGGGTACGGATTTTTAATCAAAATTTTCACACGTTTTGATCTGTATCTTTTTATCAGTTGATATTTTGTTGAAACATATATAACAAAAGTGGTAGAGTATGAAAAGTTCTTTTCACCGATATCACGGAAAAGGGGCTAGCCCCTTTAATAAGGGACCAAGAGACTCGTAAAGTATATTATAAATAACTTAAAAACTTTAAAGATTTTGTAATGCATGATAGAAGCAAAGTTGTTGATCGTAACAATATCTGTCAGAAAAAATCATTGCCACGCCCATTTATTACGTAACTAGGGATTTTTAGGGGCCACAGTCCTAAAATTTTTGACGCAATATATCTAAAGAAGGAGACATATTTTGTTAAGCATTGTAGAAGAGAAAATGTCTGCATTGATGATTTTAATCGATTGCACTTATCAAAATACCAATATCTGTCCCCATTAAGGATTTACAGGGCTGACCCCTAAAATATGCAATCATTTATATCTCAAAAATGAACAACAATTTTAGATAGGTGTAAGAACAAATATTGTTAGTATTCATTAGACCTTTCCAACAAAATCAAGAAAAAAGGGCTGGCCCCTTTATTTAGGGGCCAATACACTCGTAAACTCTATTACAAAAAACTTAAAAACGATGAAGATTTTGTAATGCATTATAGAAGCAAAGTTGTTGATCATATCAATATCTATCAGAAAAAATCATTGCCACGCCCATTTATTACGTAACTATGGATTTTTAGGGGCCAAAGTCCTTAAACTTTGACGCAATATACCTAGAGAAGGAGACCTATTTTGTTAAGCATTGTAGAAGAGAAAATGTCTGGATTGATGATTCTTATCGATTCCAGTAATCAAAACACCAATGTACGTCCCCATTAAGGATTTACAGGGCTGGCCCCTAAAATATTCAATCGTTTGTATCTCAAAAATGAACAACAATTTTAGATAGGTTTAAGAACAAAAAATGTTAGTATTCTTCAGACCTGTTCAAGGAAATCAAGAAAAAGGGGCTGGCCCTTTAAATTAGGGGCCACGATACTCGCAAACTCTATTACAAATAACTTAAAAACGATCAAGATTTTGTAATGCATTATAGAAGCAAAGTTCTTGATCGTAACAATGTCTGTTTGAAAAAACTCTTTGCCATACCCATTTATTACTTAATAAGAGATTTATAGGAGGCAAAGTCCTTAAACGTTTTAAAAAATTGAACGGAAGACCTACTCGTTACTCGTAACGAGATCTTATCTAGTTATATCACTAATTGTAGCATTGTAGTTCTTGAGAAGATTTTTGTGATATTTTCCTAATATATTTCAATGTTAAACTTTGCAACCCATTGGGCCCCAGTAACGTTCTGGGGGTCATGGTTTTAACAATTTAAAATCTACACTTATTAAGAATGCTTGCATAGCAATCTCACAAATTTTAGCATTGTAGCTCTTGATAAGAAGATTTTTAAATATTTTCTCTATATATTTCTATGTTAAACTTTGAACCCTAGTATTAGTCTTGGGGTCACCATTTTAACATTTAAGAATCTAGACATCCTGAGGATATTTGCATAGTAATATCACAAATTGTAGCATCGTAGTTCTTGTGAAACTTTAAACTCCCCCTTTGGGCCCCAGTATGGGTCCGGATACCACGATTTTAACAATTTAGAATTTATACTTATTGAGGATTCATGAATTGTAATATCACAAATTGTACCATTGTAGATCTTGAGAAGATTTTTAAATATTTTCTCTATATATTTCTATGTTAAATCTTGACACTCATCTTGAGGCCCCAGTATTAGTCCGGGGTCACGCTTTTAACAATTTTGAATATACACTATCTTACGATGTTTGCATAGTAATCTCACAAATTGTAGCATTGTAGCTCTAAAGAAGAAGATTTTTAACATGTTCCTCATATATTTCTATTTTAAACATTGAACCCCTGTTAAGGCCAACGTATTAGTCCGGGGTCACAATTTTAACGATTTAGAATCTACATTATCATAGGATGTTCGTTTAGAAATCTCACTCATTGTAGCATTATAGTTCATGGGAAGAATTTTTCTTAGGGCCCCAGAATAGGTCTGGGAGTCTTGGTTTTAAACATTTTCCTTATAGCCTCAGTATTGGTCTTGATTTTATCAATTTAGAATATGGACAACCTGAGGATATTTGCATAGTAAAATCACAAATCGAAGCATCGTAGTTCTTTTGATGTAGCTTTTTAAACATTTTCCCTAAATATTTCTATGTTAAACTATGTACCACTCTTTGGCCCCCAGTATTGGTATGGGGGTCGCAATTTCAACAATTTTGAATCGACACTATCTTAGGATAGTTGTTTAGTTGTTGTTTATTGATCTCAAAAATTGTAGCATTGTAGTTCTTGAGAAGTAGTTTTAGACATTTTCTATTTATATATATATTTCTATGATAAACTTTGAATCCCTCTTAGGGCCCCAGTTATAGTCTATGAGTCTTGTGAAGAATATTTTTAAAATCCCCCTACATTTCTTAATTTTAACTTTGAACCACTCTTTGGGCCCCAGTATTTGTACAGTTGTCACGAAATTAACAATTTAGAATATACAATAACTGAAGATACTTGAATAGTAATCTTACAAATTTAAGCATTGTAGTTCTTGAGAAGTAGTTTTGGACATTTTTGTTTATATTTTTATGTTAAACTTTAAACCCCTCATAGAGCCCCAGTTGTGGTCTGGGAGTCTTAGTTTTAACAATTTAGAATAACCACAACATGAGGGTATTTGCATATTTAAATCACAAATTGTAGCATATGAGTTCTTGTGAAGAAGATTTTTAAACATCTTCCCTATATATTTCTATATTAAACTTTGATCCCCTCTTGGAGCCCAAGAATAAGATCGGGGTCACAATTTTAACAATTTAGAATCTACACTATGATAGGATGATTGTATAGTAATCTCACAAATTGAAGCATTGCAGCTCTTGAGGAGAAGAATCTTTAACATTTTCCCAATATATTTCTAGTTAAACCTTTAACCCCTCTTTGGGCTCCAGTATTAGTCTGGGGTCATGGCTTAACAATTTAGAATCGACACAACCTTAGGATACTTGTGTAGTAATCTCAAAAATTGTACAATTGTAGTTCTTGAGAAGACGAATTTTAAACATTTTCCGTATGTATTTCTTTGTTCAATAAACCCCTCTTAGGGCTCGATTATTTGTCCGGGTGTCACGATTTTGACATTTTAGAATGTACATTAACTGAGGATTCTCGCTTAGTAATCTCAATAATTGTGGCATTGCAGTTCTTGAATAGAGGATTGTAAACATTTTCCCTTCATATTTCTATGTTAAACTATTAGTCGGGGTCGGGGTTGTTGATGATGTTTGCATAGTAATATCACAAATTGTAGCATTGTAGTTATTGAGAAAAAGATAGTTAAACATTTTCCCTATATAATTCTATGATAAACTTTGAAACCCTCTTGGGGCCCGAGTAATAGTCAGGGTGTCATGGTTTTAACAATTTAGAAAATTCACTAATTGAGGATGCTTGAATAGTAATCTCAAAAATTGTTACATTGTAGTTCTTGAGAAGAATATTTTAAAGATTTTCCCTTTTTATCTTTTTGTTCAGCTTTGAACCCCTCTTGGGTCCTTGAATATTAGTTCCCATGTCACGATTTTGACAATTTATAATCTACCCTAATTGAGTATTCTTGCATAGTAATCTCAATAAGTATAGCATTGTAGTTCTTGAGAAGAAGACTTTTAAACACTATTCCTACATATCTCTAGTGGCCCTAGTTTTAGTCCGGGAGACACGATTTTAACAATTAAGAATCTACAATAATTGAGGATGCCTGCATAGTAATTTTACAAATTGTAACATTGTAGTTCTTGGGAAGAATATTTTAAAAAAAATTCCCTTTATAATTCTATGTTAAAATTTGAACCCCTCTTGAGGCCCCAGTATTAGTCTGAGGTTCATGAAATATATAAAAGCTATTGTGTAGATATTGACATTTGTGGTGCAATGGTTCTAGAGAAGAAGACAGTTCAAGAAACCCACCCTATTTTCACTTTTTCATTATCTCCCTTTTAATAAGGGTTACACCCTTTATTTCAACAACTTAGATTCTCCATCCCATAGGGATGCGTAGTATCATGTGTTATTAAATTTGGACCGGTGGTTCTAGAGAAGAAGTCCAAAATATGAAAAGTTTACAGACAAACGGACAAACAGAAATGCAGACAGACTGATAGACGGGAGGACAACAGACAACAAGGTCACTTAAACCTCCGGTTCAGGTGAGCTAATAAGTCTAGCTTTTAGTATTGATTTTTTTTCTTGGGGGAGGCGAGGTGGTTGGTTGGAGTGTTGTTTTTTTTTTTTGGCGCACTGCAAGATATAGCTATATGAAAAAGAATGTTACATTTTATCCTCAATCTACGAAAATAATTTAGCATACCTATTTATCTCAGAGTTTGGTAATGTAACTTGATCATGATCTGTTACTGGTTCCTGTGTAATCTTTGTTGTCAACTTGTAGCAACCCTGGTCTGTAATGAAAAAGAACAGATAAGATAATATCGAATAAATGAGCAAGAGCTGATCCCCAAAATCAGACATTGGATTTGCTTTCTGTCCGGTCCGGGAAATGCTTTTTAGCGTAAATTAGATATATATAATCTCTTCAAAAATATATCTTCAACACAATAAAACTCAATAAATCTAATTTATAAGAGCGTTGCTTGCGCTGGAGAATTTTGAGGAATAGACAAAGAAAAAATAAACTAATTCCTACTTTATGCCCTGTTCACATGTTTAAATGACAAACAACTAATGACTTCAGAAATTTTTGAACATCCCGGTTATTAAAGAGAAAAACGTGTACAATATCTCAGCCCGTTAAGGTACATGTATATCAAGTCTTTAAGATTTGTGTAAGAGAGATTTAATAGACTAAGTATATATTTCATTTGAATAATAATTACCATCCGCGCAGAACTAATTAAAATTATAGTATACAATGTAGTTGAAGATATTTTAAATTTCCCTAAATCACCAATATTTTTAAAAACATTTTATCTATGCTTAGGGTAAATAACTCTTTTCCGATTTTTCTCAATTGTATGTCTAAATGCTGTAATATTTATTATCCAAACCTTCAATTTTAAGATATGTTTTTAATTTTAATAAATCATAGATTAATAACAATACAATAAAACTAACCAAGATAACCAATTTTGAATTGTTTTGATTTTATTTTTAACCAAACATTTCTGATGCCGAAATGTTCCTAAGTTTATGTCAATATGAAATCTTTAAGCATGTGATGGCATGCATATTTTACATAATTATCATTAAGTCTATCAAAATTGAAATCAGTTTTGTTTTTCAACTTTCATCATAGTATTTTACGAGTTACCTAAACTTATCAAAATTTTCATTTTAATATATTTTGGTTACCAAGGGAAAGAGTGTTTTTAAATCTGAAAAGCCGTGTCAAAGTTTGTCCTGAATCTGTCACGATTTTTCAATAAACAATAAAAAACAAAATAATCATTTCACACAAATACCAAAGACGCCAGGAATCCAAAAGCTATGTAATATTGACAGACGAAAAGTTGTCAGGTTCCATATATTTTCTAACTAATCCATGGACAAAACAATAATCTTTATTTATTCAATATTTATTCAATAAATCGTTTGAGGCTCTTTTCCTCACTATGCCTTAAAATACTTGCTCCGCTGTTATCAAAAAGCCAGGTCAAGTAAATAAAATAAACCTTTAAGGCAACATGCTACGAAACAAAGTCATCTTGAAAGGTAAAATGTGGTACCTTAAGTTAACGAAATGGCACTTTATAACTTCTGTTTTCATATAATATTCATAGCAAAATAATCATGTATCTTATTATTATATTATTGTGCTAATAAATTAAAATGTTATTTTTAGTCAACATGTGATTCCATTAATGGGTAGGCCTAGCTATGAGCTTGAGAAATTGCGAGACATTTAGTACACTATACAACTTACATTTGTATGCCTCCTGTGAATGATACCACCTCGGACAAGGGTTTGGTCTAAACTTAGAACAATTTGTCCTAAAGTTTTGTTGAATTCTGTTTACATCAAGATTGTATTCTGTGCAATGGCCTAAAACATTCAGTAAAGCTTACTTTAAAAATGAATTAATCAACAATGCATTGTAAAACATAGGTGAGTGAACAAAAAACGGTTGTTTAATTTACGATACACAAACATACATTTTAAATTCAACCTTATTTCCTAATTCTTGTTTATTTAAACTCCGTAAAATTGTATTATTTCCATTCATTTACCAAATAATAATAATAATAATAATAAAAAAAAATAATAATAATAATAATAATAAAATATTCTGTTTGACGAGTGTTTATTTGTCTGCTTGGTAATTTTGCAAGTGATCAATGATTAGATTAGAGACATAGTATTTATTGTTCTGCAAATAAAGTACATGTGACTGTTAGCTCACTCAAGTGTACATTTTCAACGCATCTTTAACTTACTACCTGAACACTTTTATACTTCAAAGTACTTCAAATTTCCCAAATTTTGAGCATTTAAAAATATTGTATTTGATAGAAAATAACGTCCCAAAAATGGCATACATGTAATTTTATATCCTAACAGGGACTTTTGGATACATGTCAATGTCATTGACCTTGATTTCAGATTTTTATCGTGACGACCCCTTATGTGATTGGCAACTTTTACTTCTTCCTTAAAAGACGGTATACAGATATATTTTTCAATTTTCGCTCTCTGCACTGTATTTCCTTGGTGATTGGTAATAATACATGGTGTAAAACTTCACATTTATTTCATTGGTTGAAATACTGTTCGGTTGAAGAGATAATTTTATCTGATGAATGAAATGTAATTTAATTACGAATTTACCAAAGTTTTCAAATTTTTAGCAAATCGGTATAAATAAAATCGACGCTTTCTTCCCCAGTACAACTAGCTGGAAGCAAATTTCTATATCCAAAAGCTGGGTGTGTATTTTTTGTTTATTTGTTATTATTTTTTTTAATTTTCAAGAAATTTATTGGTGTGTATTTTATTATTTGGAAATACGCTATATATTGTGAATTAATACGGTATGCTTAATACAAGTGAAACAAAATTGCAGAATAATTCCGTGGTATTTACTTGTATTTTATTAAGATAATATGGCCTATCACTAAGGCAAAATATCATCTTTTTTTACTACACATAATCTCAACTTACAAGCATCGTGTTTTATATTAAAATTACTGTAACAATATTTTCAATTTCAGGCATGTACGCTTCAGAATGTATTTTTAAATAAATTCCACATGCATGGACCGTAGAATAAAGTCATATTTATCAGTTTCTACATTTTTAAAGAGAATTCAATTTTTATAGACTAAAACTAATTGCTGATTGGAAATTGTTTTACAAATTTGCAAGCGATAACAAATACTTCTCTAGCTTGTATTGTAGACAAGTTGAATAGTTTGATGAATGGATAAATGCCTGACTTATTATATAATGGTAGTACATAATTTTTTAAAGGCATATGAAACGATATCCTAACTATATTGAGTTATATACGGGAATGAGTTCATAAGTGCCTATTTAATAAGACTGGCATTGTTTTTTGGTTTTTTTTTTTTTTTATATTTTCTGCAAAATATCAGCGCTACAGTCGATCAAAATCACTCAATCGGGAAAAAGGTTCATCGACTTACGCGGCTTACATCCCCTGTTTATGACCTCAGTAAGACCCAATCTCCTTTTAAAGCTCTATAGTGAATAAAAAAAATCCACGTCAATTTGCAGTAGATTAAAAGAAAAAAATACTATCTTATATAAAAACTTATAATTATACAATAATCAACTGCGTTTATTTTTTCATTTGATAGCGTGTACATTATTCATTTAAGAGAATCGAAAATGGGTGATTTTCGTCATAGATTTACATTCAAATATATGCATGTGTATAGTCTTTGTTTCAATTTGTTTAAATGAGATTGTCAAATTCAAAGATAACTGATCGGGTTTTTTTTCCCATTTGCACGTTCATGCAATTCATAATGTTTTTTTTTTTTCTAAACAGCTTATAGGCAACATGCTGCCTCATTCGCTTCACGGTTAAATTTTTCGTTTCGTTTTCAAATTGACAAATATGTTACCTTTTAATTTAATTATTTTTAGTCGAAGAGAAATTTCTTCTGTGTTGATTTTGAAAAGTGTACGATGTTTTCATTTTATAACGTGTATGTGCAGTGTTTACTCACATATCCCTTTTATCTCCCTTTCTTCCGCAATTTTTTCTTTCGTTCTTTTATCATTATTGATGCTTGTTCTTATTAAAATATGTTGATTATCTACATATTTATTCACATTTATTTTCATCAAACAACCGATTTATTTTACCGGTACGTTTCTAAATCCTTATGCTATATTTCCGTGATCTAATTTTATAAAACGTAAAACACATGTACACAAAGTATTTACTAAAGATATTGCTACATATCCATAAGTCTAAAAATTATAGGCCTGATTAATTAAAATTCATCAATAGATCTAATTATCAAATAAAATTTAAGAATAATTATAGCGGCATTTTACAGCCACTTTTAAATAAAAATTACACAATGCCTCGAACATATTCATTGGCCTGCCTTATACTTTTCCATACATGAGACAAAATAAATTTATTGAAATGCTTAAATTCACTTTTATATAATAGCTCATTCATTATATGTATCGAAGAAGAAAAGGATGTTTATGGTTTAAAATGTTTAGGATAATTTATTAATGGTGTACCATTTTCTTGTGTTTAATTTTCACTGCAGTACGGGATATTCATCAGGATGTTACTCTGGTGAAAAGTTGATAGTTTTATTCATTAACGACCAATGAAAATTAAGTCATATGTTCTACGAAATCAGATGATCTCATTTGAAAAGAGACACGTTCATATATTCAAAAATAGCTAAAATTTAATCGATAAACTACTGTAAAATTGTCTGTGTGATGTCATAAATCAACAAAATCAAGAACGATAAGCGGGGAACAAGTTTTACAGGTGCTGAGTTTTTGCGGTTATTTCTCATTAATGCAAAGGCAAAAAAAATCTTACTTTACTTATTCTAACTTTCATTTACACCAAGCTTTATATTTATGAAAGAAAATAATAGTGTAAAGAATCGTTTCATATGACCTTTACGTGAATGGTAATTACATTTTTACATCATTACATTACATTGCATCTAATCCGGACAATTTCTTTATCGCCCCACTCAATCTATTTATATTCTTAGTACAAAATTCTGAGTGTTTGTCAAACTTCTGAGTTAACCCAACTCTATAAGCTCGAGCAAGCAGGTCTGCCAAGTCTTTTTTAAACTTTGACCTAAACTGCAGTTTTAACGTCAAAAACACTGCGGTGCGAACCATGTCAGGGTGAAATACAATAGAACCGAACCATATCAGAACGAACTGCATCTCATCGACGCACCGCCGGAAATCAAGTAAGTCTACTTTCATTTCGCAACATCGACTCCATTTTGTAAAATGCCAGGTGTTTCTCTCATTGTGTTACAGGAAGGGTGTGACATATTGAGATATTAAAAGTTACTCTCAAGCCACATGATTTTATAGAGGCAAACAAATATAACTGTATTTCAAATCTAAGTAAGAGGCTCGTATAACCTACCCAACACTATTATTTTCCCATAGGCGCAGACTTCAAGTATCATGTTCGCATATTCATTTATAACACAATGGTACACAAGCCTTTTAGGTTCATCACACTGGCTGGCATAAGCTGCACAGTTCTTCCTTTCTGCAGCCTGCCTCCATTTCTCTTCACTGTCTGGGCAGTAATCAACAATTTGCACAGTTGATGGAGATACTGGACAAGAAACATCGATACCTAATGATATCTGATAAATAGAAATGTTCACATTAAAACTCTTAACATGACATTCAAAAGAAGGTTACATTCATTTTTGTTTGATTTTATTTTTGTTGGGGGAGTATAAAAGTATAAGTGAAGTTTCTCCTATTAGAATATTGATGTGTATTAATAATTGATATTTCAGTAAAATTTATATTTTTGTATGTGTGTATATGCTCATCAAGTTTAAAAGGTAATTTAATATATGAAATGAATACATTATTTACTCCTACATGCAAGCAAAGTTATCATACGTACAGTTATTTATATTAATTCTTAATGCAGTTCATGAGGAACATTCTATAATGATATACAGTTACTCCACATATCATGAACACTAGCTTAGATCTTGAAAAATCCAGGTTGGCAGGAGATTTATATGAAGAGCATATATATATCTGGTAATTCAAGATAAGTTTTATAGTTTTCAAATTGGATGACATGTTGAAGAGGCACTTAATATCATTCTACACAAACTTTCGGTTCTGGTGCGATTTTGTTTTAGATTCAACTGAATATCATTGGACTTAAATTATGTGTAAAATGTGTATAGAACTATATATAACAAATAGGATTTCTTTTCATCCAACTGAGATCCCACCAAGACATGATCAGTCAGCGCTCAAATGTAGTTGCAAGCAAATATCTAATATGTAATTTTTACATCCATCTCCTTTCTCAGATTCTTTGAGTTATATATAAGAGATTCTAATACATTCAATAAATGAAAAGAGCTTACAACGTTTAAGATTGTTTGTCAGATACATGTCAGAAATCTATAAAATGCGCGGTTATAAAGAACATGCATGGAAAAACTAAAAACAATTAGAATTCATTAATTCTGCTTCATTATTTCGTGACAAACAAGGATGTGATCATATCAAATTATAAATATTCTATATGAAGACCACAAACAAAGATCTGATATTTATAATATACACATCATAGGTGTACACCCGTGTCTTTCTTGTTTACATTGTAATATGGGATCATTCTGTTCATATCAAAAAGTCTAAATCACATACATTTTCACATTCAGACAGTGGAATACAGTTATCTAGTAAAATAACTTAAGTTTTCATGATTATACTTATTATTTTTCTTATTGTTTATAGTTCTTGCACTCAATATTTCAACATTAATAAAATGAATTTCGTACATGTACCTGCATTGTACCAAGTATCAAAATGCACTTGATGATACAATTTCGCAGGATTGGACTGCAATTGGTTTTATTTCTCATTATGAATCTCTTTGTTTCGTTTTTTTTAAAGGCATTACTATTTACCCCGAAATGTAGTATTAAATAAT
The DNA here is from genome assembly GCA_033439105.1 of Magallana nippona. Taxonomy (NCBI): domain Eukaryota; kingdom Metazoa; phylum Mollusca; class Bivalvia; order Ostreida; family Ostreidae; genus Magallana; species Magallana nippona. Next base: position 18,595,841 of record CM065919.1, read on the forward strand.
ACCGTGGGATGGTATACATTTTCTTACAATTTCTTATCATTTAGTCCCGAAGACGAAATAATGAGAATTTCATTTTCATTTTCAAATATACATTCAATTACTATACATTTCAGCAAAAACAACTAGGTTATGAAGTTTAAGTTCACGCATTGCGTACGTTCAGAATCAGTAGAATGGTTCACCTCACAAGTGTATTCAAAATGACTCTTCATTTCATTTCTCAAAACCCGGTAGGCGCTATTTAAATGTGCATGTTGTTTTAATTGCAATACTGTTTTTATTGCAATACCTAGAAAACAAGATATTTAACAAAGTTAAATTATTTTCATCGTGTATGAAATATTGATGTCTACGGAAGCGTATTAGTGCAACATTGACAGTTTTTTTAATCTTTCATTTTTTTACACCTTAATATGTAAAATTTACACTTTAATCAGTAAATTTTACACATTACTTCGCAAATTTTCACATTAATCTCTATCATTAATCTTTAATCTTTAGTTAACATTTGACGCGTCTTGTTTCCGAACACTGTTTTTATAAATAATCATAAGTAATTTTGAAGACTAAGAACCGCAATTATTTAATCGGAGAAAATATCAATCTGGGCTTTATTTGATTCTTAATAAAGAATAAAAATACAGTGTTTTAAATGTGTTGCCATCATATTCCTATAAGATCAATGGTATACTAGTGCATCTTTTGTAAAATGTTTCAATGAATATCATTGTATTCAAGTTTAGGTAATTATTTGAATAAACAGACATGCATGTATCAACAGAATTACAGTCACTCTGTTAAAAAATATTCTGTTAAATGCCATGTTGTATCTATGTTTATTTTTGTCCGCATCATACAAATAAACGATGCTTTTAGACGTATATTTGGTTTATATACATGTACACCTTTGCTAGCCAAGGCTTTCTGTTTATGGGGAGCGAGTGGTGTGGACCCAAATCCTTGGCTAACGAAGATCTGTTATATATATGTAAGTGTGAATTTCACAGATAAAAGTGTATTTTTTACAGATTAAAATGTAAAATGTTAGTGTGTAAATTTTACATATCAAAGTGTAAAATCTACACATTACAATGTATTTTACAGATTCAAGGGTAAAGTTTACAATTTAAGGGTAAAGTTTACACTTTAAAGTATAAACAATTCCAAAAATAAAATTGTGTCTAAGTGATACTAATACGCTTCCGTAGATTTCTACTCGCTCTATTACAATTAATTCCCCAGCCAGTAGCCCAAAGAAAAAAAACGTTTAATGGTTCGTGTGGAGTAGCCTATATGTGACATCAATCATAAAAAAGTATTAATGTTACGTTGAAATCAGACACAAGAGTTTAAAATTCACACTTATCACGACGCGTTTCCAGTCCCGTATTTTATATTTTAAAAAAATACGATATCTTAAGTTGAACATAACTTACTTGTTGACCTTGAATAAGGCTTGCAGAAAATATATATTAAACAAATTTAAATATATCATAATAATGATCGATCATCTGCCTTATACATTTTGTGAGTATATACTTTGTATCATAAACCACTAACCTGGATGCTGCTCAACGTTAATAAATAAATAAGTACTTAATTAGCCAATTTCAATCGCATTTGATATAACTATAAACAAACATCTTATGATTAGTTTTTACGCTGTATGTTTCTTTTGTTGACACTTTTCACATACAAATCACTATCTCAAACATTGTTAAAGACATGTTGTCTTCATTTTATTCTACGTAGATATTAATGAAATTAGTAATAAAGACGTATTTATACTAATCTACAACTGCAAACCTCTTATCGTTGAGCATTCATGCCCACCTCAGTGTTATTAAGTACAACCATCCGCTTAATTTGTCCTCCATGAATGGGTCTCTATCTGTCGCATATCCTTGACTAGAAAAAAATAATTGGCTGAAGTCCATCATCAATATCCAATGTGCCATCAGAGAAAGGTATTAATGGAATGGAAAATACTTGAATATGTTGAATGACTGAGCATCTGGGTAAACGTATTGGACATTTCTATAAAAATTCAACTGTAAATAAGTAGCATATAATGTGTGGTCTTGCATTCATTATTTCAAAGAATTGTATATTATGGATTGCAATCTCACTGTTTGTACACATTTTAGTTAATTCAATACTCAACTCACTGTGGGTATTCTTTAAAGGCCTTTTCATCAGGAATTTTCAACCTTCTGTAGATAATATGGGCAGAGATACGTATAGTGCTACGTACTGACATACCCGGTATACCGAATATATTTACCTTGATCTTTTTGCTTTTCTCCAAAGGAAACCGGAGACCTTGCACGATAAGATTGACGACGCAGGCTGAATGACAGAAAGCACGTATACATGTGTACCGCTCATAGGCAAACCTGACAATTACACAAACAATCAACACTTAGTCTAAATACATGTACTTGATTCCACGAAACTAAACTGTTAATAACTATAGTTTATTACAGGCTTAAAACCCTTTCTCTCAGACCTAGTCAATTATTTTGTTTTTCTAAAAACTTTTGAACACGGTGTACATGTATAATACAGGTATATGCATATCGCCATTATAAATTAATTTACTTTACCTGTTCTCCATATAGATAAAGATTATGACTCATCATTTTCGGGGTGTGTACATTTACCTGTGCAGTCTACCCTGAATAAACTTGCATTGCAGACCTAATGCCGACTAGTTTATAAGGCGCTCATTTATATTATTTTAATTTTTTAATGAAACGAAATAGAAACTCAGGGTATTTAGTGTCAATTTTGTTAACAAAATAAAATGTTTCACTTACATCTATATTACGTATATCTAAGATTCTCATTTTATGTCCATATACTGCATCATAGGTCATACTTCCTAATGCGTCAACAAAAAAGCGCACAATAAAAGAACGTGGGCCTATGGGATGGTGCCACGTTGTCTTGATAAGATACTGTCTGTCAAACTGGAAATAGTTTGCGTGCAATTGTAAAAAATGAAACTTAAGAATTAGTTTTGGGGATAACCTTAAAAAAGAGTTGAATTGAGTTAATTGGCTCAATTATTTTCCTGAAACGATTGTATATGTAAGTTCTAACGCATCTTTTCTTGATTGTGTTCTTTTCTGACTCCTATTATCTGAGCTCTTTCTTATATTTACTCCTATTTGGGTCGTTTAAATCAAAAGTATTTTTGGCACATTGATAACTAGGAAATTGGCCATTTTCCTTTTAGATTTAGTCATATGTCTGAGATACAGGCAATGCCATTTTATAACATATAGATATAATAAAAAACAAGACTAGGTCTCACCTTAATTCACGTTGAATATATACTTCAGACTTCGTATTCAAGTAGACAATCAGACGGTCGCCTAACTATAATTAAATTTCGTTTTCATTGGAAATGCATAAGGAACGCATGCGTGCAATGAACACGTGTCATCAAAGAGTACTAACCATTGTGCTAAAAGAGTACATGTATGTTCCTCCTGGACTTAAACATAAGTACAGACAGCGACTAGACTATAGTAATTTAAAACATAAAAAGCTGCAATATTTCCGATTCTAAATTTCAAAAAACAGATAAAATGTCCCCTGCACTTATCTGGTATTTATAATGTAAACTTCGTTCTTATTATCAAACTCAGTATTATCAAATAATAGTATATAAACAAATGTTGATATATAATCTTAATTCCATAATGCAGTTATTTAGATTTTTAAAAACACATTTACAGCTCCATAAATCAATAAGCTTTTCTTATCACGCGCAGGAACCTGTTTTGTTTACTGTAAACTCCAGGTCTACATTAAAATCCAGCTATAGGAGAACAGGGACATTACAAACGAAAACCGTCTCTTTGTTAGTGATGTATTTTGAGATATACGATAACAAAGGAACACAGATTCTCTTTCAAGCTTGTCCATTCTTCCCTAGTCCCTTTCTTAAAAAGATGACGTAGGTACATATGTAAGTAATGAAACACAGGCATGCGCGATGTATACTTGTATGTAAATAGAGATAAGCTTCGATAGTGATTTGATGACCATAGTGTGAATGACCATTCATTTTCTACAGTGTACATTTTAATACACTGTAGCTACTAGGTAAATATATACAATATATAACGTTAATCCACTGCATAGATAACTTGGCTATCTGGGCTATGCTGATTTTAGTTACCTGCTACTGTGAATTTAGGAATATAAAAAACAGTGAGAATATAAAGGTATAGAATGAAAGGATCCCCATATAGAAACATATTATGTTGTTATTTTAAATCATCTACATGTTATTATTTGGTTTTTTTTTACCCACCCACCCCCACCCCTTGCTGTTAGATCTAATACGTCTGTATGTGTGAATATAGAAATGATACAACGTACTTTACCGTGCAGTATATATACCTGTCTGGCATGCACAAATAGTACTTTTCTTTTGATTCCGATAGGAAATAAGATTTTTTAACAAACATATATATGTATCTTTTGTAAACCCATGAAGAGAAATGACATTTCACTGACCATGCAGATTTGCCTTACTGTTCTTTAGCAGTTTAATGGTACTTATACTCCACACACGGGACGAGTGACTAAATTCCAGATATGCATATATAAAGATAACACAGGTAATGTTGTCACTGATCACCAAGATATAGCACGATAAACATGTGTATCTGTCAACTACAATTGTACAGCAATTTAAAAAGAAATTGGTTGAAAGGATTTAGCCAACTGTAAAAGACAGAAGTATATATCTAAGAAATTTATTCAGCAAAAGTGCGTTGAAAATAATTTTAAGCGAATATCACAACATGTATCGCTTTCAAGGTCTTCGTTCAGATTGTATACTATTAAAGCGGTGTTGATTTTGACTCTATACCGTAATGATATGATTTAAATTATCTATGGAATTGCAATATATGTCTACTTGCATACATGCAATGCATAAATCGTGTCACTGCACTGCTATGAGATTAGAACAAGAAAAATAAAACCGGGTTGTTATATACACCTCGGCCACTTGATCGAGTTATGTACGCATTGTAAATTTAGCGGATTTTCGACTGCTACATTTTATATAACTTATAACTTATACCATGTAAACCTATCTATATTTTAATTTTTACTATTATTATAATTAATTAAATATTTGCTTAGTTGATTTTTGTTTTTTTTTTTTTGGGGGGGTGGTTTTTTTTTTTTTTTTTTTTGGGGGGGGGGGGTATTTTATTGTTTTTTTTTTCATTTATTGTTTATTTGTTTGGATTTTTGGAGGGTCCGGGTGTCTGAACGTTGCAAGTAGTTAAACACATACAGTTAGCCTATATACTATAAATCAAATAAAGAAAAATATCATGGGCTCATCGCTGTAAAATCAATGTATTGTATATAGCGGGGATGAAGACCACTCTATAGCTCTCGTCAACCCCACCACTTCCTATATATGTATATAGATACCCCCTTGCTCCATATATAGCTACATATCCTACTGACATATACCCATCCTCCCTATAAAGGCAACCTCTTTGCACTTTCACACTTCCATGAATAACACTAGTCAAATCACTAAGTATGAGCAATCAAAAGTTATTCTTATCAAATGAATATTATAATTCGTACAAATGAAACCTTCACATTGCATGTCATTCATACCCGTGTCATAAAATAAAAATAAAATATAAATATTTTACATCGTTTAAATATTAAATTTTCTTGATAATTTATAGCGTATTTGTCTCATTATCTTACTAACACATAAATATATTTTTAAAAAAATATTTTATATTATATTTTAAAAAATTAAACGTTTTCGTCAGACAATCTTTGTTCTCAAGCGCACTGTCCTCTTCTTGGTGTAACCGGAAGCTGGAGTTGTCGTTCGTGAGAAAAAAAATGGAAGAAATTGATGGACAAGATTCAAAGAAAAGAAAGAAAACTGATACATTCATCGCAGAATTTAAAGATTTAGAAAAACTGGAAAATGCAGGCTATGGAGTTGATTTTTTATCGAGCTTCATGTGAGACCTGTCCAGTTTCTAGCGAGGTTTATCCATTTGGCATCTTATTTCTAGACGGTATTCACTTAATGACTTTTTCACAGAATTCGAATACGCTCCAGGTGATCGACCTATGAAGCTGCTTTTGAAAAAAGTTGCCAGGTTGCTGCAGTTCTTGATGGATGAAGGTATAAAGTCATGAGGCCTAAAAGGCCACAACCAAGGTCCAATGCCATACCATATGTATTTATGTAATTTATAGTTTTATACTGAGACTACCTCTTGTGTTGAACATATAAAGGTTACCATATTTACTGTTAATTTTAGTTTTATATTTTCATCAAACTTTCCCTCAATACAGCTACAGATTAGTTAAAAGGTTAATACTTGAAATGTATATGTGTTATGGACAGACACTATAATTCAAATTCAGATAGAGCTCAGTTGGAAGAACACTTGGCAATAGCTTTAGGGGGCCAGGATTCGAATCGCAGTCTGGTCATTATTTCTCCCATCCTGTTGCATTTGGTGCCATGCCAACCCCTGGAACTGACAGGTTAACCCCCTGCCAAGGGAAAGAGCCTGTAGTGATCTTAGAGGGCGACGATCATTTAAGGACGACAGACCCAATTCACTTCTACGATAAAGATTTTCATGAAAATTTTATTTGAGTTAGAGTTACTAAAGATACAGCAAAATCAATTTGAAAATAACATAAAAATTGAATTTGATTTTTAGTAAGGATATTTCAAAAATTGTTTATATTACATGATTGTACTTCTTTTTTTCAATTGAACATAATGAGGAAAAGCGTTCTTGTGATAGAAAAAATAGTTTAAAAAAAAATTCTGCAATAGATTTTCTATCCAAATTGAAATATGATACTTATATGATGATTTTGATGTAATATTATTTTTAAAATGACCATGTCATCGACTTCGTAATTACGGGGACACGTGCCAAAGTGTGGTGTGTTTATAATGATTCTTTACCTTTAAATCAAAGCATTGAAAGTTTTTTGACAATAATATTTAATGCATCTTCACTTAACATCTATCACTCTCTTTCAGTCAATGAATTCATATTATACTTTTAAATGGACAGCATACCACTGCATAGAAGTTGCTGTTGATCATGAGTGGAGATCGGCCACTGAGGTAGACGTAGTCCTCCCACCAATCAGAGACGTAGTTTGTGGCCCAGTACGACTTCAACATTAGGTAGCGCTGCAGTTTTTTGCCGATGCCTTCCTCAAACTCTCTAGCCAGCTTCTCCATTCTGGAATATTTCTCCCCATCCAATAATGGCTGCACTGAGATCAGATACTGAAATGAAGTTAAATATTTGGTTTTTATTTTTCTTCAATTTTTCATGAAAAGTACTGTGCAAACTCTAAGAAAAAGGTTAATATGTGCATCATTTTGAGGTTGATTTGTGAAACAAAACAACTATTTAAGAAATGAACTCAATGTCATCCCAAGTTATACGAGTATAACCTGGGTTGGGGCAGTTTACGCTTCATAATCTGCGAAGCGTATTATAAAAAAGCGTAAATTGCTCCAACCCAGGTTATACGAGTATAACTTGGGTAGATATTGAGTTCATTCCTTATAATTTAATTTTCTATAATTTACTGTACAAATTGAGTGTGTTTCACAATTAAAAATTATATAAATCTGTTCAAAATTCAAACGTAACCTCAAGTGGATTAGTACATTTTTGACGGTGGTGCATTGTGACGTGTCTTGTGAGGTGCAAACCAGGTTATACAAATTTAACTTAATTTTTCTATCCAATCGAATGCTGCGTTACAATCGGAATTAAATTATTAGAGTGTACTATACATTTTTTATGATGAAATATATCAAATCTTAAGCACAGGAACATTTAACTTGATTTTAAGTTGATTCGCTTCAGTACGAGTTTTGAAGCAAATCGGAATGTAAATGATTTGTTCTCTGATTCAAATTCTATTAACTATCCTCTGTAGATGGTTATAAATAACTTGAGCTAATATAATTTTCACTACAGCACTGTGACATCCCCGAAATAATTTTGTGTATGTTAAATAATGTTGAAAAGCATTGTATTTTAGCATGTTAAATTATAATAGCAAGGTCAGCCACTTCTTGGACTATATAAAGGATGTTTTGATGAGGTATGTAGAACAGCTATATATTGCGTCATCAGCGATTTTTCATTGAGTTTTAGTGATAGGGACATAATATCGAGGATTCAATGTTTGTAACAATCACTTATTTTAAGTTTGTGATATATCTGTGCAAAGTGAATTAGGTCTGACGTCCTTAAGTGGAGAGGAATGTGATGGTCAGACCAGTTTGAATACTAGAGATTTAGGGGGCCCAGGTTCAAATTCTTGTGTAGTCCGTCATTATTTTTTTCCATCCCATTATTTTTATATTTTTACATTTTTCATGTCTTTGTCTGTGCAGATAACACTGTCACACTATAAATCAAATTTGTAACATATAGTCCAATACATTTCAAATGAGATATTGTGGGGCACAGGCAGGGTCTACGTTATTATACAAAATGAAAACAACATAAAATTGTCAATAATTAAACATTTAATTGAACAATTGGTTAAAATTATATAAATATAAGTAATAAGGAATCAAAGTATACGGAATATACCAGTAAGTAATAAGGAATCATTCTTTGAATATTATTATGAGGTGATCAAATATGGTAGGGTGTGATCAAATCTATCATTAACCACTTTGGGCTTTTTTGCATTTGATCACCCCCGACCGTAGTGGATCACCTCATAGTACTCAAAGAATGATTTCTTATGACTTAAATACTTGTGTTAAGTGTAGTATTGATTGATTATTAATTTTGGAAGTAATTAAACTGTTCTTTGTTGTATTAATTTTTCAATCCAGTCCTGACACCATACACATGTGACAAACAGTTTTGACCTAGCTAACTCCATCTAACAGTAGAGCGGATCTCAAAAGCTTCAAGTTCACTGTGCATCTGGTCAGGGGTCAGGTTGGGTCAGCTCTTATAAAATTTATGTTTACATTGGATCCACTCTGCATTTGCTTGAGATCCGCTAAAACAAAACCATCATCTACATCATGTACTACGATCCTTTCATTTTAGTACATGTATTTTATTATTGAGTTAATGAATGGATGCGTAACATTTAATTGCCTATTGTAGACTACCATACTGCCTTGAGAAGGATTCAAAGAGTAGACGTCTATAAGACCAAGTCAGTGGTTGTTCTAGCAGAGCATTTGTTTTGTAAGATGTCACTCTCTGATACATTACACAATTGACCAGTCTGCCCAGTACAAAGGGACATTACTCTGTCAGTGTGGATCCTGTAAGCCTGATCATGCTTCATCTGGTTTGGGTGACACAAGTATAGGTGAGTAAAGTTAGGAGACTGTAAGTACATATGAAGTACATGTAACAAATACATGTAGATTGATATTCAAATACAAAAAGATTTAAGTTTGAATTATGAATGACATTAATTAATTCCTGAATCCCGATGATTTGTGTTGAGATGTGATTTATCCAACTTTTTGTTTGTTTTTTATTCACTTGACATTAGGCTTGGAGGATAGAAAACAAGCAACTTGGTGGATCAAAATCTATTCCAATGCAAATCAAAGGATATCTTAATTATTCATGGTTGATGAATGATTGTAATAGTTATCATTGCTCATGTCTTTGTATTAGGACAGGAAGATCCAAGATTTAAAACTCATTTCTAAAGTAACAAGTGAACTTTTTTTATCAGAATATGTCTCTCTTTGTTGTCATCATTTGCTTTTTACATTTTTACCATCTTTTCTAGAAAGACTGAACAAATTTCAATCAATCTTGATTTTTAGAAGTAATAAAGTAATATGCATTGTGGTGTAAGTTGCAGGATAACTCCCTTGGTCTTGAAATGTTTTGAAATATAAAAACCTGTTGTTTACACTTCTTAAGCAGATGATCAATTTTTTGTTGATAAAAACAGGGACATATATACTAACGGGATAGGCAACTTCTACATTCGCCATGTTTACTTCCCAAACTATCACGCGAGCCTTGACAAGCTTTTAAAACTCTGTTCAATCCCAGTATAATATATTATTTTTTATTAGATTATTTATTTCTTGTTAAAAGGGATAGGTTTTTCATACATTTTTAATTATATGTTGTAAACTAATTTAGATATAAAGAAAATAAACATCGATTTTTATGTAATCTCGGAAATGGGGCAAAGACTGGTCCAATGCTGCCATACAGGTGTAAATAGCACGGGCGGGTGGGTAAGTGGCTGCTAAAAGGGTTCCCCTTTTTTTACAGATAATTCTTCCTACAGTTTTCAAGATAGGAAGATCAATTTTACATATATTAGCGATGTGCATATTACTTGCACGGATAAGGCCATATAAAATTAATCTCTTGGTTCTCAAGCCAATATTTTCAAAAACAGATGCGGTCGGGCAGTGATATTTTTTCGTTTTATTTCATAAAAAAAGGATGAGGCATTTTTTCTTTTATTTTTAATTAATGTTGTGCAAGTCTTACACTAATTCAGAAAGGGTTAAGTTTTAAAGCAAATAAATATGGTAGTTACCATGCAATGAAAGTATTGGTCTTAGATTTATTAGTTCAAACTAAATGAAATAAACAAATCATGTTCTTCAGGAAACACCACAGCTACGAGGTGTGAGAAAGCCCTCTGTTTAAGCATTGTTTAAGCATTATGAGATATTTAGTATAGTGCAAGCTGCAGGAACTCTCTTCCTACATGCATTTGAAGTAACAATGTTCTTCATCATATAAAAACTAAAATCATTGCTGTCGCGATCATAACTTGAACACAGCATCATGTAACTAGATTCAGAGGCGATTTGCATTTTGTTAAAATTAGTCATGATCATCCCAATGTTTGCATTAATGTTCTGGGTGCAAAAAACAGTTTTATATGTAAGGTTATAGGGACGTTTTTAGATGAGGGACAAACAAACCTGACCCCTATAAAAATAAATTGTAAAAACATGTTACATATATATATCTATATATCAATAGAAAGATAAAATTATTTTATATTTAAGAATAATGCACATGTAACTTAATGCTAGAATTTATTTGGCACTCAAAGCATGAGGAAAATAGACAAACGGATGCCTCTAAATGCAGTACACCCATGCATTTTAGGCTCCCCCAAACAGCACAATGCAAACAAATCAGCCATTTTAATTTCTGTGCATTTTAAGAGCAAGTCCTTGGGCATCATTTTATAGTATTTTCAGGGTACATTCGCCAGCTTTTTAAAGAGCTATATTACCCGCTAATAAATTCATGAAATTCTGCACGCGTAAAATCCAGATGATTTTGGAGTTACCTCCCTTTATTTAAGAGTCTCACAAAATCAATTTTTTTAATTTTTCTACATACCGGTACTTTTTTCATGCATTCGAAAGATAAACCTCTATATTATGCAATTGAGAATTTAAAAAAATCGTTTTCATGTATACCGCATAAAAATAGCAGGAAAATCCCTACCCATCAGACTTTTTCCCAGAGAAAAAAACCCTGGATTTTATATTGAAAAGTGTGTTTAGCTACATGTACCTCTTTATGAAGTCAAGCATTTTAGTGATTTGAGTATCTAAAATGCAGTCCTGAATCCATAATTTTTCTTCTGGAATTCTCAAGCGCACTAAAGAAATTTTATTTTATTCATTTAGTGATAAAAATGGGCAATCCGCAATGTGAAATCAGATGCGCGTGGGCCGGAGAACCAAGGAAATAATATTTGATAGCCTAACTCCTACAGTTTTCAAGATAGGAAATTGTTGTTTGGCAGATTAATTGTACATGTATCAGAAATGTGCATATTACTTGGATTTTTAATTTTTGATGATTTATGAAAAAATACCAGGTGTTGAACTTAGTCATTTTTTCACAGAATATTGCATATACAGTACCCCTATTGTACAGATAATTCCTCCTACATTTTTCAAGATAGGAAGTTGTTGTTTTGCAGATCAAGTGTACATATATCAAAGATGTGCATATTACTTGAATTTTGATATTTGATTATTCATGAAAAAAAAATGCCACCTGTTGAACTTAGTCATTTTCTCGCAAAATATTGCATATAGGGTACCCCATCTCTCTGGATAGGTAGTGTTTATCAGTTCAGGGTTGACAAATGAATTATAGATACTGTTTACACAAAGGAAAACCCAGTTTGCTGTCACATTGGCAAATTTACTTTTGTTTTTAGGCGCTTCCTAACTTTTTAAGGTGTCGAGCGAAGCTCGAAAGCCATCTAGGGATCGTACGGCCGGAAGTTGCCAAATTTTAAGGAGCTGAACAACTCATGCTATCAATAAATCCGCGGAAATGAGGGCAACGTTTTCTTATATGTTTGAAGAATAAAAGATGACATACTTCCATTTAGAATAGAACTGTACGTCTATATAACAAGTTGGCAGATAAAATATAGTTGATGTCTTTGATAATGTTCATATTTTATTTGTGTTTCAGCTGATGAATACACTTGCACCGAGACACATGCGATACATACACAATTTGTTTATGAAATATACCTGCCTGCAAAACAGATTATTTTGTATCCATATCGAATGTTGACAATGCACAAATGTTTGAACTTTTAGAAACAAAACTTCCTACATCGAGCGATAAGTATATCTACAACCAAAAGTAATTTTAAACCAACTACCTTCACTTTTAATTTATGAATGTAAACAATTTGAATGAGTGCTTTCTTATATCTACCCCTGATCGTTTGGTCTGTGTCACTTGTGATTCACCCATGTGATTTTTAAATCAATTGATAATAAGAGGCAGAGTTTTTATCAGCAATATACAATATATAGAGTTAAATACAGTCATACTTTTAATACTGCATGTAATTAATTCTATTTGAATAGACAAAAAAAAATATCTACAATTTTTTAACTCCTAGGATATTTCTAACATAAAATTTTTAACTAATATTCAAAACTTTTTAGGAATTAAGTGAGTCAATTGGTAATGATTTGTAATTTAATTAATTGTGTGATAAAAACATAATTTGTATTTATTTGAAATAGACGACTAATGTATTTGTCTGTATATTTGTTTTTAAAAAGTAAGTATAATTGTTACCAATTTCTAAATGAATTGTCAATAACCAAATTGGAATGATTTCTGAAAATAAAAAAAAATCACACTTCATTTTGATATTAAAATTTTATTTTTGTTAAATTGACCGCCCGACTCAATTGTTATAAAAATTAATCTCCAGCAAAACAATAAGAAAAGTTGGTCTCATGTTAATGTAAATACATTACTTAGAGGTTCAGAATCATAATTTGTTTTAAGGATTTTTTAATCTATAGTACCTAAATCTAAGTGTGATCAATGAAGGAGAACCATAAATAACACAAATAACAAAAAAAAATATGCATTTTTGTTTAGTGGAGATTATTTTGACTTTTTCAAAAAATTATTCAGGTTTTTATTCTTCAAATTAACTTCAACTCGACGCCATTGTGGCCCTTCAGGCCTTTGATTTTGTAGAGAAACAAAAGATTTTGTTTGATTAGGTTAAAGCTGCTTAGTCTTAATTTTAGGTCACCTGAGTCACTCACTACAAGGCCAATTGTTACAATTTTTAATGTGAAGCACCTCTATGGTAAGAGGAATCTAAATTGTGAAATTCATGGCTCTACCACCCCCGGCTGCTATAGGTGGGGCCAAATATGCAAAAAGAAAGCCAAATTTTCAAAAATCTTCTTCTTTACTCCCACACATGTGAGGAAAAAACTGATTGCATGGTTGTGATGTCCATGAAGTCCTCTACCTAAACTATGAAATTCATGGCCCCTGGGTCAGGGGTTCAAGTCCTAGGACAGGGCCAATATGACCAAATAGTGAAAATATATTGATTTAATATTTTTTTCAGTACTATTACAGTCATGGAACATAAAGTGGTGCATTGGTATTATGTTCATAATGTCCTGATGTTAAATTGTGAAATTCAATGCCCATGGGGCAGAAGTGGAGGCTTTTTTTATTGGGGGGGGGGGGGGTTAAAGTTGAACTTCATCTTGAAAACTATATGGTAAATTGTCACTTGGCACCCCCAATCCCCCTTTTTATGAATGAATATTTCTCAAACATCAAACAATAAAAGCAGGGTAACAGTCACAGATTAGGGTTAAGACTTCAAAATAAAGCTTAAAATGCAAATATGGGACTCTCTGACAAGTCAATCTGAAGGATACAGGATTTAGGTGACCGCCAAGGCCTGAGGGCCTCTTGTTTGGCTATTGCAGTGTCAAAAATGTTTCCACACAAACCAATTATTTGGTGTCTTAAAAAGTTATAGACATTCACCTATTTACACCTGCGCAATCAGTCTCCTTTCAAAGATAGAAATGTTTGAAGTAAATAATAATAATTTCTGTATGGGAACACATAAAAACAAAGCCAAATGCATCATGGGCATGGGTAGAAAAGAGAGCTGTATTGTTTCATCCCCCGATTAATTGGATTTATTCAACAGCATTTTATGCATCAATTGTAAACACAATAAATTTCAGACAGATTAATGAAAAAATGTGATTTATTTTTGATTTCGGAAAACATTTTTGAAATCTTATTTTTCTTTGTAATTTATAGTGAATGTGAAAGATGTCTTACAATCACAACTGCCTTGACTTTGGGGCAAATCTTAATAAGAGACAAAATAGCGAGGTACCAATTTGTGTAAAGTTTGTTCTATAAACAAATTTTGGATATCATTTTACCAACCGGGAAAACTAAAATTAATGCCTAAGATTATTAATATACACATAATAAACAAAGCATCATTTTATAGTGCACATAAAAATTTTATATAACATCAAACCAAGCAGCTTTAATAGTCAGCATAGCTCCAGTTGATAGGTAAACTGCACAAAAAAGTGTCATGAAACAAGTTTCCCATCCTTATTCTGTTAGCCTTCTCTGTTTATTGTCCTTCTAAGTAATTAGGGCCTTGCTATGCGGGAACCCTATAGTGATCAGTCCGTCCGTCCTTCCATCCGTCTGTCCATCTAAGATCTCTTGTCCAGAGCAATATTCTCACCACCCAAATTGCAGAATTATATGAAAAATCCATGTCTGGAGCATATATTCTCTCCCCTTGGTCCAAGCTGTCTCTTACTTCACTCACAGAGTGCCTATGGTCAAAGGGTGTGCATTTACCTTGAATGATGTTTGTATATGTAGGTCAAGGGTCAAGATTAGCTGCAGGTCTGTAGCTCCTGGTCTGAAAAAATTTGGATGGATGACTTGGGCGCAACAGTGTCTCCCGTAGTAAAAAAAAATGCAATTTATGTCAAGATCATATCAGACCATACAAAAATCCTTTTTTCATAGCATATATACCCTCACTTAGCCTAAACGCAAACTGATGCAAATAATTTAAACCGGTTACATGTACCAATGAAGTTTTTAAGTTGGTTCAGTAAAAAGAGTTAATTGAAGTATAATTATATTTAATTAATAAATCACCCTAAAAATAAATTTCTTATGCACCAGAAATTATTGTTTAACATGTAATGTTCAATTCTACTTTCTATTGCACTGCTTTTGTATGTATATTACAGGGAACCCAGATGGTTGATACAGATCAGCGGATATTGTTCTCGGATATGATGAATGCTTTGTTCATGTGGCCTCTCCAGAAAAAGAAGATGTACATGAATCTATGGAGGTGAAACAGAAACACGTAGAAGAGCGGGGATTTCACAGTCAGACAATTGCACAGGTCATTGTGCTTTCCTTCCTACAGATACAAAGACATCCTAACTTGAACCATTTCTTTGTTCCCTGTATAGCATCAACTAAAAAAAGGAGGTTTAAATTTATTTTTACGACAGCAAACATGATATATTGTTGGAAAGTAGAGGAATGAACTTGTTCATTGACATTTACAGAACAAAAAGTCAACCACTCAGCTATGAGGCATTTTTAGGAGTGTGGCTTGTTGTGAACTGTAGATTATTGTGTAATGACCCAAATGAATCATTACAGCAAGTTCCCAAAGCCAGGTTTTGTGAGCATGTGGGGTCATGCATTGACATGTACGAGATAGAGCTCTCAACTAATAACATTAGATCGCACACTAGTTTTGCTGACTATGATTACATTGCTATCTTGAAGCCAAAATTTATTTGGCCATCAGATCTGTCTTGCAGGCCTCATGTGGCTGAAAAGAATTGATTATTGTTGAAAATTCACAATTTTAGATGTCATTGATTTAATGGTAACTTGAAACATTTTGTAATGATGCACTGTGCAGAGTTTCTTAAAACTCTAGGAGATATATTGTAATTCTCACTATCTTCATGTATTTGAAATTTTTTATATACAATAAATATATTTCCATTTAATATTTTCATTTCTTTGCTGGATCATGTGGATAGTGTTGTAAGACTCGGTTATTTCCCTTTGCTCTAGTACACCATTTTGTATAAATGTCAAGTTATATATCCCTGATAATTATAAGCATTCCACTATCTGTCTAATATGGATGTCATTGGGAATAACTCTTTATAAATCTACCTAATACAGGAAAACATTTACATGTGTGACAATCTCCTGGTTTACACAGATAGAGAGAGAGAGAGAGAGAGAGAGAAAGAGGGGAGGAATATCTTTGAATGGGTGAAATATAGTTGGTGAAGGAATAAAGTAAGTAAGTTTAAAGTGATTCGATAATAATGTTCAGCGATTATTGTGAAATAAAATTTGATGCAAATCAAAATGAAAGCAGAGTTGGGCTGGATTTCAAATTAGGATTAAATCCTGGACTCAGAGAATGAAAAAATACTATTATAACTGTAAAAAAAATCGAATAGTATAGTTTGAATTTATATTGTAAATAAAAATTATTGCATGTTTTTTAGCTCACTTCAGCTGAAAGCTGAAGTGAAGAGTCACCTAAGCTGAAAGCTCAATTGAGCTTGTCTGATCACTGTTTGTCCGGCATCCGTCTGTCTGTCCGTCCATAGAATCTCTGGGCGATTTTTCAACCAAACTTTGCACAAAACATTATTGGTGAAAGGAGATTTACGTTATGTAAAATGAAGAGCCACACTCTCTTTCAAGGTTAGAGAATGAATTACCGAGTATTCGGTAATCTTCTCAAAAACCAATTGACCAGAAAATATGTAACTTGTGTGGAAGCATCATCAGGTAGTGAAGATCTAACTTTTTCAAACCATGATCCCCAGAGGGGGTCAATGAGGGGTTGAATTTATATTTATAGATATACAATTTATATATATATATATATATATATATATATATATATATATATATATATATATATATATATATATATATACACACTTTGAACCCCGCCTGGGGCCCCAGTTTTGGTCCGGGGGTCACGATTTTTACATTTTAGAATCCTCATTATATATACAAGCTTTTTTGTAAATATTGGCATTTCTGGTGCGGTGGTTCTTGAGAAGAAGATTTGTAAACATTTACCCTATGTATATCTGTTAAATTTGAACCCCGCCTGGGGCCCCAGTTTTGGTCCGAGGGTCACAATTTTTACAATTTAGAATCTTCACTATAAATACAACCGTTTGTGTAAATATTATCATTTCTGGTGCGGTGGTTCTTGAGAAGAAAATTTTAAAACATTTTTCCTATGTATATCTATGTTAAACTTTGAACCCCGCCTGTGGCCCCAGTTTTTGCCTGAGGGTCACGATTTTTACAATTAAGAATCTTCACACACCCACTAATAATTAGAATCAACATGTACGGATTATCTTCCTTTAATTGCCACTGTCAGCAAAGTAATTCTAGGTCATAGGCGTGGGAATCGGGGATGGGGGGGGGGGGGGGGGGGGCTTGAGTATGAGCTCGAGTTTTATTAACTTTTCACCTGTGTAAATGATTCGAGCTGGTCGATGATCATTGATCAATATCAATAACACAATAACACAATGGTTGAGTTCAATTATGTTACTATGTACCGAGAAAACGAGGGGGGGGGGGCGATTTTCTTTTTCTGTCCTACTTTTTCCCTACTCTTTTCTTTGGTTTGTTTTAAACTGCATAATATGAAGCAATCAAATACATACTTTTGAGCGTATATATATTATACCATCCAAAAGTTGACGAAAAAAGTTATCTTGTTTAATTTATCAGAAACATTTTCAGGTAATAATATCGATTGTACGTTTCAGAGATGGTTTTCACAGAAGAGTACAATGTCATGTGCAATTGTTGTTTTCCTCTTACCAATAATGTTGTTTCGAGAAGATTGTCAGTTGTCTGAAATTCTAATAATGCCAAACCTATAGAGACATAATTCGCTTACTAACATGTATATATTGAATTATACAGATGCACAACATTAAATGAGAAAAAAAAAATGTTTTATCTGCAATTTGAATTTTAAAAAAAAATTGCAGTGCATGTAGTAAGCAACGAATGGTGGCATGATGTTAAAATAAACCCATATCATACATTACTAATTGTTTTACAATTAGAGATCTATTTTTGTTTACGTTTGAACAGTTATTGAGACATTATCACTGAACCACATGTACTCTGTCCAAATTAAAGTTACCTTGGAATTGCATTTTTCTAAATTATTCGAAATTTTAAGATATATCGGAGGAAAAACAATGTTTATTCGACAAAAAGAGAAAACAATCCCTAGATTTCTCTTACGGAACACTCCCATTAACATATCTGGTTGCAATACACATAAAAAAAGTCAACTGGGATTTTCCATTGTAAACGACATGGAAGTACCCGAATTAAAACGCAGTATAGGAGTTTAAATATATACTATTTGAAGAATTTGGGAAGGTATAATGTCATAATGTAATATGAATAAGAAAGCAAAGAAGAGAAAGAAAACAATGATAAATGAAACAAAACATTTTGAACGTGATTTTTTGTAATAGAAGTTATTTGCATTAGTTTTAAGTATTTAAAGACAATTATGATCGGAAATAAATAATCATAACAATGGGGATGATTTGCCTGCATTTTTTCCAATGTGTTCATAAATAAAAACAAAGTGAATATCAAATGACATTTGAAGCAAAATACCAAGCATTATTGAATAATTTATTACTTTGTTCGAACAAAACAAAAAGGACGTGTCAGAAATGGAATTTTTTTTTGTTCTTTACATGTTAGGAAAGATAAAAAAAATAGACAATGCATCTACGTTGAACAAATCTATCTTCTTTTGATAACAAATAGAAAAAACGACATGCACACACTGCCATTATCAGTAATTCGAAACATTTTTTTTCCTTTAAGATCGATCTCTACAAAAAAAGAATGGACATCGTCTGTTAACTCTTTTGTCATTTTTTTTTGTTATGAAATGAGCACAGATATATGATATCTGAACAAAGAGAAAAAAGAACACGTAAAACTTATGTATTTAAATAGTAACTGACCTGCGGTTAACAAAAAAAGTAGATAAACAATCCATAAATAGGCATATTCTATAACATGGTGTGTACTTGGGCTCAAATTTGGCCTGAACAAAACAGTTTTCCTTTATATATTTAAATATTCAATTTATTTTTCATTGCTTTGCATTCAATACACATGCAACATTACATTAGATGTTGTTAAGTGTCATATTTAGTGATAGTTCTATTAAAATGAAACATATATTACTAGAGGTATGAGGAATTGTTTCCTATAGATTTTGATCTAGTCTGATTTTAAATTCTAAAAAACTTTAAAAGAATATGATACTGCTATTTTATTACCGTGTTATTTTTTTCAATGTACTTATCTCGAACTGTTATCAGGTTCAGGCAATATCAACGATTCTATTCTATATCAAATAGTTACTTGTTTGAGCACAAAACGAAATCATTGTAGAGGTCAAATTGTTTACTCTAATTAACATTAAAGTCACAAAAAGATATGAGATGTTCACATTCTGATAACAATGCTGTACCCATAGAATATTATATTCTAAATATACGAACAGCATATGCATGAAACTCTACTTTAATCAACAGGTGATGTAAGATTAATGATTCGGTCAAAATCTATTAAAATTAATCACTCATACTTGTAGTCATATACATGTTTCAATAGAAGTATCACCATGATAAAATATAACCATCTAGTGTGATATTTCATGTGTATTGAACATAAGTCGATAAAAGAAAACCCAATAAAATCACCGAATATGTAAAGAAAATAGGAAAAAATAAGGCTAAACAATTTTGTGGACGCCATAATTGAGACCAGGCCAAACTATTGGAACCAAGCCTTTAAGGTCAAAATAGAGGCCAGGTCAGTCCAGGTTTTAAAGCATGCCGGTTAGGAGGAAAATTTGGGCTTGATAGGTGTTGACAGGCAATGTAAGGAAAATTTAAGCAAATATAAAGTGCATTGGATAGTGATAGAAATTTAATGCTATAAATGTTTGAAATATATAGTGATCCTTAACAAGACCTGTAATAACAGTTCGGGGTGGGGGTGGGTGTTGTCGGCTCTGACTTTAAGAACTGATTGCTTCTACATTGGGAGTAATCTATTATTAGGCAATAGTAAGAGCAGTGTAATATACATGTATATACATACATGTCATACATCTATGTATCTGTGGTTTGCATAAACATACAAAAATTATGTTGTATGTATGTACTTTAAACAATCAATTGAAACGCAATCAGTCAGATCACAATTAACTTTTTAAATTTGAAGCCAAGCATTTCAGTAAAGGCCGAATTTGAGTTCTAATTGGACCTTAAATGCCGGACATTAAGTTGTTACCTTTATTAAAATTCATTATTAATCTTGAGTAATCTTTGCAATGAAATATCTATTATCTCAAGGTAACTTTGTTTATTAACTCATATACCGGGTATGTTTTCGCTATAAACTAGTCGTTATCCGCAATGATCAACAGTTGTAGACTTGAACTTGTATTGTCCACGCGGCTGCATAGATCGTGTAAAAACAACAAGTTTGGATCGGTAGTCTGTGATAGTTGTTACCGACGTGTGTTTTTCTACCGGTCAAAGTATGCCTCCAAATGCAGTAGACTTTAGACTTTCTAAAAGGATCTGTTACAAAAAACAAAATAATTGACCTATAGGGGAGATGGATTTCCCGGAAAATATCACTTTTGAAAGATTTTTTGTTATTTTATATCGTACATATTTCTATTTTTTTCGAATTCGCATTTTGAACCTATCATATTGTTCTTGCAATTTTATTACAAGTTGTATTAATCTTCAATTGTTTTTAGGGCACCCCGGCCCTGGGGTCGGAATTTGCAATAAAAAAAAAAAAAGAAAAAAAAAAACGACAAAAAATTTCGGAAACTGATTTCTATCTTAGTGGTCTATCTATACATCAAAAGGTGAAAGTTTTGGATAGCCCCGCAGGCTATGTCACATATGATGTATTTTGACTTTGTGCCCTGGTTCGATTCCATCTGTGTATCTACTTTTTTTTTTTTAAATTAACGGCATTAATAAACACCGTTTTATATTTTAATTTATGCATAATTGTGCATTTTTATATCGATATTTTTCCTTAAATGCTTATTTGCTCTTTGAATTAAAGAGTATATACTTAACTACATGTAAAAGCAATCAACCGGAACTATACCTTAGTGTAAGCACGCTTTGTTTGAGGACAATAATCATTCACTCTGTGTTACTCGAGACAAGTGCAACGTAGAAAAATAATGCCGAGCAAAAACTGCTACCTTTGCCATTCAAAAACAACATTGGGAAATGGTACCATTGTGGGAGAGGTATTGCAATGTGGATGTAGTACATTCTTCGGAAAGAACGTGTGCATTGGCGACATTATATGTCAAAAATGCAGGAGAAAGGTTTATAGAATAGAAAAAATGAGGTTGGATCAGTAACAATTTTCCGTCCCCTTGCCATCCCGGCATCAGGTACGCCCCCTTATACAAAAGATGCAGCTGTTAATACGGGAAAAAGTTCAGTTGAATGTAGAGTGAATGACGATAGATAGTGTTCGAGCGCCTCTATCCTTCTACATCTACAAACATCACTCTTCCTGTTATTTCTGTTGGTAAAACTAAGTTGACGTGCATTATTTGTCGCAAAAAGTCAAAGGGTTTGCGTAGCATTCCACGTTCAGCACGTGCAGATATTTTCATACAGCAAGGTGTGCTAGTTCCAGATGAGGTCAAGTATTGTGGTTCTCATTTGAGAGACAACCACTTGCAAGTTGGGCATGACATTGACACGTCTAAACTTAGAAAAGTTTCCTCAGAAGTCAATCAAAATGAAATCTCAGATTTACTTAGTGATATGAGGGAAAGGATATTGCAAGGTTTCTCTAAGAAACTTGATTTAAGAAAGACTATAAACGTATGCAACGAAGATTATTACAATCTAACGGGTCTTTCGAATGATCAGTTGGAAGATTTGGTTGGTCGTCTTTCGTCTTTTCCCCACATCGACAGTTCTGTCTACTCGAGAGACCACTGGTCTTTTACTTACAAACTTACGTACAGGGTTGTCTCATTCTGTTCTTGCAACTTTGTTCGGTTTTATTGAAATACAAGTTTCTCAAATTGTTGCTTCAGCTAGGAAAGCTTTACTTCATAGATTTTGAATTATCATGTTCAAAACTAATGAGATATAAGAAAAATAAATACCCGATTTCAACGTCATTGTGAACACGGCATATGTGAGAATTTAATTATCGTGATTATGATCCTATACGGGAATGAAGTAAAATAACACATTCCTTATTTTTTAAAGGATGATATGTTAATGTTTTCAATAAAATAAAAGAAAATTGACGCATAAAACTTTCGATAGTTGCTAATATGTCCCTGGTTGTGAATAAACACATATAAAGTACATGTATCGTATTATAGAAAGTAAAGTGAAAATAAAATTTAAAGATATTGAAGTAAAAAAGCCTCCATAATTCATACTGCTCGGACAACGACTGTGAAACATTTTTTATGAGAACTAGAAGAGTTTACTGTGTTTGGCCTTAAATCAAGAAGTGGAACGGAAATCGATATGCTTTTAAAGACAGACAGAAACCAATACCGGCCCTATAGGTCAATTCTCTTGTTATGTACAATTTATTCTCTCCATATGCATAGTAAACTTGTCTAGAACCAGCTACATGTAGTACATGTACGTCAAGCTGCTTGGGATCAACTGATCGATGAAAAAAGGACAATAACAAACCGTCAACCATCTCAAAAATCCATAAAACGAAATACAAATTCAAAGCAGAGCAACACGGACCTCCAAAAAGATAGAGGTAGGTTCAGGTGCCTAGGAGGAGTGAGCATCCTCTGCTGACCGGTCGCACCCGCCGTGTGCTCTTTGCCGTAATCGGGGGATAAAACGGAAAAGTCCGTAAACAATTAGGTGATAAATTATGGTCTAACAATTAGTATGAAAAACGTCAGTCAGTATGCGACCCAGTGGATGATTGTATTTGCTGACAAGGTCGTTGTATCGACCATAGAACTTACGAAAAGATGACTTCAAACCAGCCTGTTGATAGTCCTGTTTTATCAACTTGTTTGTCAGTCGCTTGCCTCGCCTTAGAAACTGTTCATACGAAGAGCATGCCCTTGCGTATCGAATTAACTGAGAGACAAAAACACCATATGCAGGTGATGAAGGTGTATTGCTACATAAGTACATATTGCTCCCGGGAACCACGTACACTGCTGTGTTGTAGACATATTTGACCTAGTTTATGGTATGAATTTCTTGACAGACAGTAAACTAGTAATATATATAACGTATATTGTATCTGTAGAACAAATATTATGTAAACAGAGATTACTTATTTACCATAAATCTGAATAAAATTTACAATATTTGGAATAGATATTTTGATGAACTCGTTTTGGGGGGTCTTATGGATAATTTTGTGCGCCGCAGGGGGGGGGGGGGGGGGGGGATTCCGAGACCTATTTTTGGTAATTTTACAAAAGGTGCAGTTTCTTTCAATATTTTCCCTAAAATTCAAAAGTTGTTTAAATCTCATGAAAATACAAATATACCATTATGGCACGATTGTATATAAAGTACTGAGTTGTACACTTTTATCCTGTCTTAAATAAATAGACATAACTTAATCATATTGTCATATTTCTAAGATGTAGTCAACAATGATGAAAAATAACACATTTTCTTATAGTATTGTGAGAGGAAAATGTGTCCGCAGCCGCCGCCCACAACGAAATTAATATTTCTTATGTACATGTAATATCACATGATGAAGTTACAAATCACTTTTAAATAGGACAAACTATGATTGAATCTCTAGTTTGAAATTTTCAGGGACCCCCCCCCCCCCCCCCAATCAAGATCCCTGCATACATAAAATTTGTGATATTTTTTGGTTCCTGTCAGTGTGATGGTGAATAAACATGTTTTGGCCGGATCACCAAGTCAAACGGCTCATATCACGTATTTATGGAAGACCACGAAATATAAAACGCTGAAATATTTTCTTACCTCCGCATTTCAGATCCGTTCCCTTTATTTTAATTTCTTTCTTGCTTCATGTAGTACCATATTGCCTAATAATTGAAGATGGACTTCACTGATATTGAATGGCTCTCAATTAAAGAACTCCCGTAGACTGATTCCCAGCCCTACTTTACCTGAATTCTCCCGACGCAAGTTTTATTATCAATGGTATATATTAACAATACTTATATTTAAACTAGTTGTGAAGCCTTAGCTTGTGTCTGTCAATCTGTATAGCTTTAAAAAAAAGTCTTTAATCTCTCAAAGGGTTTCTGTTATCAATGAGAAAAATGACAATAACAAACCGTCAACATTAATATAACGTGATATACAACCGACTTTCTGTTTAAATGAAATGAACGAGCGCGGTACGTGTACAAGAAAATTTGGGCATTGACTATTTCAAAAACGCAAAGAAAAGATTATAAAGTTAAGAACTCATTATAGTTCTAGTGGGAATTGAATACTTCACACTGCTTGTTTATCACGTATAATTATTTACCGTTGGATACTACTGGATTCGCCCATCGAGCATTTGTTTTCGGGGGTATTTAATATACAATGTAATATTAATGTATATGGATCGACTTATGTATCTTCTGTATCTTTCATGCAGGGCATCTGTTTAACCGCTTATCATACACAGGTAGATGCATGTACACATATATCCGGAAAGAATAACACGGGTGTTTAACGACGATTGGTTAAAAAATACTTTAAAAAAAAAAAAAATCACAAACATGTAGATATATAAACTTACCAAAGTGAAAATTGATTTTCAAGTTTGCACATCCTACGTGAAAAGCTGCTACTGTAGATATATCACACATTATCATAGTTTTTCCTGGTTATCTTTTGATATATGCATGTATGATACTCATAATATTTTGTACACACGAGTGATTCAACTTCTAACTACGCAGATTATATAACGGTGCCGCTTATCGTGTAGAGATCGCACAGGAAACGTCTATTTATTTTTTAACCCTACTTCTACGACGATTTGAAAAGAAATTAAGAGCCATTCTCTGTAAGCATTTAAACACTTGTATAGAAGGTTCGGCACGCATTGTCATGTTTAGTTACTTCTCTTTATGAATTTTTTAATTCTAAACCCTACGCTACAGAGACATGATTAAGGCATCCGATGGAATTCCAGAAACACAAATAGTAATTCATTAGAGGCTTAGTAACAATATATGTGGATCATAAAAAAATAAGGCTAAAATCTTCAAGATGTTGAAAAAAAGATGTTGACATGGTGTTTCAACACTTCTCTTTTTGAACTCTCAGCACAAACTGCAAAGTGAGATAATTCATTTCCAAAAATGTAACTATTTTAAAACTATCTATTTCACAATAATAAAGGTAGCTTTTTACATTTTTAGATAGCCGAAGGTTCAATGATATTAATCATATTCTTGTGAAACGTTGAGCTTTCCGCATTTTTTTTACTACAGCAAAAATGGTCAATTTAGATAAAAATTGAAGCTTGGGTCGAGTTGCCATGGAAACTGATCAGTAGGTAGACAATTTGACATGTGATTTTTTAATAGTTTAATAATGTCTACATTTTGAAAATGTTCAGGAAAATCGGTTTCTATCCGTGCCGGAAAAGTTTAAATGCTTACAGAGATCTAGAATGTCTTTTTAAAATGACAGGATTTGGTTAACTGTGAAGCATGTAAAGAATTTGTTTTGTATAAGATTTTTTATAATAATGCGAATAGATTTAGTATACCAGAAGTTATGTATCATTTTCAAGGTCTTCTTGGAGAGTGTATAACGCTAAAATGCATGTGTGAAGCACCTAATTTATTTATGGAATCGCAGTATTTGTTTTCTTTCATGCAATGTCTATCTAACTGTAAACTGATATGAGATCAGTTAAAAAAAAATTAAGGTGGATTTTGTACGCCTTTAAAGAATTTTATACCGGGGGGGGGGGGGGGGTCTGAACACCGAACACTTTGCCGGATAATTATGCTAGTGTCAAGGTGGCATTTTTGCACCCGCTTTAGATGTAGTTTGGTAAAAATCCATGTTTAATGGAGCATTGCCTACCGTTGGACACTACTGGATAAGCCCATCGAGCATTTTGTCGGGGGTATTTAATATACAATGTAATATTAATGTATATGGATCGACTTATGTATCTTCTGTATCTTTCATGCAGGGCATCTGTTTAACCGCTTATCATACACAGGTAGATGCATGTACACATATATCCGGAAAGAATAACACGGGTTTTTAACGACGATTGGTTAAAAAAAATACTTTTTGAAAAAAAAAATCACAAACATGTAGATATATAATTTATCAAAGTGAACACTGACTTTCAAGTTTTCACATCCTACGTGACAAGCTACTACTGTAGATATATCACACATTATCATAGTTTTTCCTGGTTATCTTTTGATATATGCATGTATGATACTCATAATATTTTGTACACACGAGTGATTCAACTTCTAACTACGCAGATTATATAACGGTGCCGCTTATCGTGTAGAGATCGCACAGGAAACGTCTATTTATTTTTTAACCCTACTTCTACGACGATTTGAAAAGAAATTAAGAGCCATTCTCTGTAAGCATTTAAACACTTGTATAGAAGGTTCGGCACGCATAGTTACCGAGTTTTCTCATGATGCATATAATCATATACATGTACATATCATAAAAACACCAAAAGTTGGTTGCTAGGCAACTCCGTTACCATGGGTACACATACCAATCATTCCTATGACAAAATGGTCTTGATTTTTGCCGAAATAAACACTTTTTCGATTTGAATATTTATTTCAATTAGATGTATTGTGATAAATCTTCATCAAAATATCAAAGTATCACAGCTTAACTATTGAATAATACATTTAGCAAATAAAAAAGTTTTACTTTTCTTTTTTTTATCAAGGGCTTAAAAGAACTTGGTTAACGACTTTGTGAAAAACCTAGAAATGAGGCATTTTTGGTGATCCCTGTAAATTCTTGCGGACAGGTTGATGTAAACCGACGCCAATCATTAAATGAGTGAGTCTTCTGTTATCAGAAATTATCAAGTCATGATGGGGAAGTTACCTCAAAATGATTGTTTGCGTGGAAACACAAGTTAGTGTATATTTTAAAAATTTAAAACTTTTTGAATCTCTAACTGTGATTCATAAGTTAATATGTGTAAATCAAGTCCTTTTAAGAAGAAACTATTGGCAAATAGTGAATCTAGGTAAGAAATATAGACAACCGTTACCAAACGGAATGGAAATATTAAAAACAATTTCGTTCAATTCTATGTATTATAGCCAGTTTATGTCTTTGTAACCTATTTCACAATGTAATGATTACCAATTTGTATGAAATATCTAAGAGCATATTTGATCAAACTTACGTTTTTAATTCACCTGAACTGAAGCTTTTTGTCTGGCGTCCGTCTCTGTCTGTCGTTTTGTCTGTAACTTTTTAACTTTTTCTCTAGAACCACTGATTCAATTTTAACCAAGCTAAGCACAAATCATCCCAAGGTTAAGGTAGTTTAAATTTGTTAAAATTAATAGCGACACCCTTTGGTAGTATAGACCCAAGTTTGTTCAAATCATGATTCTTATGAGTTGGGTCGGTCAAAATCGGAGGGAGGGGGGGGTGAATTTGTACATAGGAAGGAATAGAAAAAACAAAATTAAATGTTTATCTCAAAGAAACAAAAGTTTAATGTTTAACATGTAAATATGTGCAGAAAAAAAAATGAAGATCTTTTTAAACAAGATATACTCTAATGAAGGGTCAATATATATTTTTCTTGTTGCTGACAAGGTCGTTGTATCGACCATAGAACTTACGAAAAGATGACTTCAAACGAGCCTGTTGTTAGTCCTGTATTATCAACTTGTTTGTCAGTCGCTTGCCTCGCCTTAGAAACTGTTCATACGAAGAGCATGCCCTTGCGTATCGAATTAACTGAGAGACAAAAACACCATATGCAGGTGATGAAGGTATATCGCTACATAAGTACATATTGCTCCCGGGAACCACGTACACTGCTGTGTTGTAGACATACTTGGCCTAGTTTATGGTATGAATTTCTTGACAGACAGTAAACTAGTAATATATATAACGTACATTGTATCTGTAGAACAAATATTATGTAAACAGAGATTACTTATTTACCATAAATCTGAATAAAATTTACAATATTTGGAATAGATATTTTGGTGAACTCGTTTTGGGGGGTCTTATGGATAATTTTGTGCGCCGCAGGGGGGGGGGGGGGGGGGTTCCGAGACCTATTTTTGGTAATTTTACAAAAGGTGCAGTTTCTTTCAATATTTTCCCTAAAATTCAAAAGTTGTTTAAATCTCATGAAAATACAAATATACCATTATGGCACGATTGTATATAAAGTACTGAGTTGTACACTTTTATCCTGTCTTAAATAAATAGACATAACTTAATCATATTGTCATATTTCTAAGATGTAGTCAACAATGATGAAAAATAACACATTTTTTATAGTTTTTTGAGAGGAAAATGTGTCCGCAGCCGCCGCCCAGAACGAAATTAATATTTCTTATGTACATGTAATATCACATGATGAAGTTACAAATCACTTTTAAATAGGACAAACTATGATTGAATCTCTAGTTTGAAATTTTCAGGGACCCCCCCCCTCCCAATCCAGATCCCTGCATACATAAAATTTGTGATATTTTTTGGTTCCTGTCAGTGTGGTGGTGAAAAACATGTTTTGGCCGGATCACCAAGTCAAACGGCCCATATCACGTATTTATAGAAGACTACGTAATATAAAACGCTGAAATATTTACTTACCTCCGCATTTCAGATCCGTTCCCTTTATTTTAATTTCTTTCTTGCTTTATGTAGTACCATATTGCCTAACAATTGAAGATGGACTTCACTGATATTGAATGGCTCTCAACTAAAGAACTCCCGTAGACTGATTTCCAGCCCTACTTTACCTGAATTCTCCCGACGCAAGTTTTATTATCAATGGTATATATTAACAACACTTATATTTAAACTTTCCTAGTTGTGAAGCCTTGTGTCTGTCAATCTGTATAGCTTTAAAAAAAATTTAATCTCTCAAAGGGTTTCTCTTATCAATGAAAAATGACAATAACAAACCGTCAACATTAATATTACGTGATATACAACCGACTTTCTGTTTAAATGAAATGAACCAGCACGGTACATGTACAAAAGATTTGGGCATTGACTAGTTCAAAAACGCAAAGAAAAGATAAAGTTAAGAACTCATTATAGTTCTAGTGGGAATTGAATACTTCACTCTGCTTGTATATCACGTATAATTATTCACCATTGCACAAACCTACTGGATACGCCCATCGAGCATTTGTTTTCGGGGTTATTTAATATACAATGTAATATTAATGTATATGCATCTATTTATGTATCTTATGGTCAATTTAGATAAAAATTGAAGCTTGGGTCGAGTTGCCATGGAAACTGGTCAGTAGGTAGACAATTTGACATGTGATTTTTTAATAGTTTAATAATGTCTACATTTTGAAAAGGTTCAGGAAAATCGGTTTCTATCCGTGCCGGAAAAGTTTAAATGCTTACAGAGATCTAGAATGTCTTTTTAAAATGACAGGATTTGGTTAACTGTGAAGCATGTAAAGAATTTGTTTTGTATAAGATTTTTTATAATAATGCGAATAGATCTAGTATACCAGAAGTTATGTATCATTTTCAAGGTCTTCTTGGAGAGTGTATAACGCTAAAATGCATGTGTGAAGCACCTAATTTATTTATGGAATCGCAGTATTTGTTTTCTTTCATGCAATGTCTATCTAACTGTAAACTGATATGAGATCAGTTAAAAAAAAAATTAAGGTGGATTTTGTACGCCTTTAAAGAATTTTATACCGGGGGTTAGGGGGGGGGGGGGGGTCTGAACACTGAACACTTTGCCGGATAATTATGCCAGTGTCAAGTTGGCATTTTTGCACCCGATTTAGATGTAGTTTGGTAAAAATCAATGTTTATTAGAGCATTGCCTAGACAGTATACAACCACTTTAAATTTGTTTTTAGTGTGTCTCACCTGACAGGTGAGATCTTTAACTTTGAAAATTAATATCCAATAGGAAAATAATAATTTCGATAGGAGAAACATTTTTTCAGCAGGACATATTGAAAATTCTATAATTATTTTTAAAAAATCCCACAGGAATTATATTTCCTGTAGGAAAAAAGTATTTCCTACTTTCAGCATAATAGCGTTTACCAAAAAATCCAAGATTTGCTCTTTTTATTCAAATAAAATGAAGAAAACAGATTTTTAAATTTCTGTTTAGAAACCATGGAAATGCTCTAAAATATGCGTTTCTCCGTGAATGTTTTTCTTTCTTTTGAAAAATGACAACTATTCTTAATAATATATTCTACCCTGGAAACCCCAAGTTGTGCACATTACTTACAATATGTTTTCAAATAAGCATTAAAATGCCATTTTTACATCTTTACCCTCTGTTACCATGGCAACGGGACCACATAGCAACAAATAAATGGTGTTAAGCTTTTTTACTCATCAAAGTCTATTAAATTGTCAAGTACGAAGAAAATCCGTGACTATGCGTGGCCACGGAATTTTGATTCTTACATAGAATTGATCTTAAAATTTATATGAAGCCTTATTCAACAATGATACTATCTATACATGTATGTGTACTTGGGCAGTTTATGTTCGGCACCATACATCGAAAACATACATCTTTACCTTGGCTCGGACAATTTTGGTTAAACATTTACAAATAAACAGGCATGCAGTTTTGTATTGTTTCATTTATTCCTGAATTAGAACTGATGAACTTTATTATTATCAAGAATTGTCAACGAAATAGCAATATAGGCATATTATATTAAGATACACCATCATTAGAAACTTGGTTACACACATTTTACACAAAAGTATAATTTGAATGTTCGGCATTTAAAAATGTACCCTCTCACCTAAATAATTTGAAAAAAACCCCTAATTTCTGAAACAAATTGTGATAAAAGAAAAAAATAGCCTTTGAATTTCATCAATTATTTCCTAGGTCATTTTTGCTCCACATATTACATTGAAACAAATCTAAATATCAAATTAATAAATATATTTATCCGAACCTCTGTTTTTTGTTTGTTTGTTTGATTGTTTGTTTTGTTTCTTTAAGAAAACTTCGTTATTTTTAATATCTACTGTTAGCTGTTCGATGCTTACTTAATATTGTCCTATCCATGGTCAAATAGCTCATTACTGCATTAATTCGATTTATTTTCTATGTTTAAACAGATTCACTGATTTTCTTTCATTGATTAAGCAAGAGGAAACCAGAAATTAAAAAAAATACGTTATTTATACTCGGGCCATAATTGACGCATGATCAATAAGAAAACTCCAATGGTATCCGGTACAAGTTGAAATCGCCCTTGATATTGATAACAAGAATAGTTCTGTTGAATTAATAATTTCAAACATATCCTATTGTATTTATGAAATATATCCCCCATATAAAGCATTTCAGTAAGATTTGTTGTGTGGTTTTGTCACTAAACAGAATTAATTTTTAACAGCAATGTACTGAACATAATTGTAACCGATTTGCCTAAACACTTTGCCTCTCTCTCTCTCTCTCTCTCTCTCTCTCTCTCTCTCTCTCTCTCTCTCTCTCTCTCTCTCTCTCTCTCTCTCTCTCAATCACAACAATCAGAAAAATATAAATGACAAGTTTTTATCTATCTAGATACATCTATCTATCTATCTATCTATCTATCTATCTATCTATCTATCTATCTGTATGCGCATATTCATAGGCTCGATGTCAAGGATGTAAGTCTGGCCTTAACTTAGTCCGATACTAGTATTTACGGCCAGGCGTGCGCCTCTTAGTGAAACGTAATTGAATCCGGACCAAATTTTGGCGTAAGCCACGAGGCCTTACTTCAGTTTCGTCGTATC
Organism: Magallana nippona; assembly: GCA_033439105.1. Lineage (NCBI taxonomy): Eukaryota > Metazoa > Mollusca > Bivalvia > Ostreida > Ostreidae > Magallana > Magallana nippona. The sequence continues at coordinate 18,628,380 of CM065919.1, forward strand.
TTACGTCTTTTAGTAAGCCTACGAAGCTGCTTTTGGAAAAGTTGCCAGGTTGCTGCAGTTGTTGATGGGTGAAGGTATAAAGTCATGGGGCTTAAAAGGCCCCAGTCAAGAGTCCAATGCCATACTATATGTATTATTTTAGCTTTTTATGAAGCTTTAGCTCAATACAGCTGCAGATTAGTAATAAAAGGCTAATACTTGAGATGTACTTGTGTGACTAGTTCAGGTAGCTCAGTTATTAGAGCACTTGGCAATAGCTTTAGGGGCCAGGGTTTGAATCACGGTCACATGCTTCATCTGGTTTGGGTGACACAAGTATAGGTGAGTAAAGACAGAAGACTGCAGGTGCATGTACATATGAAGTACATGAAATAAATACATGTAGATTGATATTCAAATAGAAACAGATTTTTGTTTGAATTATGACGTGATGTTAATTAATCCCTGAATCTCGATGATTTGGGTTGAGATATGATTGATCCAACTTTTCGTTTGTTTTGCAATCACTTGCCATTATGCTTGGAGGATAGAAAACAGGAAACCTGTTGGATCGAAATCTATCCAAACACAAATCATAGGATATCTTAATTATCCATGGTTAGTGAATAATTGTAATAGTATTCATTGGTCATGTAAGTGACATGTGGTGATAACGAACAGTGTTCAAATTCAAAAGTCAAAAGGAAAATTACAAAACAGGAGCAGAGCAAACACGGACCTCTTAAAAAAAATTAAATAAATATAGTTAGGATCAGGTGCCATGGAGGAGTGAGCATCCTCTGCTGACCGGTCACACCCGCCGTGTGCTCTATGTCGTCATCGGGAAAAAACGGAAAAGTCCGTAAACAATTAGGTGATAAATTATGGTCTAACAATTAGTATGAAAAACGTCAGTCGGCACGGGACCCAGTGGAAGTATTTGCTGACAAGGTCGTTGTATCGACCATAGAACTTACGAAAAGATGACTTCAAACGAGCCTGTTGATAGTCCTGTTTTATCAACTTGTTTGTCAGTAGCTTGCCTCGCATTAGAAACTGTTCATACGAATTGCATGCCCTTGCGTATCGAATTAACTGAGAGACAAAAACACCATATGCAGGTGATGAAGGTATATTGCTACATAAGTAAGGAAAGTTGACCATAGAAAAATTGAAGTCATCACGTTTATCATAAAGTGTTGTTGTTAGGTTACCAGCAACGTCCATTTCCAGTAGAATATTCAAATATGAAATAGATGACGCAGACTCTGTGGTATCTTTTATTTCAAGTTCACTGGGATATATCGAGTCGACGTAAGTATGGAAATAACAACTGTTAATTGATAATACGTCGTCGATATACATGTACCTGAATGTTGATTTGAAGGCCACAGAGAGTGATTTAATTTTTCACGTACAAGTTTTTGAATGAATTCTGCTTCATGTGAATACAAAAATAGGTCTGCTAACAATGGGGCACAATTGGTACCCATGGGAATTTCAACAGATTGTTGGAACACCTGATTTCCAAAAACTACATAAATGTTGTCTATCAGAAACTCAAGCATCTTTTTAATGTCAACTTCAGAGTACTTGTGTGTACAATCCGAATGACTTTTTACAAAATAGTTTTGCAAATGACCGATGACAAGGTAAGAAAATGTACGTAATCCATTTGTATTAAAAAAGCAGTTATCAATGATGTCTAAAAGACGGGACTTTAATTTATCGTGGGGGTGGTTGTTTAAAGCGTAGAAAAGTCGTAAGTTTTGATGCTATTGATTTTGGTAAAATTTTGGGATTTCAGGTTTTCTAAAAGTTCCTTGGAATTCTTAAGTATCCACATCCATCATTTACACCGCTTCTTAAATATATACTGTTGCACAGTACTCTTGAAGTTTCTCCCTACTGCTATTAATATTTTGGTAAGGAGTAAAGAAAGAGGCTTGGTAGAACATTTACTTGAACCCACTATATATCTTTGTTTGTAAGGATTTGTAAGGACTCTATGAAGGTTAGGTATCCAATAAAGATAAGTTAATTCAAATTGATTTTGGTTGTAGGGAATATTGAAAATATTCAAAACTGACATATGATTTTGAAGAATTTCTGCCATGGAAAGAGAGCTATGAGTATTAGTTGGATTGCCACTTGCGGAATTAAATCCAAGTTTTTCTAATATACAATTTATATAATGAGTCGTACAAACAAGGACAATATTGTTTCCTGCTTTGTCAGCAGGGACCAGTACAAACTGATCGCGTAATCTATCTAGATCTTTTTTCACTTCTAAATTATCAAATATAGAAGGATCTTCTTCTAAAAAATACTTTAATACTGCAATGCTGATTTGATTAGAGTTATGGCTATTGTTGCTTAGGTGAGCGATTTGGCCCATGGGCCTCTTGTTAAAAATAAGATTACCGTCTTTAAAGCAAACTCTCTACAACAAAGAAAATTTAATTTTTTTTTATATAAATGTCATCTTCCTCTACATGCCATGACGTGTGGAACGTTTTTATGTGTGCCTTTTAAGCGTTCGTTCCTTCAATTGAGAAATATATACAACGTGCTACAAAGGAAGATGCTTATTATTGCTTGAATCGATGTTAAAATAAACATTTCTTTTAATGTTTTCTTTAGTGTTTCATGAATTCGGTCTATTAGGTACATGTATACTGATCACTACAGAAAAATAAAAGTTCAACAGAAAATTATTAAAATAGTGTAAGTATTGCTACTGTACACACAAAGAGTATTTTTAAAAATAAAATATGCGAGTATATAATATCTAAATCGTGCATTTGGAACAGTTCATTGAATAAAGTATTTTTTGCAGTGGAAAATCGTTTGCAAACAAATAAAAAGTGGTATACATCTTCCTTTTTTCCACAGATACAGTTTGAACAATCAATAATATTTCTTCTGTGTGGATCATTATTCAGTAACCAATTAAACTGTGCTTAGCTTTGAATGAATGTGTTAGTTATTATATTACCATAAAGAAAAAAATAAACTTATATATCACTGGTATTATTAGAAATTGACTGATAGATTTTGATTTCTTTGTACCTGAATTTAGTGAGTTCCATTTGCGTATAGCATCTGAAATAGATGATTGTTTTTTTTATATATATCGTCCATGACCCTAAGAGGTTTATACATGTAATTGTCTTCATAACGAGTACTGTAGCGAGAGGTATCTTTTCTATAAATGTGAGAAATATCACTCAGATATTGTGGTTCAAGATTGTAGCGAATTGTATTCATAATCGCTAGTTTAGCCAGTTTTCGTCTTGTATCCAAAGATTCCCATCCCAAAAATACAACGATTAATACCATGGAGCTTAAAATTGAGCTTAGCTACCGCCTGTGTTTTCTTTCAGATTCACCATGTTTCAATTTATAGATGATCATTATTTGCATTTCAAAATGTTAAATGCCCGTATTCTCGGACTCCAGAAATTTGCTTGGTTATTTACGTCATCCCCAAATGTAAACACCGTTGTCGACAGCCAAACAAATTTTAACAATCTTACTTTAAAAAACTTTATAGTCAATACATGATATACATGTAATATATAAACCATAATTTATTTGGCAGTTTATAACTAATATTTTGTTCATCTGCATCACCTATAATTTACTCCATTGACTTTCTCTTCTTTTCTCTCCCTTATTCAAGTCACGGACGGCATTGTCTTAACTCTACTCTACTACATGTTATATATGAGAGGACAAAGTTCAGCTACAACTAATGAGAGCAAATGTTAAATAATTTATTGTTTCGCATCAAAACGGTATTGTCAAACTTGGAGATATATTTTATAATATATTTTCTGTAGCTGTAGAAATTGATTTATTCTTTTTGTTTTAGAAACATAAAAACCACATACTATGAAAACCAAATATAAACGAAAATAAAAAAAAAAAGAATGACAAAAGAGAACAAATACATGAAATGATTAAAAAAAAACAAAAAACAAAATATATATTTATGAATTAAGACATGTTGCCAATAAACTAAAAAATGCTTGCGGGAAAGTAGCAGCTTACATCTGTGATATTCAACACGTGTGATATGATGTCCGTAAACTATAAATACATTTTACCTGATTAGTAATTATTGTAAAATTAATCAAAACCTATACTTTCATTTTTGATAAACGAACATTGTGCGTCATGAATATGTGTATACATGTGTGTGTTGATTGATGTAGGCTGAGTATCTAATTTAAGTATTGATTTAAATCATTTAACTTTATCGGATGACCATTGAGCTTTTTAAGATTTATTTTTAGTTTCATTAAATAATATTCCCTGCAAGCGCGGGAATCAACACTTTACACTTAAAAACTGAGTTTAACTTAGAGACAATACGGTGCTCAGAGTAATATATTTATACCACGACACGTTGGTGGTAAACCTTATACATTAATTTGTATATGATTAATGTGTGAGCAGTTACTCTAGTGCAGACATTTTTTAAAAAATCTATTGGCAAACTGTCTTAATTTATAAGTATATATTCCACCTTAAGCAGGTGTCTGTCTATTAACATTAGGTAAGAATAAGGAATCACGAAAACACATACACACATAACATAGATAACACTGTCAAGACGGCTATGGCGCCTCAAAACACAATACGAAAAGTTAAAAATACCGGAAATTCACTTCTCCGACGACATTTAAGAACTTCCGAACATTAGAACAACATTTCAAGCCATGTTTGGTCAACACAATGTACACTGGTCCATCTAAATAATTCAAAACGAGTACAAACGGAACCTACACATGCTGCAACGCATCACTTTGTCTACGAGGTATACGTTGAAAATAGTTATATTGGCGTTACAATGTAATTGAAAGCATCTTTGCGTAACATTTTGTTTTCTAATATATGTTATGATCATCAAGAAAGCATCGTATAATTATGTTATATATTTAATACCAAATGTGAAAAAAATCGAACTGAATTACTTTCTACATATTATAAAGAAAACAAGATCAATTGTATATCATATTGCAGAAACAAATTAACGAAAAACAACCTATGCTTAAAAACCTAAAAAGATGTACATTGCATAATGTATCAAAAATCTTGGAATCGAATAAGCACCTTAATTTTACTACAAACGTTTGAAGACAAAGTGGATTAATAAGATTTGAACAAAGCACCATATATATATATATATATATATATATATATATATATATATATATATATATATATATATATACATATATTCAATATTTCGTTTGAGGTGGAGATTCGTTTGTCAAAGAGTACCCAATACACAAAATGCATAAAAATAATTTAAACTACCACGATTATCGATAATTCCAAAGTAATGTTCTAAAATGATATCTTCTAACTAAATGTAATTCTTACTGCCATTATTGCATTTTGATTTTAAAGCCTATTTGCCCTACAAGAACAACACACATTGATAGAATAACTATTTGCTCTTATCCTTGGTTTTGTCAAATATTCTTCAGGATCACGTATTTCAATGCGTATTTGTTACGCATTGCTAATAAAATAAGCAAAGTATTCAAATACCGACATTTGAAAAAATACTAGGCATTATTTACAACAAGCATACGTATGATATCTTCAATACAAAATGTCAAAATATTGACAAACATTAAGATTGAAAAACCTCAAAGACCTATTAATATAGACAATCTTTACAATCCTTTAATATTTTTTGATCATTTGATATATGCAACTATTTCTTTGTTGATCAATACATATTGTGCCATTAGTCTGATTTTTTCTAAACATTCTAAGTTACAACATGTACATATGCAGCAAAAATCAAACTGACAATAATAAATTTACGATCTCATTTTTTTTTCATACACAACTTTGAATCATTTTTCAAAAATAATTTGTTGACTTTAAAGATCTTAAAATTTGAAAAAGAAATGATCAATGGGTCCCTCGTTGAACGTAAAAATGGCTCCATATAGTCATGGTTTAGTGATAAATCTTTTAATCCAAAATAATCGGCAGTTTGGTTGTCCCTAAACATTATAACGTTACGAGTTAATGTAGATTTAATAATAGTTTCTTTGAATCATTTCAATCACCAAAGTCATGTAACCGAGTAAAAAATACTTCAATTATTTTCCTCTACGTCCTTTCTACGCGCACGAGGCCCTTCTCTGTGATGATCATCATTCTGTTGAGAATCTATCAACATTAAAAAAAAAGGTAACATATATTTTAATCAAATCTATAATATTCTAACATATTAGTAAAGATATGTAATTTCAAAAATGTAAAATGCAACTGAATCTCATCAGAAAAGTAAGAGATATGGGTGGCATGCGTTTTGATTTTTTCTTTCTTAAATAGCTCTTTATAATTTATGAAGGATTGGTGGTTTTTTTCTCAAGCATCTTTCAACCATTATTTTTCTTTTGATTTAGAAAACATTGAATGTCCATCTACCTATATTTTATATACAACCCCTGCAGCATTTAAGTGGCCTACGACTTTGGTCAGGCGGTCGAGTTCTGAATAAATTCTGTATATTATATGCATGAAACTTTTAGCTTCAAATTGAATACAGAGGCTTAGAAAACCAACGGGTACGCGTAATTGTACGTGTAGTTTTCAAGGTTGGAATGCACGTACCAGTTCACATAACTTTTTTGTTTAGCAGTTATAACGTTTACTTGAACTTGTATAAAAAAATTTAAATTGTAATTTGGTATATTCTCTTCTTTTAATCCGGGTATTGAAAATCACAGTCGAAAACTGAAAAAAGCAAGTGATATTTCTATTGATTGAGCAACATTTTACTATTAAGTACTATTCATATATATGTATATGTTTTTAATGACAGATGATAATGAATTATTGCATGTTTTGCAAGAAGCGATAAATGTATTGAAAACTTCGACATCACAATACATTTTAATGAAAATCTATGTTTCATTATATCAGTAGAGCTATTTTAAAAATATTAAGGCTCTAAGAAAATAAACACATTTGTTCATGTAATAGCCAACAAGTAAATATAAGCTACAGGTTGGCCTAACATATAGTTTGCAATCTGCAGGTATGTTCATTCGTGTACATAAGTGTAGAAATTCATCATTAAAAAATCTGATGACTTAATGCAAATGTTTTCCTTTCTATACGTACACGTACGCGTACACGTTATCCCCACTCAGCGTTTGTTTTGATGAAAGTAATACTTTTCTCCTTTAATTATTCGCAAGAGATTTTGGTTATAAGAAGTCCCTTAAATAATCTCAACTGGTTATTTTTTTCTAGACGAAACTGTACAGCATGTATATCGTTTTTTATGTGTGTTCAGCAAAACTATTTTCTGCAGTTAAATCATGTATTATTTTAAAAAATAAAAAGGAATTTAGTATGAAAGTATACAAAGCCTCATCGCTCCCATGAAGAACACATTTTCTATCTCTTTTGAGATTTTAAAATATGACACTCTTTTTATAAAATATTGTTAAACCCTCAAAAATTCGAAAAACAAAATATATGATTTAACAATACCTACATGAACAAAGTAATATTATACAAATATTGACTGCGATTGAGAGCGACAATGACAGCTCAATTTTAACAACCTAGAATCTTAAAAATATATAAAATCGTTGATGTAAATATTGACATTTTTGGTAGAGTAGTTCTTAAGACACGCATCTTTTTTTCACTGTTTTGTTATCATCTTCCTTTCAAAGAGGTTTCATCCTTTGACAACATTTAACCTTTAACAATTGATAATTATTCCATTTTAAAAAAAAATGTTTAGTACCAATTTTGTCAAGGTCGGCCCGATTGTTTTAAAGAAGACAAGAATTTAAAAAGTTTACAGACATACGGAGGGTGCGGCAGATAGTTATACAAACGACAATCAACTGACAATCAAAAAAGCTCCCTTGATATTCGGTTAAGTTGAGATGAATATAGAAAGTATTACACAATTTGACATATCTTAACATGTTTTGGTAAATTCAAAGTTATTTGGCTTATTGATCTCTTTAGAGTTTGTTATACGGATTTTGTATATATAAAATATGTTGCACTGGAAAAGCTTAATAAATATATACACAAATACTTATACATCGGTCAATTATCTTGAAAAAAAAAAATTATTAAGATCATTTCAAAATAAACTTGTTTATTGGACTTGAAAAGAGTGGTTTATTCTTTTAATGATCTATCCCTGTGGCAAAAATGTACAATTGTATGATATAAACAGAATATGTATATACCACAATCTATTTACATATTCAATAATTTGTAATGTTAAGTAATCTAATGGGCGAAAACTGACAGAAATTGATGTACAGTACCCATTTTTTCCATACATTTCCGAATCCACCATGTGAGTATTCGATTTCTATAAATACACTAAGAGCTACAAACGCATCGTATCAGGAGTTGATTACCTCATTGCATTTGCGAAAAACAGTTATCATAATTTTTCACTAGAGATGCGATCAGCTTTGATATATTTGAAAGTATACAATTGTAGAATTTATCAAAATATTAAGCTTAATCAAAGTGGCTGCAATGGTTACATGTACATGCAGAATGAATAAACGCAGATTGCTGCAAGTGCCATCAGATTGTAAGAAAACAGTTTGATTATTTTTACAATGAAATTATCTTAAAAACTTTAGTTTGAAAGACCACAGTTTAAACCTAATGCGTAATGCACATTAAGAGCAGCGTGAGTTATTGAATAAAACGAACCATACTTCCACGGAAATACAGGCAATGTGATTCGACCAAAATTATATGGACACGTCATGAAATTCCATATAGCATGCATATATGCTCGAGATAAAAGGAATTTTATTTGAATCATTGCCTTATAAAAATGTTGGACGTACATTTACAATATATCATAACCCCTGAATTATACCAACTTTCCTTATAAGGCCAGTCCTTGTTTATATTGTGCGTTTAGAAACACGTTAAAATTATGCTCGTTATTACATAAATTTTATAACATCTAATTCTTTTTTTAATTAAAGGCTTTAAAGAAAGTTCGCAGAGTTATCCCCAATTTATTGCATGTCAATATTTATATTCGTCTACGTAATCCTAACAATTCTAGTTATTCCCCTCGAATGGATCCTGTAGACTCCTCTTCATTTAGCTACTCGTTGAATGAGATTGGTGACAATTTTGGATGTTTATTTTAAAAAATTGTTATAGTTTAAAATTTAAGCCACCCACTCCAACCCTTACGAATGGATTATACGGCCTGTTGGGTTCTTTCTATTCATTAGACAAATTCAGCCATTGATGTAAGAACCAACATTGTCGGAAGTTATGGCTGTGATGCTTTCCACGCTGTTGTACACGTGGCATATTATCATAATACCGACAAATTACCAAACTTAAAAAATTAAATCTGCACCTTCCAGTCAATGTTTTATACATGTTGGACTGTACTTAGGTGATCATTTCTGTCGGGGCGTGTTCAAATCTATCATAAAGCCCTTCGGGCTTTATTGGATTTATGGAATAGTAAACGTTTGTGGGTTTTTTTTTTATCAATTTACATTCATTATTATTGTACAGTGTACAGTGTAAAGTAAATAGATACTTTTTGTCGTAGTTTAATATTTTATTTTTATTTGGAACATAGACTATTTGAAATTTATTTGTTAAAATTCCCATAATTACTAATTAAAACCTCATAGTTGTTTAAACTTACATACATATGACCAACCACCCTACGGTGATGAATACATGTAATTACTTATCTTAACATGATAAAGTTACCCTTTTTTCTAAGTAATCGTTTATATACTGGGATCGCTATAAAAATCACAATGACAGGAGCTGCTATACAAGTACCAATTGCCACGTGACTGTATTCTGTTGACTTTTTTTTACCTTCTGGTTTTCTAGAAAAAGAAAATAAAGAATTGTCTTTAAATGGTTGAACAATAGCACTGGGGCCTTTTGACACCTTGCTTACTTATCACAATTTAAATACATGTGTATAATGCACACTATTTTAACTCTGATCACATTCTGACTGAGAATGCTAAATAACTTTAAATAACAAATACGCACAGGCGCCTGACGTTAAAATATTTCTTTTAATAATGAAATATCTTATACTATAATAATAATAAGATTCGTCCTTACGGTCGCTATTAATATTTTGAATCTTTAGGCTTGCTCATTTACCACGATTTCTGGCCACAATTCATTCAAAATTGATACTTTTAGGTATAAAAATATCCGTTCGCCACTTACCACTTTTATTTTTATACTTCTCCCATACCAATTAATGATACAACTGTTCCTTTCATCAAAAAACATGCCCTGAAATTATTCTACTCCTTCTCATATCGATACAACCAGGAAATGGAGGCCGTTGTATGATTTTTATGAAATGTTTGTTTTAGATAATATTTCGCAATGATGGTATTAATTAGGTCAGATATATTTTATTAAATGACAATTCAATTAAACAAAAGAGTTTATAGTTGGAGATGAATGGTGGGGGAGGGGTGGGGTGTTCAACTCAATAAAATAGGTAGCAAAGTAACTCAAATCCTTACCCATTTTGAGTGGAATTTTTTGTTGAAAACATGTCAGTCTTATTTGTCCTAGGTTCTTCTTTCCTTCTTATTTCTTTTGCCAACTTATAGCAAACAGGATCTATAACAGGAAAAGTATCAAAGTGTCTTTTTATGTTCGTTCATATTTGTTCAAATTAAACGAAAACTACTGTATATAAGATGTATTATGCAATGTGATAATAGTTCATGGATGCCTTTTATGTGGAGATTAATGTTTACTTGAGTGTATATTTGAACAGTGACTAACAAAGAGAATAATATTAAACTGATTTATATAAGTGGTTATTGAGAATATTTTTTCATTTGATTACATGGAATTTGAGCATTCCACATCAAAGGCCTTTATTGATCTATGAAAAAAAGTTCTATTTAAGATAAATGTATTTCTTAAATTTGTTAAAGGAGTTTCACGAAATATGTTAATTTAATCCGTGAAATAAATTGACTTTCGAGTGACAGTATTTTAAACCTCCAAATCGTCAATATCATTATTCTGTATCCTTTACTACTTTTAAATGGGAACTCTTTTATGACTTTAATACTGTACACAATCAAATTAAATTCAATGTCACATATGGGTTCCATGCTATTAATTGATTTTATGCTGACGACTGATTTTAAACTAACATTGTGTTTTGGGTTAATGATATTTGTTTGATGGACATACATTGTTTGTAAAATGGTTTGTTACACCCTTCGGAAAGGGTAATTTTTCTTTGGGTACCTAAGGGCAGTAGCTGCTACATGAATGGTAATAAGATAGCGTCGCTTGAAACGCGTATATACAAAGAAAGGAAAGGAAGAGAGAATTTTTTTTAAATTTTGTTTTCAGCTGGGAATTTTTTATAATTATTTTAACTAGTCATGTGTTAATCTGAAAATATTTCTACTAGTTATTTTATGCTTTTGATGTACCATATTTTTCCCATGTGCATGTTGCAAAAACGTTCAATAATGGATATGTTAAGTGAATCTCAATCTGTGTTTTACATATATTGGTTGTACATACTTTTATAGCCTGAAATTCATCAAACTGTAATACATATCACTATTCAACACATATCTGGTGTGTTTTTTTTTAGATTATTTACTCGAGTATAACTAAATGAGGAAGCATACCTTTCATTGCAGAAAATATAACAAGATTAAAACAAAACGGTTTTTCGATATTAAAAAGTGTATACATGAAATGTAATTAATAGCATTTGTTTAAATCTATAGTACAGTATGCAACGTTATTTTCGGTTCGTGCTTTTTTCGCTCTGCTACACTTACAAACGGTTTCGCCCTGTCTTGAATTCGCCAAGACACAGAAATATTTTCCAAACCTAATTGAAAATTGCTGTGAATAAGTCCACTCTTAAATTCGTCCAACGACAGCAAGGGCAAAAGTGGCAAACATAAAAAAGTGATGAACCATGTTTGCAGTGAATTTATTTCCGATGACTTAATATCAAATTGCTGTATGTAAGTAACACTCTGCCGGATACGTATGCCTGTACCAGGGTGGCATTTGTGCACCAGCATAATATGCAGTGTCAGTGTTAAATGTGTAAATGTTATGTTATAGTGATGTTTTAGGGATATATATCCTAAAACAAAAACTTACATTTGTATGCAACTGTTGAATTATATCCTGTTGGGCATGAGGTAGGACCAGTGTCAGAACAGTTCATTTTATTCTGCTGTATCCTGTTTCCACTTAAGCTATACTCAGTGCAGACACCTACATGTAAATAATTGTTACATTTATATATAATATACCATTATATGCTATATAACGTTTATAAATTATCATGTTAAAAATATGAAATTAGACAAAACTTGAATGTTATGTAGATTGTTCAGTGTAAATTCACAAACATTAACTTCAAGGACGTTCTTAAACAATTGCCATGATCTCGAGCACAAAATATTCATTTACTGTTGATTGTTTTTCATTTTGAAGGTTACTATTTGCTGGTTCGCTGATTTGTTCAAGAGAATGAAACCGATAGGTTTAGGGTAATACTTTCATAGGTTATACCGATATACAGTAAGTAATTTATATAATGAGATTAAGATTATCACATATTACATGACACTATTTTTTTTCTATTGGCTAACACTTCTAGGGTCTGGTTCTAAAATGAAAAGAGAAGGTTACATTATAGCGTCTAAAATGAGCTAATAATCAAACCCTACCTAACAGTATATTCTTGCTATAGGCGCAGACTTCTAGCGTCTGATTGGCAAATGAATTGATGACACAATGGTACACAAGTTTCTCAGGTTCATCACACTGACTAGCGTAAGCTGAACAGTCCTTTCTCACTGCAGCCTCCCTCCATTTCTCCTCAGTGTCAGGACAGTCATCAACAACCTCCATGGTTTGTCTTGATACGGGACAGGAATTATTTGTAGTTGTTGATAGCTAAGTGAAAAATATAACAAATGTAAAGGAAATATGGATCAAGTCAAAAACTGGAATTCATAAAATTTTTACACAAGTAGGGCTGTTTATACGATAGTTTACATGCTTTGTTAGGTGAAACCTTATTTAATTATAAAGATGAAAAAGATTGCATCCATAGATACTGAGGCAACTACACTCGTCTGATGTTTTATATGTTTAGACATACACGTGAAGGAATGACAAATCTATTAATTTTTTTAATAAACCGATATATTTAGTAATAGGACATATTTTTCCCTGATGGCAACACATTTATAATTACTAAACATTTTGCCCGAACTTAGAGATGTCTAATTCGATCAGTTTTAAGGCCATAAAAGTAAAGAAAAGAGCCTATTTCACATTTTAAATTGTTTAACCAAACAATCTCTTTTTACAATAAATTATACATTTACTATTAAATAGTATTTACGAATTTTCGCACACTATTCAAAAAGTTCAATGAAAACAAATTTAGTTTTGTTAGATAATGTGAAAGTAACAGGCAAAATTTGACAGTTGTGTGCGTATGCAATACATAACAGTTTGTGAGAAGATAGGTAGGATAATTTACCGAAATAATAATTATCTATATTTTTAAAAAAGGCATAATTACAAATGTAATTGAAAATAATACTGTTACTTGTATATATTTATTTTGTACGTATACTAGTGTACATTAACATACAATATTTACTCATGATTTTACATTTGAGGGTATATGTAATAAATAAAATATTAAAACAATTAGGCTTCTCATTTCAATTTTGCATAAATGATGACTGCACTTAAGGAAGGAGTCGTTTCTGGTTTTTGACTTGTCAAAAGTAAATTTGATTAAATATTCCTTGAATTAAGATGAAAGGAAATTAAAATATCATATTTTCTTTCTTTTTTTTTTTTTACAATCATACAACTTGGCATAGGAATAGTAATCAAAGTTTAGAATCTAACAAGGACTATATTGTTGGGGGAACATTGGCGTAGGAAAATATCACATGTTTTTGCAATTCAGAATTGATTCATGAATATATTTAGCATTTTTAAAACAATAACACTAATGTTGGATTTTTTCAAGTAATGTACATGTGAACTAATGATAAGATAGTTAGGTTTCGGAATATGTTTTTAAAATATGATTTGCCTATCAAATTACATTTTTATTAGCTTTTAAAGCGCTCATTCTTTAAATTGATTTGTGTGAAAAAATCAATAAAATTGGATTTTCTCTCTTATTAAAAGGTCAATATATTTGTTTTCCTGTTAATTTACACCTTTATATAAAGTCTTCATAATATGTAAAAATCATAAATATTTTGATATTAGAAGCATTTGAAAATAATTAAAATGTCTTTAAAATTTGATAAAATTAAAGCAAATGTGGGCTAAGCAATACATGTGTAAATTTTAATTTAGATATTTATTCCAATTTAGTTGTATAAGCTGATAGCGATCTGATATTCTATCATTTCATTGAAAAATAGAAACCTCATATCTTAAACATATGTCTACATAACTGCAGATAACTACATTTATTCTTATCATCCTTTAAGGTGAGGAAAAAGATATTGACCTTGACCTGACCTTTATTCGAAAACAAGATGGTCAAATTTGATTAAACTAATAGAATCATCAGGTTATATGATCTGTTTGATTGTGTTTCATGTATTCATGGATTTCTTAATAAAAAAAAGTATGTCTGATAACAAGAAGACTCCATCCTTAACGCCGTATTTTGGGTCCCTTTTTCGGTCACTATTGTTAATTTAACTTTATTCTCCGCTCAGTTTTCCTTCAAGTCATTTTTGATAGAGTTTAGTCGATTTCCAAAAAGTAATATGTTGTCATAATTGTTTATAAACTTTTTCTTTCTTTCTTTCTTTCTTTCTTTCTTTCTTTCTTTCTTTCTTTCTTTCTTTCTTTCTTTCTTTCTTTCTTTCTTCTCTCTCTCTCTCTCTCTCTCTCTCTCTCTCTCTCTCTCTCTCTCTCTCTCTCTCTCTCTCTCTCTCTCTCTCTCTCTCTACATGTTGCCTTTTTTAGAGGTTTCAAAACAAAATATATAATATTAGCTGGTATAAGTATCCATTGATTATCGTAAACCAGTGGTCGATATCAAGAATTTACGTGTTCGGTAATAATTAACAAATTGATTAATCATCAATGCACAAAACCGATAATCCGATAATAGTGAAACCTCCAAACAATTTCAACAGTTTTATTTTATTTCCTGTTGCCCCCCCCCCCCGAAAAAAAAAAAAAAAAAAATAAAAAAAAAAAACATAAAATCCAAATTAATTTGGTTTAATTACATTTATTTAGAATTAAAAAAAAGTTTTTGCATTGTAACAGATATGTGATAAATGTATCAAAATATTTAGAAGATATCTTTATAGAATGTAACTTGATTACATAATTTACATAACTAGAACTCCTCTTTTCACATTTCAAATTTATTCGTATAAAGTAAAGTTAGTAAATAGGTACATTGTATGCGGCCATCACAGACACCTGAGGTTATAATATTTTCTCATAATAAAATTAAATACCCTTTGTCTAATAATACACAAGGTACCCATCGCCACCATCTTCAATTTATTTCAAAATGTCACATCAGATGGAAGTTTCGCTTGAAACTCATCGGTAAAATTATTTTGCGATCCTCTCCGTCTCCTGATCGGTCATTCAACATCTTAGCTTACAGCTGATTCAACCAAAAAGACGCTTCACACCTGTCATTAATAAAACTCGCCCCTCAATTTGGTGTTCGCGATTTGAATTCTCGCGATTTGATCCAAAACGGCTGGATCGCAGAATTAGAACTCGCGAAAAAACAACTCTAGAGTATACTGGATACTCACCGGTAATATATATTGAAATTTATATTATACCCATCAATTTTCTCCTTTTTATACTGATAATTTTACAGAGTGTCATCCGGGTTTTAGGACTCGACACTGTGGGTTTCCGAATCCGTATCACCAATCTCTGAAACTAATGACGTAGTACACAATAAATAACGTCTGTATTTTAGCGCGTTGTAATAGAGTTCGTTTAGAGATAGCTTTGTTTTATAAGTAAACACCACATAGCTGAGTTTTAAAAGATAGATTTGCAATTTAAACTTCTAAATGTACAAGGGTAATTAATAAATTTTGTGTCTCCTTTGATCTCATGATCCGCGCCTGTCAACTCGACGATCCTTTGGATCCAGTAACTGTTATAATAATAACTATATATGCAAGCAAACTAATGTAAATGTATTGATGCAAGAGATATCAATAAATGTTGTTTCCCAAGAAAATCAAAAACATTCATTCTATCATATTAAAGAAAATATTATTTTCTAATGTTATTATGAATTATTTATAAGGAATACAATGCGAGAGCAATGACCTATACAAACCGTTTTCTTTTTTAAAAGGTCACAAAAAGTCTGGTACAAATTTCATGAGGCACTTTGTATGAATGAATAAATATATATTAGAAACAAACAGGTTTGATAAAGAAAGTTCAATTTGTAGGTTACTTTTTTTAGCTTATGAACCTGACTTATAGGGAACAACATATCTTTATTTTTAAATTCAGTTGTCAAATTGACAATTAAAATTAAATAATCATAGTTGCTTCCTTTAATCTATCTTCAGAAGATTTGTCAAAAGTCAACACTATGAATAATCATGACACTTCATCCCACCCCAAACAAAAAATAAGCCTTTACTGTACAGGCATCGCCAAAATGGAAACGACATTAAAATATATTATCTAAAATCAACATGTCATAAAGGTAATGATTAGTGTTTGAAAACTCCCTCTCTGTATTTCTCGCTGTCTCTTTCTCTCTCTCTCTCTATTTCTTTTTCTTTTTTTTCTTTAAAAAGAATGCATTTTAATCGGATTTAATTTTAACACCATTTATTTCAATACTATGTCAAATATCAACATATTTT